>JAWNOS010000452.1:0-100316 GCA_035045845.1 Drosophila buzzatii
CAACATGTTTTACATTATATTTATTAATTATTAAAAGAAAACCAAAATACAAAATAAATTCAACAAATTATATTATATTTATTAATTATTAAAAGAAAATCAAAATAAAAAATAAATTCAACAAATAATTCTAGGATTATATTATATTTATTAATTATTCATATAAAATCAAAATAAAAAATAAATTAAACTACTAATTCTAATATTATTTTTTATTTATTAATTATTAAAAGAAAATCAAAATAAAAAATAAATTCAACTAATAATTCTAGGATTATATTATATTTATTAATTATTAAAAGAAAACCAAAATAAAAATAAATTCAACAAATAATTCTAGGATTATATTATATTTATTAATTATGCATAAAAAATCAAAATAAAAAATAAATTCAACTAATAATTCTAGCATTATATTATATTTATTAATTATTCATATAAAATGAAAATAAAAAATAAATTCAACTAATAATTCTAGGATTATATTATATTTATTAATTATTAAAAGAAAACCAAAATAAAAATAAATTCAACAAATAATTCTAGGATTATATTATATTTATTAATTATTCATATAAAATCAAAATAAAAAATAAATTAAACTACTAATTCTAATATTATTTTTTATTTATTAATTATTAAAAGAAAATCAAAATAAAAAATAAATTCAACTAATAATTCTAGGATTATATTATATTTATTAATTATTCATATAAAATCAAAATAAAAAATAAATTAAACTACTAATTCTAATATTATTTTTTATTTATTAATTATTCATATAAAATCAAAATGAAAAAAAAATTCAACTAATAATTCTAGGATAAACAATTCTTAATCAATGCTGTTTCATGAGTAGACATAAAAATAAATTAATTAAAATAGATAAGTTTAAGAACTATATTCCCATCATATTATATAACATATAAATTTCAGTTTTATATTTTTTTAATATTTACTTCACTCAGTTTATGCGATTTTCAAATCAAAAATCCATTATATAAAATTAAATTCGCATTTGAGTATTTCCATTTTTAATATTGTACAAAATTATCATAATAAAATATTATAAAAAAAAACATATAATATATAATGCCTGCTTAACTTCACTATCGCACAGGCTACAGGGTATTGCAAAGTCTATTCTCTTTCTCATTCATTCGTCAGATCTTTGCTGTGTTGCGATTTTTATTGGGTTGCGCTCCTTTCGCCATTCGTCTTCTGGCGCTTGTTCTTGCTCATGTTCAGGTTTCTGTTGCTCTTTCAGGTCTCGACGGTAATGGTCTTTGCTTTAGCTGCTGCACGTGAAATATTTTCGGCAGCCAGAGTAAACAAGCGCACACATTAGCTGCCAGGTATATATGTGTTTGTGTTTGTGTGTGTGTGCGAGAGAATTCGCACACACTCGCAATTTAAACGCTTCATTTCACTTTATTTCGACTGCGATTTCAATTTAAATTCCATGAATTTTGCCTGACGCTTCGGCGTCTTACTCGAACTTCGCTTTGGCTTGAGCAATGCTCGTAAGAATGAATGGATTTTGTTGATTTTAATTTTTAATTTGGGATTTGCGGTCTGCCCATTTATTCGCTTTGTCAGTGCAGCCACACAAATTGTTTCAGCGTTTACTAAACCTTCATTTTAATAAGAAATGCAACAATCAATTTGATGCTGCGGTCAATCGACATTATGCCTTAAACTGTGCCAGCCCTTTCATCCCCTTCCATACATCTTTTTTTTCTTTTTCTTCTCAGATCACCCTTTGAAATTTGGGCGAGCGAAAATTTGAGGAGAAGCCATTTGACGAGAATCTTTTAATTAACTTTTGTTTACCCAGGGGCCAAAAAAGTTTTCTATTTACATTGACTACGCTTCAATGGCGTCTGAAAATGTTCAGTACTTGCTGTGCTGCAGAAAAACCTTCTGTGCCACGCTCAGTGCAAGTGCCACAGAAATGTAGCGCCACATCCAAATCCAAAGCCAAACTGCGTAGCGCACATTAAAATAGATTGCTGTTTGCTTTCAATTTACTGGCGCACCATCGCACCGCCATCGCGGGCTCCATCTAAATCTCAATAGCAATCGCAAATCCTTTTGTCGCATGGAAGGCAACAGCTCCCTAAATATTTGCCCTTTGGCTACGAGAATTTTCTAGCTGCCAAATCGGATGATGGCTCAGTTATGTGGCTGACCATATATTAGCATGCCACTGCTGTCAAATAACTTCAACTTCCAGCAACCATAAATTCCCATGAAAAAAAAAAAAAAATTGTAGATGAGCTAACCCACCCGGATTTGCTTTGCTTCAACTATGTAAATGTCAGATGGTGGAATTTGAGTGACTTTTACCGCCTGGCAAAAAGTTTGATGTAAGCTGCGGTCCCTGCTTCGTAATTGCAACTTTTGAGCAAGGCATTCCTTTCATTAGCCTAATGCCCAAATGGAATTTACAGCGCTTCACAGCACCAAGTTGTGTCATATTAGCGTTGCGGTTCGGCTTATAAGGTCAGCTCCAGGTCAGCCAGAGGTGGCTTCTGTAACTACTTGCATCTGCATACCTCTCTATTAGATTGGTAGCAGCCAACCAAGCTGGGGTATTAGCGGTTGCCAATGTTACGGGCAATGCGAGAAGACAGCACTTTGAGCAGGACGAGACATAAGGCGACAGAGCGCAGCAGACCATGCGACCGAGACACGACCATAACTAGCTTACGGTCTGCGTTTTGCGTGGCAAGCGAGTGACAGGAAAACACTAACGCTGCTGGTGGTGCAGTTGCGGCAATTGCGGCCGACAGCAGCAACAACACGCTCCGCATCCTCGACATAGATAAACAAGCGTCTGTTGCTGCCGCATATGACCGCACATATCGCTCATAAACACTGTCATAAAACTAACGCAAACAAACAGCGAAACAAATATGTGATAAAGACTGCAGCAACTAAATAAAAGACTCCACGTAGCGCCACGTCCACACCCATTTTGCAGTTTAATGGCCCCATCAGCTGAAGTGGGAGTTGGTAAAAACTTTGGGCGCGTACAGCTATCAAAGTGCCATAAAAAACTGTCACTAAAAACTTATCTGAAATTAGTGCAATGTTTTATTTATATACTTGCCGCCTAAATCGATATATAGAGGGAGAAAGAGAGAGAGAGAGAGAGAGCGAGATATGAAGAGTCGATTGAGCCGAGTCGTAGAACTACGTTGCGTATGTGTAATGCGATTTGTGTTATGCATACGCAATGCTGGCAACTGCTTCATTTGCCTTGTTTTCAAATGGCGTTCATACTCTTGAAAAAATAAACTTTTTAGCATTGTAGAATTTGCTGCCATACGTTGCCAGATAAAATTAAAAGACGCTCCCAAGGCGATGCTAGAACAAATAATAATTTCGCAGCGCATACGCGCAGAAGGCTCTCAGGCGCAGCTGTTCAACGTACAGACAAAACGAACACACGTCCTTTAAATTTATAAAGAAAATATTTGTTTAAAAATATATAGAGAAATTTGTGCAAGTGAAAATCTATATAGAATTTGCTAAAACTAGAGTAGAAAGAAATGAAGCGAATTTCTGTTAGGTAAAAGCATTTTTGGAAGTCTTTAAATTCAAGCCTACAAAGCTTTTACTTTAGACTAATTGTTAACGCTTCCGCTAATTAAACGCTGTACTATGGAAAAATAAAGCAAGATAAATAAGAGAAAAGAAAAGCAAAGAGCAGCTGCAACTAAAGGAAACAGGCAGATTATTGCATTTGTTGCCCGTCTCTGGCCTGCCATTTGTGTGTGGATAAATGCTTGCCATCGTTTAAGGAATAACAACAACAACAACAGCAGCAACATTGAGTGAATGCAGCAAAAGAAGTATACAAGAAGAAGAAGAAGAAGAAGAAGTATAAACAAACAGAGTCAGAGTCTTCGAGCTCGGCGTCCGCAATAATGAGAGCTGTGTGGGCGAGCGAGAGAGAAGGCGGTAAGAAACGCTGGCAGCGTTTACACAGCATTTGGCTTGTCTTCTATGTGGATGGCCAAAAGAAAGCAGTGAAACCCTTTTCCCAAACAGCCGCACTGCCCAACAGACAATGCACAGACACGCAGCGCAGGATGCAAGCTTTATTTGCCTCAAACAAAGCGCAGCGCAGTTGTTGTTGCAGTTTTTGCTTATTGTTGCTCTCGGAAAAGTAGGCTACGTCGTCGACAGCGTCCTCAGCCGCCTCGGGCCATCCTCTGTTCAAATCCAACTGAAATTCCACGTTGTCCACGTTGCGCTGTCTGGCCGAGCACAGGCCCCAGCACACCCAAGATGCAGTTGGCCTCGAACAATATTATGAGCCAAAGTGGCATCACTTTTCTAGAACACTCTGATAGACCCAAGTCAGCCCACACGCCCACAGCTGCTGCTACTCCAGCGAACGCTGTAATTAAAGTTTAAGGATTGCGCAAAGTTCCGTAACAAGCGAGAGAGGTGCACGGCGTACGGCCAGCTATAATTCCTGGAAGACTAGCAATAACGTTAAGCATAGCGCTCACATAGCTGTGATAATGTAGAGCAGAGCTCGGTCAGCTACAATCGATAGCTCTTTAGCTTCTGCACACAACTGTGACACTGATGGGCTAAGCTCGCGCCTAATGGCCGTCTAAGTTGACTTGGGCGAACGGTTAACGGAAACTGTAACTGAAACTGAAAGTGAAAGTGAAACTGAAAGAAAAACTCTATAGCCATGGCCATGTCCATAGCCTATGGCCATGCCATAGCCATTACTACGAGCCAGCCAGCCGACTACAGTATGAATATAAGGCAGCAAAAGTTTTTTTTTATGGTTTTTATTGTTGATTTATTAAATTAATTGCTGCCACATGCAGCTGCCTCACAGCGCGCGGCAACGAGGTTAGCGTTTATTTTTGTTTAATTTAATTTATACGAAATGCCGGAAAACTTTTCATGACAACACATTCATGCGAGCTACGCTGCTGCTATCAATGGAATTTCAGCCTATGGCTTAGAACAAACAAGCCACTCAAACTTCGTTAGCCGTAGAATTTAGTTGGAATTTTATGTCAAATAAAATAGCAGAAATTCCAATTTTTATACAAGCGAAAAGTAATTTTTTTATTATTAATTTTTTCTTTACTCTCACGCAACAAGCTCAAATTTGAGTTTATAAAATTAGCTCAAAACTTTAAAAATAATTGCACGAATATAAATTTAATTCAAGTATCTCGCCACACACATAATATTTCTTTATATACATCTACATGTCTCTTCTTTTTTTTTTTTTTCATTAATTTTTGGCTTTATTTCATTTTTATTCTTTCATTTTTGTCAAAGATAAATCGTTGTATGCCCGAGATGAACAGAATTTTGACACATTTATTTTATTTGATTTTATTTAATTTTTTTTCGGAACTTGCATCATCTTTCTGTCTGTTTTTAAGAAAAACAAACATCATGCATATATATCATAATTTATAAGAGCAGCGCATCAGTGGTTCCATGAAAGCTAAAATTATCATACAGTAGCTCTGCAAAGAGCTGGCATTATTTTTCTATTCTCAGGAATGGCATTCACTACTTACTCAAATTAAAAGTAATTTCTGTTGAATTATGTTGTAGTTGGAACAAAAAGAAAAGCAAAAATGTATTAACAGATTTCCACATGCATAAAGAAAACGCGTTAATGCCATGAAATTACTTACTTGAACTTGAAAACTTATTAACGATACGTGTCAAGTATACGCCCCGTATACACGTGCACAAGTTTGCTATTGCTGAATACATAGTTCGAACGCAATTAACCAGTTTGTATAGAGTACTAATTTAAATAATTAATTCGATTTCGTGCTGGAAGTTTCAGAAACTTTGCCGATTTCCACACAAAATCAAAATAGTTTGGGATTCTATTTCTGTGCGAACCGGAAATTGAGTACAGGTTGTGATGCGATTGAAAACATGATGTAGACGAGCGATGCACACAGCCAGCCACAGAAGTGGGGCAAAATGAATTGCCACGATACGTGTTGCTGTTCCACACAATTTCCGGAGGGACGGAGCTTCCCGCACATCCTGCTGCTGCTGCTGCTGCTGCTGCTGCTGCTGCTTTGCCCACCTCATCACTCAGGGCAGGCCGCCCGGCGACTTGACATCCAATCGTTTCACACACACTTTTGCAATTGATTTAGCATCGCTGCCAAGCAGGCAAAAGTGAAAGGACGAGGCGAGGCGCGGACTCGCTTCGCACCCCTTAAAGCGGCCAAACTTTGGGCATTTAATGGCGTTACAATTTGCCTTTGTTATTGTTGCCGTTCGACTCGTGTTCGTCTGCTGCTGCCCAAGAAAAATGATGCCACTGAGCCCCATGGTGCAAAGTGCTCATTTATTCCACCTTTGCCGCAGCATGGGCGAGAAGCGGAGCAGTTAAGGCTTAACAGCAAAAGGGAGCGGCGGTAACCTCTTGAATATGTTGCACGTTTAACGTTCGCTTCAGAATTTATGGCTGGGCGGCTGCGCGGTTGACAGTCGAACCCATAAAAAAAACGCTCACTGTGAGTGTGCCAGCTTGTTGTTGCAGGCTGCCATCGGGCTGAAGTGCCACAGGGTCGGCATGGGGCTTGGGGTTGCCCGTTTATTGCATTTACAGTTACTTAATTCCTTTACATGAACTTGCCACATAAAACAATAATAATTGCACACCTTTGCACACACTTTTCTCACACCAACAATCAACACTCGCTCTCACTGTGCCTCTCTCTCTCTCTGTCTGCCTTGTTGCAGGTACGTGTCGAAAGTGTGTCAATTGTGCGGGCCAGGTAGGAAAAGCGCTTTGATTGCCGGCAACTTTTTTTTTTTGTATAAATTCCCTTAAACTTTCCAAAACTGCCACAGCATCATTTTCAGGCGTCGATTACTGGTGCTGCTGCTGTTGCTGCTGCTGCTGCTGCTGTTGTCGTTACGTTACGGCGCGTTGATTGTATTATGAGTGACGTGTACCGCAAAAAAGCTTTTAAGTCATTAATTTCATTTGGAAAAGCACACTCAAAGGATTTTAAAGTGCACAAATTTAAACTCAAAGCCCAGCCAGGGCTCGACGGCATTTACTGCACTCACAGGCATTCACATGCCATTAAGTCGATTCTGCTGCTGAATAAATATATATAGAAATATCTATTCTTATGCTCGGGACACTGGCATTCATTAAACGAAATGAACTTACGCATGATGCGTGAAAATGTCAGCTGAAAATATAACTGCGACTAACTAAGATTTATGCCAGAAGAAATATATTTGTAAAGAGATATGTAGAAAAATATATGTTTGTAGCAAAAAGCCAACATTTAAAAGCAGCCAGATAAGCCACAAGAAAAGGCACATTTTCCTCATGTATATGCATATGTGTGGGTGTGTGTGTGTTTGAGAAATTCAGAAAACACAATCTACATGCAAATGAATCAAATGAATTGGTTTGGCATTTTAAAGCAAAAAGGCAACGTTTTCCCCAAACAGCTTTCAAGCCAAACACACAATGGGCGTGGCCATGCCCACCATTTCGCTGACTTGCTGTTGCTTTGCTCGTATGTGTGCGTTTGTTGCCAAACTTTTGCCTTATTTGATTAAATAATTCCCATTTAACTTCTTACTTTATGCCTACACCGTCGTCTCATTGGACAACATCCACTCAATAGGCAGAGGATTTGACACAAAACTCGAGCCACTACAGACGTACGTAATTAAGAGCAACAAATATGCACTATACTCACATAGCCAAGGGCGCACACACGCACAACCATTTAGCTGGCAAATTAGTATGGCAAAAACTTAATCTTTGCACCGCAGGCCAAAAATCCAAAGAAATAAAAGGTATGCGAGTATACAAAACACTCAGAATAAATGACTTTTTGCCTCAGGCAACTGCCATTGATTGCCACCATATAGCTCTATATATAGTTATGTATACATAGACACGCACATATATACTTATTTAGTACATATATATAGTAAGTGAAAAGTGTAGTTATTGCTTAGCCACCGCCTCCCAGGAGCGGACAGACAGCTTGCCCAGAAAAAAAAAAAAAACAAAAAACTAACTCTAGCTGCCTCCAATGAAGTGGCTCAGTGGACGGGGTCCCATGACAGCTAGATTTACAGTGTGCGGTCACATATACATTTTCAGCATACACTGAGCGAAAAGATGCAGTTGAAATAGCTTAATATATGCAGTGAACATTTCAAATTTATTTGTAGCATTTTTTGGCAATTTTATTTTATCGAAAATATTTTAAAAATATTTAATAAAAATTTTTAATTTTTAATTTTATTTATTTCTGACCATATTTTGTATTTAATTAATCATTTTAAATTAGCAATTAACTTATTAAATATTTTTAAAATTATTTTAAATTTTGTTAACTAAAATATTTAATAAAACGCATTTTTGTTCTGTTTTTTTTTTTTTAATTTTATTTATTTCTGACCATATTTTGTATTTAATTGATCATTTTAAATTAGCAATTAACTTATTAAATATTTTTAAAATTATTTCAAATTTTGTTAACTAAAATATTTAATAAAACATATTTTCGTTCTGTTTTTTTTTTTTTTTATTTTATTTATTTCTTACCATATTTTGTATTTAATTGATCATTTTAAATTAGCAATTAATTAATTAAATAATTTAAAAAATATTTCAAATTTTGTTAACAAAAATATTAAATAAAACATATTTTTGTTCTGTTTTTTTTTTTTTTTATTTTATTTATTTCTTACCATATTTTGTATTTAATTGATCATTTTAAATTAGCAATTAATTAATTAAATAATTTAAAAAATATTTCAAATTTTGTTAACAAAAATATTAAATAAAACATATTTTTGTTCTGTTTTTTTTTTTTTTTTTTTTTTTTTTTTAATTTTATTTATTTCTGATTGTATTTGTATTTAATTGATCATTTTAAATTAGCAATTAATTTAGTAAATATTTTTAAAATTATTTCAAATTTTGTTAACTAAAATTTCTAATTATTTAGTTTAAATCTAGATAATTACTTCTACAACATTTTTTTAAATATTTAACTAACATAACAAAAATTGTATTTATTTTTTTTTACAATTTGTTTTTGTGTAATTAAAATAATTTTTAATCACGTATAAAAATCATGAAAATAATTTATTAAAAATTACAAATATAATTTCAAACTTTCTTTACAAAAATGTTCAATTTAAGTCTGCTTAATTTAAATCTGCTCAAGTACTCGTATTCTATTTCTCTCAGTGCACTGTGCAAGCATAAGTAAATAGGGAGCAAAGAGTGGAGGAGTTAAGCAGAGCGGGATATAAATGTCTGGGTGGCGCCGTTTGGCTGTAAGTATGTAATGTGGATATAGGGTTAAAGCAACAAAATCCACACACCAAGAAATGAAGTTAAAGGGCGACGCAGGCAATGGGGCGTGGCCGCAGCTGGAATGGGTTCGAGTGGCCGCTCTGTCGCTGCTCAGTAACATGGGTTAGCAAATTGTATTGTTTTTGTGTAAATTAGTTCATTTTTGCTAGTGCGTGTGTGCGTTAATCTAAGTGTGAGTCAATGATGTGTGCGTGTGTGTGTGTGTGTGTGTGTGTGTGTGTGTGTGTGTGTGTGTGTGTGTGTGTGTGTGTGTGTGTGTGTGTGTGCGTGTGTATGTATTGTGTGAGTAGCTTTGTGCGCTCAATCCTTAGCTTGGACGACGTGTTCGGTCCTTTTAATTTGCATGTTTTATGTTCACTTTATGAGATTTGAGTTGGTCTTGTGGTTTAGCATAAAATATTAAACTGGCCACATGTGCGTGTGTATCTGTATATATATACACGTGTGTGTGTGTGTGTGTGTGTGAGTGAGTTAGGTCTCAAGTTTTGCTACGATCATAATTTATCGCTGAGCTGTGTCGTGTGTGCGGACCCAATTTCAATTTGAGTTTTTGCCCAACATCGCCACAAATCTGGCGCATGTTGTTGTTTTGTTATTTATTTAATTTATTTATTTATGTCGCTCACTAAAAGCACTTTAATCAGAACCAAGCGGCATGAGCCGCTCATCTGGCCTACGCAATAAGCCCACTATTTAAGCCGGCCAGCCTAGTCGTTTTGTTATAATCCGTCAACACGCACGCCGACATGGCTAACGACGCCACTCGGTTAATGACAGCCCGTTAGTTGGTCAGTTGGCCAAACTGATTTTATTTATGGCCAACTTTTATGACACATTCTGCTCGCGCAACTGCCAAATCCCATGCAAAACCCGCAGCACACACAACACTAAACCAAATTCAACTTTAATTTGTAAGCATTTGCAATGCAGCGAGCACAGGATGCAAAGACACAGCACTAGGGGTTGATTGCTGCTCAATTGCTGCCGTCAGACCCACATCAGCAATATAGTAAATTGTCATTTAAATCTATAGCTATATGCTTATTATAGATGAGTTCTGTGTGTGGCCGCAAGGACATCGAGCAGTTATCGCCAATGCAATCGAAGCACATCTTAAACTCTTTACACCAGCATAAACAGCGAACGAAAATACGTGCGTGGCATGATATACTTGTAATTGAGGGCAATGGATTTGGGGCATGGCATTGACGAGCGCTGGCTTCGATGCCAGTGTGACAGCGCAACAAAAACCCATTTGGCCAACATACAACCCACTGTGATCCTGTCTTCTGGCATGTGAAGCAATCAACTGTTAAATGCACCAACAACGACAATTCTCGCACGCCCACTCTCCCACTCTCCCCCTCTCACTAACTCTTCTGTGTCTATTCGTGGTGCAAGTGAAGTGAGATCTGTGGCAACATGCACACGAGATGACTAACACACAAAAAATAAAAGAAAGGGCACACAAAATAACAAACAACAACAAAATAACTGCAGCTGACACAATGCAGCCGCATATTTCCAACGGCTCTCAGCGGAAATTGCTGTCAACGCAGCATTCTGCAAAGGAGTCACAACATTGAGTATTTCAAATTGCTTGCTTACAAGCGGCCATTGTGGACCACAGCCAGACATGACCCGAACCCGAAATACGTGGCCATAAATCTGGAAGTGAAATAAGTGTACACTCTTGTATATTTGACATTTGGTCACTCAAACTCGTTACGATAGCGAATGAGTATTCAGGTCTCATTCTGTCTCATACAGCCACCACCTTAGCGATTGTCAGTTATCTGCTTGTTTACTCACATGGCTATCTCAGCGGGAGGTTGAAGGACTCGTGGCCAGCACGTAGCGTCCTATGCGTATTTATGTGTGTGTGTGTCACAAGCACATGCGTCAATTTAATAACAACAAGCACAAGCTGGAAAAATAAACAAACAAGCTGAGCAGAACGTACGTCCAAATAAATGAGATATTACCAATTTGTATTGAATGCCTTGAATGACATAATGGCCAAGGCGTTGCCTTCTTCCTTGATTATTATTGTAGCTCTTGTTGTCGTTGTCGTTGTCGTTACGGTCCCGCTTATCATGCCATCTAATGTCTATTCGATTTTGTTGCGGGTAATCATTTGTGCTGTCCCCAAAACGCAATTAGGCAAGCACAGTGCAAACACTTGCAAGTCATTAAGCGTGTCAAAGGCGACGCAATGCCAACACATTTGTTAAGTATGTATACGCAATGAGGGCCCAGGGAGTCAGCCCTCATAAGCAAATATAATAGCCCAGCACACACACACACGAGAGAATTGAATATCAAAGCAGCTGTAGCTAAGCTAAGATGGATCAGAGCAAGACGCTCTGTTGTGCTTGACAAATCGATGGTTTCATCTATCAAAACTTAAACACCCCATGGCTATGGACCATTAAACAGAGTATTGCAGCGCAATGTACGAACTATAAAAGGAAAATATGTCAAAGCATTGCTTTCCGTTTCCACAATACGCAGCTAAATGGACAAAACATGTGCCGTATCGAGCTGCGAGCAAGGTCCTTCCATAGCATGAATTAAATGGACTACAAAGCAACAAAAACAAAAGTAAAATGGAAAGCAAAGAAAAAAAAAACAAGACAAAGCAAAATAAAATAAAAAACAATGCGGCACTGGCAAGCTGCTAAATCAGAGCAGCAACAGGGCCAAGGGGGATTGGAAGGTCTAATAGTAACAGCAGCAGCAGCAGCAGCAGCAGCAAAGGAAATTCGTACACAAATTGTAAAGAAATAAAATTTTAGTATGCGCATATTGATTTTATGATCAGAAATAACTACGCATAGCAGGCAGACCAGACTAAGGGGTACCGGGCGGGATATATTTCAAAAAGTGCAAAGCAATCACGAGTCCGTTCATGTCCCTGTGTGTGTCTGTGTGTGTGTGTGTGTGAGAGTCCTAGTCTATGGCAAAGCAATGTCGATGTGCTGGGCATGAAAACGAAATAAAAAGCGAGCGCTGCCAATGGCAGTCGGCGGTTTGTGTCGATTTCGGAGCCAGTTCCGCCAGCTCAAACGCAGCCTGCCTGCCTGCCTGCCTGACAGGCTGGCGACAACAGTAAAGTATCTGCCGGCCATACATTTGACAGTTGTAATAAATTTGTGCGTTAGCAACACATTTCTGCCGTTTCGCTGGCCTTTTTATACCCTGAACCCATTGAAAATGGGAATTCAGGGTATAATGGTTTTGTGAAAATGTATGTAACAGGCAGAAGGAGACGTCGCAGACCCCATAAAGTATATATATTCTTGATCAGCATAAAAAAATAAGTTGATTGAGCCCTGTCCGTCTGTCCGTCCGTCCGTCCGTCCGTCCGTCCGTCCGTCCGTCCGTCCGTCCGTCCGTCCGTCCGTCCGTCCGTCCGTATGAACGTCGAGATTTCGGAAACTACAAGAGCTAGAGAGCTGAAATTTCACATAAACACTCATATGTTAGCTACGCAGTACGAGTTTATTTTGTTTTTTCGATAACTCATCCCATTTCCAAATTATCGATAAAAAATCGAAAATTCGTTTCAATTTTTTTGGTTTTTTGAGCATAGCTTCTACACCGTTTTAGCTAAAGACTTCGAATTTGTATATTTAAATAGATATTATGAATACGCAGATTGTGTAATTTTCAGATTTTGGATGCCACGCCCCCTTCGCCCCCAATTTGAAAAAAACGCATTTCAAATACTAGAGACTTGAAATTCGGCACATAGATACATTTGGATATTCTTAATCTACTCTGAAAATTTCATTAAGATCATCCATCTAGAAATGGAGTTATAGGAGTTCAAAGTATAGCCCAACCCACCCCCAAGCCACGGCAGCAACTGCGCGGTTAGCAGAGCTCGCGCTCATGCGATCGTAAAGAAGAAGAGTATCACTTTTTTTGCAGGGTTCAGGGGATCTCGTAGTCGAGCCGTCTCGACTAGAGCCTTCTTACTTGTTGTGTTTGTGAAACAGCGGCAAAGCATTCAGCCAAATTTTTGCGCGTTCGCCTCGCTGCGCGCATTTTCTGTGGTATCTTTAAAATATGTTTCATTTAATGTAAATTGATTGGCCGCCGCCGAATATCAGCAATAAATTTGTGTTTTGAATTCGTTTTGCTGCCGTTGCCACAGTATCAAGTTCAAGGCTAAACGAAAAACTTTCTATTTTTGTTCAATCACATATGTATATATAGAGAGAGAGAGAAAACATTACTCGAGTACAATAATAAATATATCAAGTCAAACACAACAGAGCAGCCAAGGCGGGCAAAGTTTTTAATCTCATTTGCTCATTCTGCACATTATACGCCTCATAAAAATGCCATAATCCACTAAACCTTCTGCTCCCCAAAATGCCAAGCAAATTTCAAAATGGAATCCAACGCTCACAAGTAAAATACGAATACTTCAACAATCCAACAACAAGCAGAGCCAATAAAAACTCGAACAATTTCATTAGCCATGCGAGACAACGAAGATCAAATACCCTTACCTCATAAATTGTTATTGAATTGTGATTGATAAATTATTATAAATATTCTATTTGAGCTGTATAAATAAATTATGAGTTATTCAAGAGGAAAGCGAAATCCACATAAATGTTAATCAGCAAAGCACAAAAACTGCTTTTATTCCCTGTACCCATTGAGTTATTTTTATTTTTATTATATTATGTATTATTAGTATTTTACACACAAAATTTATTTTAATTTTGTACTATTATTATTTTTATTTTTTTATTTTCTTTTATTAATTATTTTTCACGTATTTTCTTTTAATAATATTTTTTTCAATATTTTATATATTTATTTATAATTTATTCTAATTTTTTCTTTTTCTATCTATATTAATTTAAAATTAATTTTGCCAACATTTTTTTTATTTATTTATTTATTTATTTTTATTTATTTATTTATTTTTATTTATATATTATTTTTATTTATTTTTATTTATTTCTTTTTATTTATTTATTTATTTATTTTTATTTATTTTTTTTTTTAAATTATTTATTTAAATTTTTTTTTTTAATATATTTCTTTTTATTATTTATATTATATTTTTTATCAATATATATTCATAGAAAGCATATGAATAAATTTATATATTTATACAGTTTTTAGCTGCTGCTTCTTAACTGAAAAATAATATTCTCTTTAAAATAGAGTAACAGAAATATAATTTCTATATTAGTAAATACATTGTTTACCTTGTAATAAATGTCTGATGCCCTCGTCAAATAAAGAAACGCTCAAGCAATAGCAAAATAGAAATGCTTAAATTCTATAACTGAAGCTGAGGTCGACACTGAAATCGAAATCGAAATCGAAACCAAAGTCAGAGTCGAGTGGAGACCAGCGGAGCTGAGACGTGGCAGAACAAAGGCAAATGAAAATCTTTAAGGCAGATACCGTCGCACGACGCGTCGCCCCAAATGTATGCCACAAAATGTTGTTTACAAATCTCTTCAGCAACGCCCACAAATTTGTATGCAAGGCCCATTGTTGTTTGGGGCCCGTCCGTCGCTCTTGGCATGCGGTTCAGAGGCTGTTGATTTCAATATTTACTTTGACCAAACGGCACAGGAAACAAACAGAGGAAACTTTCTGCTGAGACCGCTTAATGATACCAGCTTAAAGTTATGGGGCCAGAGTGTGTATTCAGTCTTTATTAAATTAAATATGGCCGCCAGGCGGGCTAGTAAATGCGAGGCGACACTTTTTCCAGCGGGCATACGAGCCCGCCGCATTCGCCCCCGGGCGACGCCAGAGACACAAGCCTGCAATAAAATAGAGTTGAATGCCAGAGGCCGACGTGCTCCGCCCCTTAGCACATGTCCAGCAACCACTTGAGCGCACACTTGAAGCAGCCTCCAATTGCGCAGAGGGCTCGAGTTGCGCCAGCGTATGAGGCTGTGTGTTAGCTGTATAATAATTATGTCACTTTTGGGTAAATCGATGCTAAGCTGGAGTCTGAACTGACGGCAGCTGACGCCCACTTGAACAGTAATTTGAACTTTAACTTGACTTTAAATGTGGCAGCAGCAACCACGGCTAGAAGCGACCTTATGATTGTCCTTTAAATGACATTTACTACGACTGCAGCAACAGCTACAGCAACAGCAGCAGCAGCAGCAGCAGCAGCGCACACGCCAGACGGCTGCTTATCCGAAAGTTATCCCCCTCGCAGGACGACAGCAAAGCAAAGCGTGGGCGAATACAAAAACAAAAATGGAATAGAAAAAAAAAAAGTGTCAAATAAGAAACTAAATCGCATGTTCGCAACGCCATTTTTCGTAGCTGACCCTTTTCCGCATTGTATTTTCGCAAGCAGCTCGAATTGAAGGCTGCTCATTTATCGTCCTATATATATATATATAGCCTTGTGGGGCACTGATGTAGCTCCACTGGGGTCGCTTTTAGCCCCTGGGCGGCATTTAATTACGCTCGTGTTCGTTGTAATGAGGCAAATTGCTTTTTGCTGTCAATTAAAGTAAAGTTTTCCCTTTAGCCGCCAACCATTAAGGCCAATCAAATGTGGGAGCCAACACAACGAGGGCGCTAGCAGCTGAGATTTTTGCGGTAATACCGGTTGTAAACTAAAGTATCTGCTCTATAGTTACATGCGCAGACACAGACGCACATCAAACGTCTGTTTCTAATTTTAAACCACTAGTGAGTGTGTGAGAGAGAGAGAGAGAGAGAGAGAGAGTTGTATGCTAGTCTCTATTGTCTCTTACTTCCTTTTCCGGCTCGACACAATTGCTACAATTCGCGCCGTGTTCTAGTTTCGTTACGCCCTAAAAACTGATATGAAATGCACGCACGTGTATGTGTGTGTGTGTGTGTGTGTGAGTCTCTCTGTGTGTGTGCGTGCAGCGTCTTAGAACACGTTTGTAAACATCTTAAATGTGCTTTTAATGAGCAGCTTCAATACCAAAAGAGACGCAGACATCCAAGCAGCTGTCAAGCGTTTCAAGGCCTTCCCTCTGCCCGCCTTTTTACCCTGCTATCTATGCACTGCCTCCTTTTACCTATGAGGCAACCTTGCCTGCGTGTCCTGTGAGCCGTCTTTATGCTGCGCTAGCATCGACTTGTTTCTGGCACTCGCAGCAATCGCTTTAGTGCGTTGTATTTTAATAATGTTAATTAGCGTTCTAATTAGTTGTTGCTTTTCGTTCGCATTTGCTGCGCTCATTCTTAACGAATTTCAAGCCAAAGCACACACACAATTATGACGGCGCATGTATGTGTGTGTATACACATTATCTTACACATTAAGTGGCTCTGCACATTTTGTTGGAGTTCGAGCGCAACTTCAATAGCTGCTGCACTTGTTGGCCAGGTCGTTATCATGCAAACGGCCGTTTAAAAATTAATGCAAATTAAAATGTAATAATTACAGCCATTTTACGTAACAAAACGTTTACTCGTGTCTCATTACCTTTTAGTGTAATCCGTTTTCCACCTCGTGCAGCCAGCATATTTCGTTGCACTGCGCATTTTTTAACAGATCACGAAATAAAGCTGCAATTAATTACTCATATCCAAGCGAAACATATGCATGCAGCTTTTGTGTGGCGTAATAAAGGCTGAAATGCTGCTCCTTTATGTTGCTGATGCAGCGCCAGACACAAAGAGTTAACCATTTAATGGCATTTACTAAGTGCTTTATGCAAAAATAATGACACAATCTGCACAATCAATTTAATCAAGCGATACGATACAGGTGCATCGATAGCTGAACTGTAGAAAAAGTATTTTTAAATGGAAATATGAAATTTTAAAATATACTATATTTTAGCTTGAAGACTCTCATAAATATTTTATTACCTTTATTTAAAATAATATATAATAATAATTTAAAATTATATTTAAATATTGTTATTTATGAACTCTTACAACATTTAGTAATTGAGATAATTTTCAAAATTTATTTACTCATTTTCAATGGGTTCAGGGTATAATAATGAATACAACACACTAACAAATGACAAATAATAAAATCAATAAAAAAATAAATAAAACACTTAATAAAATTAGTTTTCAAAAAAGCTAAAGACAAAGTAAAATTTGTAAACTACATTTTAGCAATCGACAAATTGCCTCGAATCATTTGCAACTGCATAATTACTAACAAATCGTTCGCGTTGGAGAATATTGAAATTCAATAGAGCTTATTATGTGCATGGGCTTTACTGATTGCATTTTTGTTCCTCCATGCATGTGCATACATATTTTTGGCCATAAATAATGGCCAGGCACAGTCGGAAGGGGGCGTTCAGACAAAACCAGAGCAACAATGAAAATTGCGTTAGCTGCGCAATGCTGTTTTGCTTGTTAGGCAATGGCCAACAACAACAGCAACAGCAACAAGAACAATAAATTCACTTTTTCTGTAGTTTAAACATATTGCCAAATGTATTCTAAAAGGGTATCATTGTGTAATGCCTGAGTACGTAACAGCTAGTCAATCCAAATTGTCAGCTACTCAAAATTACATATATCAATTTTTCTCTTACTTGACAACGTTATGCAGTGAAAGTTGTATAATAAAAGCTGAGAGCTGGAAAGTTAATCAATAATCAATCAACAGCTTATCGCTGAGCTCGGGGAATCCTCTAGCTGCGCACTCGCCCACTCGAGTTCTTTTGTTTCAAACAAGTGTATTGATTGCATGGAAGCAAGTTTGAAGTGCTTCGCTGCAGGTTAACTTCTAGTCAGCATTCCCGAACGATAGAGCACCCTCGCCAATTGTTGTTTTTGCTTTTGGCATTTGCTGTCGTTGTGGTCGAGCCACACACACACAATACACTTCAACACGCCCACCAATCGAAGTCGCCCAGTGGGGTCGACTTGTGCCTGGCTGGCAGTCGCAGTTGTTCATTTGTTTGGCTCACAAGTGTCATGCTGTTTGCAGGCACTGTCCACTATCCCTGTGTGTGGGTGCCAATAACCATTAAGCGTTAAAATTTTGGACTATGTTGCTGTCGGGCTGCACGTACGATACGTGTTGCACATGTGTGTGTGTTTGTCTGTGGATGCGTGCAACCAACAAGATTTGTCAGCCTGGGCAAAACATTGTAATTATTTTATGCATGTAACTGCAGCCAGGAGGCGAGCCAAAGAGACTAAAGCCATAGCACATGCAAATAGAGACAGACATATGGTGCATATTCTCTCTGCTCTCTCATTTGGCGAGTGCCAAACCTATGCTCGCTCCGTAGTAGATCATTTAAATTTTCCAATTGGCTTGACAGACGCACAAGCAAAGAGAGCGAGAGAGAGGGGAGAGAGAGGGGAGAGGCAATATAGGCTGTTGGTCGATAGCCATGACTATGTCTGGTTAAGTGTTTGCTTTGTGAGACTTCTCAGCAGAAGTTCGGCTCAGGATTTGGCCCAAATCGAGGATGCTTGTATTTAATTTACTGTTGAAATTAACGATGCATACAGCAGTGTTTCTGCTAATGTGTGTGTGTGTGTGTGTGTGTGTGCACAAAAGTCAAGCCCCAAAACAACAATTTGGCAGCAATTTGTTACAATGTTGGCAACTGCAAATGATTAACAATGTATGCGACATTGTGGTTAAAAGCATAATATTATCATACACACGTAGGCAGCGAACGAGCAAGCAGCCATACATTAAACATGCTTTGCCAGCATACATAATACACATATGTGTGTATAAGCTGTGTATAAGCTAACATACGTATATGGAAATTAATTTTCTACCATTTTGCTGGGCCAACAACACAACTAGCCCATTAGCCGATTGTGATATTTATGTAGCTGCCATTAGGGCGAGACAATGGGCATATTAATTACACATTTCATTTATTTTGGAGCCAATGATGTAAAATCGATTGGCTGACGGCCAATGAAGTTATCATTTGTAATGTGCCTAACTGAAACCCTCTAATCTAATAAAACGGAATGCAAATCGCATTTCTCTAATTATACGGCCGCCATGTTACGAACAAACATCAATCAAAATGCTGCGGCCATGGCTAATGCCTCTAAACCAGGCGTTGGCCACCACCAGGTGAGAAAACAAATTGCCGTGCCATAGGTCAGCATTGAGCCACACACACACACAGACACTCGCTCGCATATCGTATTTGCGTGTCAACAAGCCATTTCCACTGTGAACGGCCTGGAACAATAAAAAGCTAGAGAAAAAATGGCAAAACAAAAACAACAAATGCTGCAGCAGCAGCAGCAGCAGCAACAGTTGGCGAGAGCTGGGTTTTATTTTTACGATAATATCAAGTTGAATCGTCTGGCGGATAGGTTGGGGCAGTTCGGCCAAGGCAATCAGCATAAAGTGGTTGGCATTAAAAATTGTATCAAGCCGCACAATAAAAAAGCAGCGCCGTTGCCCAGCGGAAGTGAGTGAGGGAAGGACATTGTCCTGTTCCTGTTGCTGTTGCTGTTGCTATTGTTATTGCTGTTGATCTCATTGCTGTTGTGGTCCCCATTGTTATTGTTGTTGTGCAGCATAATCAAATAATAAACCCATAAAACTGCTAACCACAATTAAAATGCCTCCAGCACAATGCCAACTTTCTGTGCTGTTCTTCCCCTTCTCGTTGGGGCCAGTCGGCTGCCAATGCATTTCCGTGGCTTAGCGCCTGCCGCTGGACAGCAAAAAATGAAAAACAAAAAAAAAACGAATTGGAATTTAATGATGCATGCCGTTATCCGCAATTAGGCAGCAATAACGAACTGGCAAGGCCCAAAATTACAAAAACAATCTATGAATTCTATTGCTGTGACAGGGCATATCAGCTCGGCGCTGTGTAGGTGACATGCTTGCATTATAAATCTGAGAGATTTTTAGTTAAAGCTGAGAAGATTACTTCTAGATAGTGAATCTATCAAACTGCAAATCTATTTATACGAAAATATAGCCTTCTTTCTTTCTATCTATTTACAATCTCAGTCTAAAGCAACCAAATTTAGCTGGAAAAAAATGCTAAAAAAAAATATGTATACAGTAAATTTATGTTCTTAACAAATTAACAAATATTTTTTAATATAATATATTAACTTAGATAAATTCTACGATCTACTCTGTTTAAAGCTGTCATATATTTATCTATCTATCTATGTATTTTTTTTTCGATTTATCTAAGCTCTTCTTTTACTTTTTGCTTTTAATTTATTATTGTTCTTTTAACTAATGCTAAACAAAAATAAATGTATACAGTAAATTTATGTGCTTAACAAATATATTTTAATAAAGCATATTAACTTAGATAAATTATAAACTTTACTCTGTTTCGATTTATCTAAGCTCTTCTTTTAGTCTTTTCTTTTTATTTATTATTGTTCTTTTAACTATCTTCCAGTATTGTTAATACCTTCCCTGTTTTTTACTAATTTTATTTTATTTCATTTATTTATTTTTATTTATTTGATTTGAAATATTTTATTTTATTATTTCTTTTTTTTTTTTAATCTTAAGAATGCTTATAATTGTAATTATATTAATTTTATTTAATCTTTTATAATCTATATTTCAAATTTTCATTTAACACTTTCTTTTCATAGTTTCAATAGTAATCACTAACCATATGTGGCTGTGAATAGGGACTGGCAAAAAAAAATACCAGCATCGGGTTGGTGATACTATTTAAAAAATTGTTGTATTTTTTTGAAGGCTATTTGACTCTCTTTATGTCAATATTTTTAAATAAATAAATAAATAAATTTAATAATAATAAATAAATATCTAAATAAATAAGTTTAACTACCAGCTATTAAATAAATTTAATAATAATAAATAAATAAATAAATAAATAAATTTAACTACCAGCTACCACTCTGTCCAGCTATTGTTCATTCCATATATATGAATGTATCTGTCTATATCAATTGATTTCTCAGCTATCTATTCAAGTACCTCTCCATCTAATTATTATCTATACACCTATCTATCGATCTATTTAACCATATTTCTATCTAAATAACAAGTATGCAAAAAATAATAAAAAAAAAACTTTTTCATATTACAAAATCTGATTAAAATGAAGCAATGAGCGCAACTCGTAGTTGAGTCAGCCACAAATTCACATTTTTTGTAGTATTTTATATTGCGAGGCCTGGCGGTCGCAAAACTCATTATCTGAAGGCATCTGTTATAATTTTTGTCAGTTGGCGACGTTTAATTGTCGGCCACAGAGGCGCGTGTTTGGCATTTTCTGGCATTATATTGGCCATTTAAACAAGTTGGCGAAAGAAATGCGCAAAACGAAAGAAAATTAAGTCAATTTTAAAGCCAACTGATGAATGGTCAGTTTGCGTATACACATACAAATATATATATATATATAAATATATATAAATATGTGCGAGTGGTAAAAAGAATGCAGTCAATTGAAATGCAAGCGCCAGTCAAGTCGAGTGCAAGGCGAAAGGAACTGAAAGGCAAATTGGCAGCGCAAACTGGCAAAATAGTTGCTTCACTGAGCAACGACAAATAAAAAGCGCCAATGCAAATAGGTAGACAGAAGGCAGCAGAAGCTAAACTTAATGGTTGTAGCGACAGTGGGTGGCGGGCTGCTGGGAGGCTAGTTTGCATTCAAGCACTGACAACATTGTCAAAAAAGCTAGCAATATCTGCTGCGCTCCTTTCTTTGGCAGCCAAACTGCAAATTGTAGTCTCAGAAGTCGCACTTAAGATTTATTGATTGTTTCAACAGCGCCGGCCTTGTGGGTCCGACTGTCCTGCTTCGATGTTGCTGCCATTGCTGCTGCTGCTGCTGCTGCTGCTGCTGTTGCTGCTGTTGCTGCTGCTGCTGTTGCTGCTGCTGTTGCTGCTGCTGCTGTTGCTGCTGCTGCTGCTGCTGCTGCTGTTGCTGCATTTGTGCCAGTTCAACGTCAACATCGTGTCTTGGCTTATGCTATAAAAAACTTGCAACAGCAACAATAACAAAAAAACAACAGAGCGACTGACAATGCTGATGATGACAAGCGCTCGGCCCCAGGCCCCGGCCCCGGCCCAGGCCCATTCCCTTCAACAACCATGCCGGAGAGCTGGCGTCCTCGAAGCAAGACGCACTTTTTGCTGCACATACACACACACACACCCACACACACATACACTTGATCCTTTTCACTTTTTTCTTTTTTTTTTTTTTTGCTCTTCTCACTTTGCGCTTGTTTTGTGCAAAGTTTCAGCAACGATTCGGATTGAAATTCTTTTGTGTTTACAGCTAAATTTTTGTATTATTACATACAAACATAAGCATATATATATTTATATGTATATACACAGAGTTCTGGGGTTTTCCTTATTTGCCACTGACAAGCTTTAAATGTGCGCGCACGCACTTCAGCGGGCAGTCGATTTGGTTTTTTTTCAAATGCGGGCCTCAGACCAAACATTGCTCATACGCCACGTGAAACGTGCTGTTGGCTGCGTGGCGTGTGTCTGGACAACATTTTTATCTTTTAATTACACTCATTTCTGTGTGCCATGGCATGTTTACATTTCAATAATTCGTACGCTTTCATCAACACTCTACAGTTTCCACAATATTCGAGTCATCCTCTGTGTCAGCAGCAGGAGCAGCGCTCATCAGCAGCTCTTTTGCCAGCTTTGCGACGGTTGGGCATCCTAATGATTTTGGTCGCCCGTAATGAGTTTTTGTTTTCAGCAGCTTAACAACAGCATCGGGACAAGGAAAGACAACAATAACGCCAGCACTTTCCATTACCATTTAATTAAAAATTGCAGAATAATTATTTTTCTTTGCCCACGCCGGCTAGGACCAAGCGAATTTGAAAATCTGCAAATTAGCGCAAATGCAGTGCCGTGCAAATTGGCAACTGAAACAGTAAGGAAAATAGCAATCCAAGAAATCTGAAAGTGCAATGTGAAAATACGAAAAGCGAGCAACGCAGCGCCAAAAACTTTCCAATTACATTAAATCCATTCACAGAAGTTGGCAGCTCGCGCACCGTTGACAATTTATTTTGTCGCTGCCTTTCACGCTTTGCGCCTGTTGCTATTAGCAAGTTGCAGCTTTCCAGTTGCCAATTTAGTGCCCAAAGAGATTTCTCCAAATGCGAGGCTACACGTGACCAAGCAGCACGGCAAACGCGCCGTATGCGTAACTTTTATGCCTATGCCAAAGTTTGCATCACATTTATGAGCTGACGAGGGCGTAAGTTGTGTTAGCTAATGATACTTTAAGTGCTTTAACTTTAACTACTGCTTAAACTTGGATATATATATAGCTATGCATGTGTGTGCAGCTCGGTTAACTTCAGCTGGGCGGGGCATGCTGACAAATGCCGTCAATATATCAACAGTAAACCGTAAATGATGAGACGATTTATTATGCTGTCGGTGCAGCCAGCAAGGGCAACAATAGAGCCGAGCCAACTGCAGCCAGCTTCGACTTACGTTTGCTGCCTCTTGGCAATAAGCTGAAAATAGCAGTCAGCCAGTTCGCCTAAGTGGCTGTTGGCCCCGACACAGCCTGCCATTTGATGTACTTCCCTACTATACGCTGCTAAGCATAAACGTGCTTGCATACACACACACACACACATATCTATTTTGGCAACATTATACTCGACGCTTAATACTTTATGCTTATTTTGTTGCGGCAGTTGAGTTGTGCAGGCCGAAAGACGCCAGCGCCAAGGATGTTGCAGTGAAATGTAGCCGCGTCGACTAAATAAAGCCTGAACAAAGTTTATATAGAGATGCAGTTGCTGCTGCTGCTGCTGCTCCAGCGACTTATGATAAGCCCTGAGCTATACTTGAGCCGTGGCTCTGCTACAGGCTTCGGCTGAAACAACAACAAATTCAATTTTGCTGCCCTGTAAGCGGATTACAAGCTGTACACGTTTAGTTTCGCCTGCGCTGATATGGCACATCTTTAATACAACATATATACATACATATTGCTGCCTATCATAAATTGTTGGCTGATTTTTGCGCACCTCCAAACAGTCTAAGCAGCTGGCCAAAATTATGCCAGACTTCTATCAGCCCAAAGTGAACAGCGACACAGACAGCGACAGCGACAGCGACAGCAACTTTCAGTTATTGGAAAAGCTTTTCATTATGCACAACGTTAGCGGCAACCGCAACAATAGCAGCAGGAGGAGAGCAGAGCGAGGGCCAGGCCGTTGCTTGAGGTGGCACTTGAGCCAACTCTTGAGCATTTCTCTTTGCCATGCTTTTCATCAGAGCACTTAATTTGCATAATTTTGTGAGGTGTTTCGCCGCGCAAACAAATCAGCCTGGCACAGCAGCAGCAGCAACAGCAGCAGCAGCAGCAACTGCAGCATCCACAGGATCAGAAACTTGGGCGCCGTTTAATTCCGCCAGCTTAAAGCAAGCGCAATGCAACTGCTAAGAAATATTGCATTCATTTTGGCATAGAACCTTTGCGCCTTCCTCCATTCTATGGGATTTCCTGCTGCTGGCTGAGTGATATTGCGCTGCCAAAGCTTTTATGCGACGTAATTTCATATTTTTACTTCATTTAACGTTATGAAATTCTCCGTGCAATTCGTGCACTTTGCATTTTTAGACCATTTTTCACGGCAACAACTGACGAAGCATTTCCCGCTACCGTTCCATGGAATCCAATTGCAGAGTGAATCATTCCAAAGCACTCAATAACTAAATAATGGCAAAGCCATCAAAGAAATACTCCAAATAGTCAGCAACTAAGTAAGTGGATAAGGAAAAACTCACACAGTGACTGCCAGCAGTCAGACAGCAGTCGATTTTGCATTCATTTGAAGTTCCTCAAATGCAATCAACTGACAGTAAATTCCATGTACACAGACATCAAAGAATTCGGCTAACGATATAATAAATCAATTTATTTGCTTCCATATAAATATATGCATATATATAGCCAGACTTTATTATCTGCCAATGAAATTGAATTTAGGAATTTCATTTTGTAATTATTTGCATTTTTCCTTTAGCTCATCGAGCAAATGTTTTTTCTTAAATCAAATGCTCATGTAATTAAAAGCGAAATCACTTACGCAATAATTGAGTGCTTTTCTAATCCGACTAATAATTACCAAAATAAATGAAACATTTAAATATATTTGCATTAGAACTATATTTATAAATACTTATTGGTTTCAAGCTAATTTTCGACCAGACTTGATATCTTAGTTGTTTAATTATTATCTGTAAATGAACAAGGCTCAAGGACACTCAAAATGTAAGCAGGCTGGCAGTAGAACTAATTCAGGACTATTTGCTAGTTCAGCTTCTCCTTGTCTAGCTTTAACATTTGAGTATTTTCTCGTTTCAGATATTGCAAACAGAGCTAAAGTCTCTCAGCAACTAATCAGCAAATACAAACTTGAATATGAATTTGGACAGCTCAAGGCATTCTTCTGATCAAGATCTGTTGAATTCCTTCTCTCTCTCTCTCTTTCTCTCTCTCTCTCCCTCTTCTCACCATGTCATTCTTCAGATTACGATCTGCTGAGCTCTATCTTTCTCTCTCTTTTACTCGACTTTATGTTATTCTTCTGATCAAGATCTGTTCAGTTCTCTCTCTCTCTCTCTCTCTCTCTCTCTCTCTTTTACTCGTCCTTCCTTAATGTCAAGATCTGTAGAACTCTTTCTCTCTCTCTCTCTCTCTCACTCTGTTTTTCTCTTCTCTCCATGTCATTCTTCTGATTACGATCTGCTGATCTCTCTCTCTCTCTCTTTTACTCTTCATTTCGACTTTATGTTATTCTTCTGTTCAAGATCTGTTCAGTTCTCTCTCTCTCTCTCTCTCTCTCTCTTTTACTCTTCCATCCGCTCTTAATGTCAAGATCTGTTGAACTCTTTCTCTCTCTCTCTTTCCCTCCCTCTTCTCTTCATGTCATTCTTCTGATTACGATCTGCTGAGCTCTATCTCTCTCTTTTACTCTTCATTTCGACTTTATGTTATTCTTCTGATCAAGATCTGTTCAGCTCTCTCTCTCTCTCTCTCTCTCTCTCTCTTTTACTCTTCCATCCGCTCTTAATATATAATAGATTAATATCTGTTGAACTCTCTCTCTATATATACATATATCTATCTCTCTCTCGACCTCTCTCTGTCTCTCTCCACGTCTGTCTTACTCTTTCTTATTTTTCTCTTCGCTCCTAATGTCATTCTTCTGATCTCTCTCTCTCTCTCTCTCCCTCTCTCTCTTACTCTCTGTCCCTCTTTTACTATTCATTTCGCTCTTTATGTTGTGCTTCTGATCAAGATCTGTTCAGCTCTCTCTCTCTTTTAGTCTTTCCTCGCACTTAATGTCATTCTTCTGATTAAAATCTGTTGAACTCTCTCTCTCTCTCTCTCTCTTTTACTAAATACAGCTAAATACATTTTAATATAATAATCAATATATTTATAGCTATATATGATTATGTGATTTATATATAAATATATAATAGATTAATATAATTTGAGTGATCATCACAGAATAAGTAATATATCTTTCTCTCTCTCTCTCCACGTCTGGCTCTTTCTACTTGCAGCTAAGTGAGGACATTGGCTATGTGCTATACTCAGCGCTGGGCTCATTCTACATACCCAGCTGCATCATGGTCTTTGTGTACATACGAATATACTTTGCTGCAAAGGCGCGAGCGAGACGCGGCATTAAAAAACATCCGCGCAAAACAAACGAACAGGTAAGTTAGAAGGGAAGAGAAGAAGCACAAGAGAACGGGGAGTATGGGGAACAAGTGCTGCGGATGTGGTTATAGATGCGGCAGTGGATGTGGCTGTGGCTGTGGTTGTGGATTGTGGTTGTGGATTGTGAGTACGTTGGTGGATTGCAATTGAGCTGCATTGGCTGCCAGCAGCCTGCGGACTGTATCGATCAATGTGCTTTGCTGGTGGGGCGGCTAATTCATGCCTGTTACGCTGGTCCGTTCAGTGAGATAAGTTGGGCAGCAGCCGCAGCGATGCGGCAGGCACTGTAAATGCAAATTTTGCCATTTGAATGAACAAGGCGGCGCTCAGAGCGTGGCAGGTGATGCAACACATCCTTTCCCTTAGCATATGTGGCGTATGCGCAATATTTCGCACTCGAACTCAGCGGGCTGCATTAAAGCGTTGCAAGTGGCTCACGCGCTTTGCTTAAATTATACGCCAATTTGTGCGCTACGTGTTGACGGCAAAAGCAGCGCTCAGCACTTTTCTCGATGCACTTTGCCACGTTCGTCTATTTTTGGCCATTTGCTCACTTTGCTGCAGCGCCAGCACCATCGCCATCGCCAACGCCATTGTGCAGCGTCATTTAACGAAATGGCAACGATTTAAACAGAAAATCATTGAGCAAAGTTACGCTGATTGGGTAGCAAAATCTCTAATGATTGAACATTGAGAGCGTAACCGTCGTTACCTGGCCAAATTACAAATTACAGAGCCGGCCAAAGGCCGACGATCTCGTGAAACACAATTAAGGCCAATTCATTCACGATTTGCATTTTCAATTAACCAAACGCAAGGCAAACGTACAGCGACACTTCGCCACCATCGATTCGTGTAAACAAAGAAGACCCGCTGGGTCAGCTAGCAGCTGCTTCTGAGCTCACAGATTAAAGCTGATGCACGCAGCTACATTTACAATCAGGTTTGTCCTGTGCATTTCGCCCACTGTTAATTGCCCCTCGGCCTCGGTGTGTGCTCGTCCTTGTTTCTGTAATCATTGCATTCTGACGCCCGTGCACGGGTTTTAAAATCGAATTTTCGAAATGCAAATGTCATGTACCAACAACAACAACAACAACAACAACAATTGAGTTCCGCCTTCTTTGCAGGTAACGAGCTTCACCACCGCCAACAAGAAAGGAACAATACCGATGCCATCCTCCAGCGGCGCTACGCAGCTGCAGCTGCACCAGCAGCGACAAATAGCCACCATTGAGACCCCACCGAATAGCGCATCGATGCCCATGCAAATACCGACAGTCACCATGGACTTGGCCTCCGACATATCCACCTCGGAGGCCGGCGAGCTGGAGGCTGTTGCCGCCCAGACGGTGCTGGCCTATGCCAATCCCAATGGTAGCTCCAACGCAGCCACCGCACTAAGCCCTGGCCCCTGTTCGCCCAAGGAGACGCTGCAAGTCAGCACCATTGCCACGGGCCGTGGTGTCGGACTCAATGTGCCCGTGCCGCCCTCCATGGGCAGCAACAACTCCATTAACGTGCTGAACAACAACAATGGCTGTGTGGCAACAGAAGCCGCTCGAGCCAACAGTGGAGCGACTGCAGCGAGTGGAGCGAGCAGTGGTGGTGGCGGTGCTGGGGCTGCTGCTGCTGGAGCTGGCGTTGCAGCTAGCAGCAACGAGCTGCGTGTTTCGCCCGTCGCCGGACGCTGTCGTGCTCTCTCTGTGGGCGTTGACACGGACATGGTGAGTGAATTCGATCCTTCCAGCTCGGATTCGGGCGTGGTGAGCCGCTGTGCGGTAGTTAAGCCGCTCAAGTTTCGCCTTTGCCAGCCCATCTTTGGACGCAAAGCGAACCAGCAGCGCCGCAACGAGGCCAAGGCGGCGACTGTGGCGGCCAAGAACAATGCAGCAGCCGCGGCCAAAACCAAGGAACTAGCCGCAAAAACCGAACTCGAACCGGCCATACCCAAAGCGATAAAGCCCCGCGATCCGGAGAAAGAGAAGCGCCGCATCGCACGCAAGAAGGAGAAGCGAGCGACGCTCATACTGGGCCTGATCATGGGCAGCTTCATCGCCTGCTGGCTGCCGTTCTTCTTTCTGTACATCCTGGTGCCCGCCTGTAGCAACCATTGCAAAATACCCGAGTCGGCGTTTGCGTTCGCCTTCTGGCTGGGCTACATGAACTCGGCGCTCAATCCGGCCATATACACCATCTTCAACAAGGACTTCCGACGCGCGTTCCGGCGCATTCTGTTCAAGTGATGTTTGGCCTACGTGTGCTGTTACAGGTGCGTTTATGCGAGCATCGAGAAGGCTACCGAACGTGCCATGGGCAGCACACCCATGGGCTATGGGCATGGCATGTATCAGCATTACAGGCGTTAGTTTTGCTTGGTTTATGCGGGCCCCAATCACTGAGGGGGTATTCTGCTAAGCATTAACTATGATATCAATTTTATTCTCATTAATTATTATTTATTTACATTTACTTTAAACTAACGAACATTGTAGCTCATGTCAAAAGCAATGAACGGCTGTGAATTTGATGGAATCTCTCTATTTCAATTTTACACATTTTCAGTTTGGTTTTCCTTTTTCTTTTTTTAAAGCTGCCCTTCAACTGTGAACTTGAACCACAGCTGCTGCACACACACAGATACACAGGAAAAACGCCCTCGAGCTATGCAAACACAAGTCTCATCTAAGCAAACATCTTTTATGCACACTCAATGCCCATTCAACTTGATATTATTGCACAAATTTTCCATCCCAGCACACAAATTGCGGTTGCATTTCGGGTAATGCCAAAATGGGGTGAAAACTAACTCTGCTTTGCGGCAATATGTCAGCGTGGCCAGGTAAAAAACACACACACACACCTTGTCTGCCACTCGAATTGCGGTCAACACAGGAAAACATTCTGTTTGGCTGTCAAGTTAATGCCACTGAATACATGATGCTATGACTGGCTGCTGCAAGACAAATTAATTCGTGTCTCTCTCTCTCAGCTTCAGCTCGTAGCTGTCGCAAAATTGAATTTCAAAGATTTTTTCTTTGAGCAGTAGCACGAGTTTATGCAAATCGGCTTACATTTCTTTAAATTTTTCTCTAATGCTATAAAAATATATTTTAGCCATGCAAATTCGATCTAGTCACTGGCTTTATGAACTAGTTGAAATCATCTTTCATTTATGTCACTGCCTGCGTTCGACTTGTTCACGTTGCCTTGCCCCATTTTACTGAAAGGCGCCTAAGTGTTAAAATAATCTAAAGAATACCAAAAAAAAAAAAAAAAACACTAGACAAGCAGACGCTGCCATTTCATATGGCATGCAGTAAAAGATATTTTACATACAAAAATAGAAGAATAGCCACAAAAAGCTACAACTAATGGGCAGGCACAGATGTGCTATAGCTGCCTCCCTACCACTTTGGATGCCATAATTTTCAGTGTTGTTTTTCTTTTCTCTCTCTCTCGCTCGCTCTTCCCCTCTCTTTCGTCTTTTACATTTTTGGCTATGCATCAGCAAATGCATGCGCCAGTCACAGGAATAAACGACACGTCATTCAGCCAGACAGATAGACAGACAGTCAGTCAGAGAGCAGCAGAGAGAGAGAGAGAGAGAGCTGAAACTGAAGGCAACGAATGTTTTGGCGTGAGGCCCATTTATACTCCCCAAACAGTGGCCCAGTGCAGAGGCATAGAGAACTATGCATAAATTTCAGCTGCTACATGAGTCTTTCATATTTCAGACACTTTGCGGCTAGTTGCACCTAAATTTAAGATGCGTGTCTCTGAGAGATGTAATCGGCTTGTTCCATATCTTCAATTTATGGCTGCTTTTAGCTCTCGTCGTTGCTCAGCTTTCAGCACACACCGCAAATGTATCAGATTTATTGGCCAGGCCATTTATTTGTGGCGCACAGGCTAAGTGCCAGCCGACTTTAAATTGTTCAGATGCTCATAAATAATGCGCCAGCAAAATCTGTCAGTTAGCAAAAACAAATACACTATGATTTTTGTATGTGCGTGAGGACAAGGGCTTTTCTTTCCAATCAGCATTCAATTTTTCTGACACGCACACAAACACACAGAATTACAACTTGATTGTCAGCAACAACGGTGAGTACAACAACTGCACTTAAATGACAATTTCAACAAAATGACGGAACGAGAAAAAAAAAACACATACAACATCAAACAACTATGGGTAAAAACCCACATCGAAAACAATTGAAATCGATGGGGTGGCAGAGTGGGGCAGTGCAGCTGGCAGCTGGCAGCCACAGTTACATTTAAATGCATGCCACTGACACACGCACACACCTAGAGCACTTAACTGCACTTAGGTGCGACATAGCCAGGATGAATGCCGCACGATTGCTGCAACACATTTCTTTAGCTGACTTTGTTTTCGCTGGAACATCGAAATTCATTTGCGCTTTATGTCAGCCAACAACAGCCCGAACAATGAGTTCGCTTGTTAGTCGTGCTTGACCGACGTTTGTATACCTCTGCCACAAGCATTGTACGCATTGATTCACATTTTCACAAAGAATTATTTTATATGAAATTTCAGATTTTAATAGAGTCTACCTTTTTGATATTATTATGACTTTGTATACTACATGTGAACAGCAAACTTTTTGTTCATTTACTTTTCTCAGTCTTCCCTTTGCATAGTGTATAATAACAATGCGTATTGTCCGTATGTTGCTCGTGCTATACTCAGCAACTCGATTTAAGCATTCTTTTCGGTTTTTGTATGCAAATAAGGCAGTGTAGTGCTAGTTACATGTGCCTATACAGAGCTTCTTTACTTTCCCTTGTATACTTGATATATCTGCTCACTTCATTTAACAACAATACGAATTGTCCATCTGTTGTTGCAGCTAGATTCCAGCATTCACAGAGTATTGACAGACAATTAAGAGTACTTATGCGATTTAAATGCATGCTTGATTGTGCAATTAGCATACATTAAACACATAAACGCGGAAAAAATAAATAAATTGTTAAATACAAAAACGACAAAAACGACAAAACTCATTTGCAATAATGCACATAATTCAATTATGCAAATATTGAGCACACTCCAATTGTTTTCAGTGCCTTTATTAGTATTCGATTGTGAGCAAAAAACCAAATTCAAATAAAGTAATTAATTTAGCAAAATATTTTCAATTTGCACTCAAATTAAACTTGAAGTGAGTTAAATGTAAAAAAAAAAAAATTGAATATTTAATGCCGAATTCCGAATTTCTATCAAAATTAATTACTGCGCTTAAAAAGCCAATTTAGTATGCGATTAGGTTAGCAAATTACGCGGCAATCAGCATTTCGTTTAGTGAAATATTTAATAAAAAATAACTTAGTTGGCTACACAAATATTTAATTACATGTTTGCTAGAGATGAGAAACGGCAGAGATAAAAGCACAACACTCATTAAATTGTTTGTTTATTTGTGATTCAATTGCTAATACCTGCCAGTCATAATTAAGTTGCAGGCTTGGCGATTTGTTGCCAACGAGATGGGAATTAAATCACTTTCATTGCAGCCAAATTACGCTGCCCCTGCCACTGCCCCTGCCTCTGCCACTTGCCTCGCTTTTCATTTGTTTACAGTTTAAGTATTTTAGGTATATTTGGTATTTTAAGATGCATTTCGTAAGCAATCTCCAGCGAGGCATGCGTCGGCCCAAGGTTAATGATGCAAGTGCAGTTGAGTGATGCAATTTTGGCAACAGTCTCCCACAGTGTGGGCCACCGCGACCATTACAATGTTCATTCAAAGTTTTATTAAAGCACGATAACTGTTAAACATGACTATAAATAGGCACTTGGGCACTCGTACTCGTATATCGCATATCATTCGCTGGCAGCATACACATATTTACATATTAATAAAAAAATATAGAACTTGATTCATTGAAGCAGACGTGTGCAGCAGCTTGTGCGTAAAAAGTTGACTTTGCTTTCAGTTTTATTTTGCGCTACTTTTCAGTTTGATATTTTATTTGGTTCCAGACTAAGCAAACCCAATGCCTGTAGCCAATAAGCTGAAAATATATATGTAAACTTACAAGTATATAGATTTTTTTATTAATTAATTAATTGGCATAAGCTAAGACCATTTAAGCCAAACCAAAAATGGAAAGTTACCAAAAAATACACTTGATTGCTCGACTTTAATTTAGTTAGTTTAAAGGAGCGGCACCAACCAAATGACTGAAAGGCTTAAATGATAATTGTTTCATTGTAAAAGAAAAGTAAATAAATTAAATGAATTTCAAATTATAAATAACGCAGCAAATGCAAAATTAACTAATTCTTGTGTATTTCAATAGTAGATATCTAACATTTTTTGCTTATTGTAGTTTAAATGAAATCTACATACATATATCTTAGACTCATAATACAGCATGGTATATCAAAAGTTAAATTTTTCAGATTTATTGTAAACAGACAGTTAATATACGAGAGATAAATTAAGTAATTAAGTAGTTCATGTACTTAGCATAATTCCTAGCTGCATAAAATCAAATTGCTTAAACAAATTTTTAACTTCTAATTGTATGTGTTTCTGTTATAGTTGAAGTGTACAAGTTAAAGATATACATATATATATATAAATAATTGTAAGTATTTAATCGAAACGAAGCAAATTGAATTGATATAAATCGAACCGAAGCAGAAATCAAACTCGAAACTGTTCGCATTATAAAACTATCTACATTTTAAGCGGAAGTCTTCCACTACAATTACGCGCTCCCGATCCACTCAACTAACAGATCCCGTACAGATCCCAAGCCCACATCATAACGCGTAGCCAGAAATGGTTTGGCATAAGCCTAACAGACATAATGTTAGCTCTTTTGATAACAGCAGAGTAACCGACTTTTGTAACTGTTTATGTTACCTACTTATTAAGAACTACATTGTATATGTGTATGTATTTCAAAGGTTTCTCCCCCTCAAAAGATTCAATATAACTATAAATATATATATATATTATTACTACACATACGATAACGATAACGATAACTAATTATAGTCATTTAATAATATATACTTGCTGCACAATTAATATGCATAAAATCATAATAGATATAAGCATTATAATAGATACATTTAATACCAAAATAAATACCAAAAACGTTACGAGTTAACAAATCGATCAAAATACTCATTTTATTTTGTGTACATCGTTTTTGTTGCTGTAATATAAATGAGAAGTTCCGTTACATGTTATATAGTAAATTCTACACTAATCTTAAATCATATTCATATGTCTAACAACGAACTAATATGGTGCTATGAGTTACGCAGAAAGCATTTCGCAACATTTATTATTATGATTTATAGTCAGGCACGTTAAAATTTGAGCCCCTTTTTAACGTCTTGAATACTGCATTCTATTAATTTCTCTCATCTAATAAAAAATGAAACAAAACAATTTAAAAGTCGAACAAAATTAAGCTAATTAACTAAGCGTCTTAGGCCAGAAAGCCATGTAAATACAATAAAATTTAATTAAAATGTAAAAATTAATTAAAAATAATATAGAGCAAATTTAATCATATGTATATAAAATTAAAAATATTTATTACAAAACAACCCATGTAAATTATGCAACAAGAGAAAATTGCAAATTGAAGCCACCAATGAATTGAATTTTTGCATGTAAGTCGATTAATACATGAAAGAAATGAAATGTATTTCGAAAAGAAAACGTATAACTAACCAGACCTAAGCTAAGCGTAAACAATCCCAACTTTTACCCAAACCCAGCAGCGAACCCAGTTGTACTCCTAAGCTATGATAGTTACAAACTTTTAGCAATTAGACGCTCATATATATCATAGTTCAACTAAAGTAAACAACGTAGCAACTAGAAAATGCATCACTCAGCAAAATCTACGAACAAATTTTTGTAAATCTCAACAAGCAAAACTAAACTAAAAACGCATTTAAAAACTTTATGTTATTTTCATACACCATACTGGCATATGTGTGCGTGTTGTATCAGTCAGTATCTGAAAACTGTTTTCCTAACATATAGTAGATATATAGTTAAAAGTAATACACACACACACACACACACCTACATATACGCATAAAGAAAGCCATCAATTTAAGGCATTACAATATACATATATTTAAAATGGTCAAAACTATTAGCTAAGCGAAAATATGTCCAATTAAAGGACAATAAAAATTCTATAAAATTAAATATTTAACTATTAAGCAGAACGACTAACAAGTAATCCGTAATCCAAGTACTATGAGGCTACATTTGAACTCATCCACACCTAGCTAAAGCTACAAACTATGGAACCTACCTTCAACAACAACAACAACAAAATAAGTAACTTATAATTACAATGTTTTAAAACTACATTCGTTAAGTGAAATGAAAATGGAATGCAAATAATTCAAAATAAAATACCGAAAATTCCGAAAGCGACATACATACATAATGTGTAATAAAAAAATGAAAGGTATTCTTAAATTCTTTAAAAACAAGTCTTTTTATTTATGCCTGCCTGCAGATATTTGATAGTTCTGCTTGCCATTGGTCAGCCCGGCGACTGTCGAAGGTCAGGCTTAATGCCTGCGGCAAGTGTTCTCTGTGTGCGCAAAACAAAAAATTATTTAGACAATTCGCAAGATGAAATATTTGCAAGAAAAGCACCTTGAAACACCTCACTTACGCAGAAACAAGGATTTAAACACATCGGAGTTCTCAGTATCTATTGATTTTTCAGCAAGACTTTAGATTTAAGAGCATTGCCAGCGCGCTCACATGTATTTGTTAAGGTAAGAACAAGTCAACGAGCATACTCTGGGGGCTCCATGTGCATATAAAATTCGTAGCATACTTTTGGGCTGACTAAAAAATGTAGCAGATTCCTTGGAAGCGATCGTGTTGGATTCAGCGCTTAAAATGTATATTTATTCTTAAATATTTTTATATTTATTTTTATAAATTTTAATTTGATAATAAAACCTGTGCAGAAAAAAGTGTGCGTATATCATTTAAATTTTTTTTTTTTTTAGTTTTCATTTTATTGCAGCTTTTGTCTTTGACTCTATAGCGCATGTTTAAATTTACCTTAACTCCTTAGATGGCTTAATGCCTTTAAGTTTGCCGCTAGCTGTCATTTAAAATTACCAATAAAATGTAGTTTAATCCGTAGATAAAAAATAAATAAAATAAAATACAAATTGCTGATACATTTTTATTGCTTAACACATATATATAACTGAGCTTAAATAGATTTTTTTTTCTCAATTTGGAGTCTATATGCCATAGTTTTAGCAGTGATGCATGCGAACATAAAACCAGAATAATGCTATAACAACAGGCTGCAAGAGAGCTGACAGGAAAGCAACATCTCAGTCAGACAGCAAAATATCAGTTTTATGCATCCTTAATTGGAGCTTGAAGAGAGCAGATAATACAACAAAACTATTATATAATAAAAGAAAATAATAAAATAAATTTTAAAAAAATGTGATTAAATTTCGTACAATTTTCTTGGCATATCTTATTTTATTCAAAGGGATAAATATTCGTATAAATATTAGTTTTTCTATTATACAGTTGGAATATTATTTAAAAGTTTATCTTCGATTCCCCACAATAAAAATTCCGGCAAAGCACATTTGATTACATATTATAATTAATCAAGTCCAATGCAAGTGCATTTGCTGTGAGTAAAAAGCAAAATTTCATTGCCATATTTTGTAGATAAACATGCAACGAAATTAATTTCAAACATAGTTGAATGCAAACGAAAAGCTTTTAATATTGAATATGTCACACTGCACAACATCATTAATCATAAATCAAAACACATCTAAAGTTCGCCAGGCAAGCAAATAGGTAAACAGACAGGTGCTAATTACTCACATGCTGCAAGTCTAACCGCAAAGTGTGCCGCACCGGACAAAAGTTTTGTTCGACAACAACTGCGTTTGCAAATGCGAAACAGTGTTAATTGTAACAGTTGCTCAGTGTTGTTGACCGGATTTGATGGATTTAGCGGGCAGGCCGCCAAAGGGGCCGATGTGGGTGGGTCAGACCCCCTTGGCGTAGTAGGTGTGCGTGCAAATATTTTAGCTGAATTAAAACTTCAGCTACAAATAATTGCCAAGGGTGTGCTACACTGACAGACTGAGCGAGAGAGAGAGTGATGGCAATGGAAAGAAAGCAATGGTAGAGTACAGTGAGCTATGCAAGTTTTAATTAGTTAAATAAACGCTTGGCGCCAACCAAAGCGAGCACACGCTGCGTATGAGTAATGCACACATACGCACACGCTCACATACGAGGCGTGGGCTTTTTCCTTCGAGGCTGCGGAGCTCTATGTACTGAGGGCGCTGCGGTCGACAGTGCTGCTGCTAAGTAATTTCCTCTGGCGGATGCAACTAATTACTAAATTTTCGCATAAAATTCCCAACTTGACAGGATCTAACTGCACTGTTCGTGCTTAGCCCTAGCACTTGTTGGCCCTTTGTGTCTGTCTGTCTGCTTGTCAGTGTATATGTGTGTGTGTGTCTTTGTGTGTGTTTGGCTTGTTATCAACAAATCTACATGTGGTTTTGTGCTAATTTACCAATCCCTCGCTGCCATACACACTCTCTTCAGCGCTGGCTATAAAGTATGCGGTGCACCAGAGACCGTCGAGCGTCGGGTGAGTTTAACAAGCCGCTGCAGCACTTCCGCCTCTACACAAACACTGACAGAACGAGGCGTCAGCCGATGAAAAATGATCGTAAAATAGCAGAAATTATTCAACACTATTTTGCATTTAATGCAAAAACTTTTGCATTCACTTACTACTCGTTTGTGCGCTGCCTGAAAATTGTTACCAGAAGTTCACAGAAGTTGCAAAGTTTGACACGACAACGACTTGGGCGCCAACCCAAGCGTTTAATGGCGGCTATGCAACCGCAAATAAAATCCCTTGACAGCGTCACAATAATTAACGCGCCCCCAACTCTGCAATAGTATATATTTATGAATGCGCTCTACAAGCTTGCTCCTTTTTTATCCGAGTGTAGACTGGTGGTTGATAATGAAAAGAGATTTGGAGCATACAATCTGGCAGGAGCTACAGTTGGTCGTAAAGAATGAAGAGTATCTAAGGTAAGTAATAATGCAATTTGATTTATATGAGATGAGTGCTTGGTGTTCACATTTCGCAAACTCATTTGCAGTTATTAGATTCTTATACAACTTCTGTTTTAAGGTCATTTCACTTTGCTGAAATTCATTTCGAGTTATTAGTTTCTTAAATAGCTTCTGGCTTAAAGCCTTCAAGTAAAAAGTCATAAAAATGCAGTCGTAACGAATTCATTAAATTGAAATTCTTGTATTAATAATAGTAAGTATATTGGTTGTGTGTGATTCCCAACTGCCTTTTGGCATTGGCATATGCATTCAAGGCATTGTTGTAAATATATATGTATGATAATTTATATGTTGCATAAAATGATTTACGATAAAAGTAGATATATGTTTATAGATATAGGCAGACATATAAACAGCTACACAGACACAACATGAACTCTTCATCAAGAATTTCTATATTCACTTGCTAATCAAGTAGAAGTTGCCCTAAGAATAATCTACCTTGCCATGAACTGACAAAGATTCTTCATTCTTCAGCCAATGCTAAAATAAAATGATTTATTAAAGTTAGCTTCTTGCTCATTAAAAAAAACATCTGCACAGCAGCATAGTACCTGCTTCAACTTAATTTTTAATGGGTATAGAAAATTTTCCAATAGGCCGCACTTGACTCTGTCGTTTTGCTTAATTGTGCAAAGGGCGCCGACAATTTTAATTTGTGTTGTTTTAACTATTACTCAGTGTAAAGCTGCGACTGCGACTGGGGCTGCTGCTGCAGCTGTTGTGTTTCCGTGTGCATGTGCATGTTTGCCTACCCATTGACACCGCGGTCCAGGTCCAGCCAAGCGCTAATGCACACAAACTCTGGGCGGACGACTCGGACGACGTGTGGCTGGCCCAAAAACCGGATCGTCAGCCAGCTAATCCATAAGCTGCACTGTCCACATTGGCCTTTGGGCCCAAGATGTGCAGTCATTTATTGTACAATAAAATCTGACAACTGCGATGTTGACTGCGCTGTCGGCGTTGCAGTCGCTGCTGCTGTCGCTGTCGCTGTCGCTGTCACAGTCGCAGTCGCAGTTGACGCCAGCGCCACACGAACCTTCCGATGACAAACGTAACGGCCTCTAGCAGCGCAGCACCTGACGACGACGCCGATTCGACCGCGAACGAGATCGAGCCAACAAAAGCGCCGCCCAAGAGGCAGCCGCAGCCGCCGATGACAACAAACCCGTCGTGGCTCTCGCAGACGCAAGACGCAGCGCGCTTCAAACCGATCACAAAAGTGAAAATAGCTACGAAATAAAAATAAAAATAAATAAATAAAAGCCAAACAACAAAGAAATACCATCCAGAGCGAGAGTGAGAAAAGTACGAAAACAGAAATCGTTTAAAAACTTCGCGTGTCACAGAGAAATGCAGTTCTCGGCTGATTGATTACCAACTTAAACTATCTGATAAGAGAAACATAAATTAAAGAAACAATCAATGCATTTAATTAGAATCACGCAGTCTGTTTGTTGATCAATTGTTTGCGCTGACAACGCCTCAATGTAGATGGACAAATCTAATTATTACATAAGCGTGGGCCACATTATTTTCATGGCCTTCTTCTCGTAGGGCTAATTACGTATGTTTCGAGCCAGAAACGTGACTGGCATATTGAAAACGTAAAGGTCGCCCACACACATGTGCTGGGCCATGGAAAAGTTGGCCCCAACTAAACAAATTATGTTTTCATCAAAATGTGTGCCCAAAATAAGAAATTGCTGTGGAAAATTTTCTATATATAAGCAATAAAATACCTCAACATTTTTGAATATTGAAACGAGGGTCGCCCAGACCGTTGTGCGCATATCGAACAAAATAACGAAAACAAAAATCAAAAGCATCATAAATGCAAATGAATTAAAAATATGTTTTTGTTGATCTGCCATTAACTCTGCGAGCAATGTAAATTATTTAAATAAACTCAGCTCGAGGGTCACATTAAAAAAAAATTTAAATTTAAATGAAGCTAACAACAATCTAAATATAATTTGATTAGTCATCTGTGCATTAATAAATCTTCATATAATGGGTTAAAATAATCATAATCAGCCAATCTGCTATGCTCAAGAAACGGAATGTAATATAAGCAGCAAAAGTTTATTTAGAATGCAAAATATTTTGGACATAACTAATTTAATTTTTAATACCTTTTATTTAAATTAATCACATGAGCCCAGAACAAGTTCCCAAGTAAACCTATTACAATGATGATGATGTCGTCTCTAATTCATAATTTGTAACTTCTGGCATTAGGCTTGTAGGTGCGTAGAGACCAGGTTGACAAGTTCAACTCATGACAGGTTCACAAAGTCAAGAGCTTCCCGTTTTCCGGTCTATAAACGATGCGTGTGTGATATTGCGAGCTGGCTGACTGACTGGCAAACGTGTATAAATATTTGTTTACCTGGCAAATTAATAATAATAACTGTGAAAAGCAACAACAGTCCGTCAGTCAATTGCTAAGGGCGTGATTGTCGGACTGTTTCCGCAAATTATTATTGCTTGTTTAGCCGGGCTGGCTGGCTGGCTGGCTGGCTGGCTGAGTGCCCCAGGCCGCAATCGCATTAGCATCAGTTTTTGGCCGCACAATTGCCCAGCGAATTCATAGAGAAAATTAATTAGTGACATTATAAATAAAGCATAATCACTTTAGTGGCAAATCATTTGACATTCGCTCGCTCGACAGCGAACAGTGCGCGACGAAACACAAGCGAAACGGACGGCAAAACAAAAACACAGAAGAAATTCATAGAAAACGAAACAAGAGCCAAAAATAAAACAAAGCGAAACGAAACGAAACGAAACGAAACGAAACGAAACTGAAATCAAAACAAAAAACAGCGCAAATACTCAACAACTACGCCGGTCGCAGCAACCAATCATCAGTCGGTCACGTGGTCAGTGCAAGGGGTAATCAATTTCCTCCCCGTTCCTCAGCCTCAGCCTCAGCCTCGGCGGCTCATCTGCCTGTCACACATTTCTCTTGTTTCTTGTGCTCTTTGTGCTTTGTCTTTAGCACCAACTGCTCTTTACAATAGTCGCAGAAAGCGGGCGGCGGGTCGCGTGTGGCGGCCATTGGCACAGGAAATCATCGGCTATAAATGCGCTCCCAATGCCGGGCAACTGGCCAGCCTTTGCATATACATACATACATACATATGTCATGCATTGGTTTGTTTTCAAATACAAATATGAAATTATTGTGCTTAGCTTAGCAGCAGGAAGCGTTTAATTTTGGCACAATTTGATGCCAGGTGAAATTTAACATTTATTTTTAGCTCACAATTGAAAAAGTGAATTTAAATACTTTGAAGCGTCGCGATAATTGATCAAGCAAACATTAAAATATATAGTATAAACAAATCATTTTTTTGTATTTTCGGCAGAATTGTGTTAATTCCATACTGGAAACTGATTAAAGGTAAGTCTGAATGGGCACAATGTGTCATCTGTGTAGACAAATCCATGGGGACATTTCACATAGAGTCAAATATTGGGTGATTCACTTAGCATGTGACAATCGGGGCAACAATTTATTCAAGGTATCATGCGCTGCTAAACATGAAACATTTTGCAATGCGTTTGTCATGCAATTTTAATCGCAATTGCATTTTTAATTTTCCTCTTCCATCTGACGCCAGTGCAGCTTGCCAAAGGAAAGAAAAATGTGCGCAGCGAGAGAGAAAGAACTGAAAGAAAGACGGAGACACACTGAAAAAAAGAGGGAAATAAAAGCAAATAAATATTAAATGCAATACACTCAATACACACACACACACACACACGCACACAGCCAGCAGAGACAGCAGCAGCAGCAGCAGCGAACTGGCAAGCAGACAGCCAGCGGGCGAAACCCGACATGACAAAGCGCAAGGCAGGGGGCAGTGAAGGGGCGGCTAGGTGCTGCTATGGGTTAGAATATAGCTGATAGAAAGCGACGAGCAGCGAGCGCATGCCGAGCTGCGCCTGAGTCTGTGCAGCGAGGTGACAGGATGCGAGCGGCCCATTTGCATAAATCTACATTTAAACCATTTCTCATACTCGCTTCACAAAGCAAAAAGGGAATATTGGTTTAGTGCAAATAAAGTGGCCTAGGAGATGGCAACTAATTCAGAGTTCTATGGCTAAAATCCAATTTGAAAACTGCTCTTAAGGCCATTTTATGCGCCATGATAGAGTATGATTCAGTCAAATACACTTTAGAAGCAGCCACAATTGATGCTATGAATTGAATTCGTCTTTCTTCGCGTTGCCAAGGTCGCATTTTGAGTTAAAGCTAATGCAAACCTCATTTAATGAGCCGCATTAACTATAATGCCACGACGTCAAACTAACTGACATTGACCAATTAAACGCGCGCCCAGCCACTGGCGGGCTGTCAGCTTGTCAAACCGGGATTAACTATTTCATAAATGTGACAGCAATTGCCACAGAAGGAGCCACCACAGCATGCGACCGCAGCATAATGGCAACAACCAAATACACACACACACACATGCTCAGCATTCATTAAATATAAATATTTATGAGCTTTCAATTGAATGCATGCAGCACATAAAATAATGATATACATTTGTGGTATGCTTTAAATTAACCACAGAGTGGTTTTTAAATGCCCTTTTTTAATAAGCTTACGATTTATTTATAACATTTATTTGTTTATAAATAAATTATACGCTGCAATTAAGTTTTGTTGTAAATCATGTGAAACTCGTACATGCTTAGGGCAATATTTGTAGAGCCAACCAGATAATAAACTTCAAATTTGAAATAGATTAATTAGGCAAGGTCAAGGCAGGACAAATTCGATAATATGGAATATTTAAGGCAACTCTATCCAGGCATTGCTGCTATAACTATTTGCCATCAATTCATCTAAGAGGAAGCTATTTTCCGTTCAGATGAACATGTAGGATATTGCCCGAAATCAATATAAATATTCCATTAAAGGTATTGCCAAAATCAATAAACGCCTTTCCCCAGGCGAGCGCGTATTAAGAACCAAATAGTGTCAATAAAAACTGACCAAGCATCTGCATTTTTTAATTGATAACAGGTATACTATAAATAGAAAAAATTTAATTTAAATATGCATGAAATCAATCAAGCTGTTGACGACAAACAAACATTTGCTCAGTAACACGTCAAGCTTTAAATGTTAAAAGCAAAAAACCCTTGGGCATTAAGGCCCCATTCCTGTTTTGATAGGTCACAGAATTAATCAGTCACTTGAATTATTTTGCGGTATATTTGCCTTACAAAAGTTTGCAACAATAATTGATATATTTTAAAGCTGGCTGCCATTAAATTTAATGGTAATATTTAGCTCAGTGCAAAGTGAATATCGAATTGATATGTATTTAATAGCTGCTTATTACACAAAGTGATAATATGTATGAAGCCCGCACGAACAATTGAAATTCATTCATTTATTTATTATTATTATTTTATTTTTTTTTTTTAACATTTTAGCAGCAGGGTAAAAAACGTGCGCTACATTGCGTGCGTGTGTTTTTTTTTTTTCTGTTTTTAATTACAACAATTTGCTAAGTACTCAATTTGCATGGCACTTCAAATACACAAAGAAGCGTGCCAGCAACACGAGTTTGAGTTGCTCGCGTGACAAATATTTCGTTTTTGTTGTCGATTTCTTGATGCGGTTCAAGTCCGGCTTGTCAAATATATGTCGAAAGCATTTGATCAGCATTAACACCTTGGATAACTGCCTGCGGCATGTTGGTCAAGCATTTTGCTGTTGTTTTTAGTATCACTTCAGGCTTGTGCTTATTGCCTGCTCTAATCAGCTGCAAACGAGTAATGGGAAACAATAAACTGAGCTCTAATATTAATTACAATGTCACATAATGGCCAAAATGATTTGTCATCGTACGATGTAGACAAATTGAAGCAGTGTTTAAAGTGCAATTATTTTCATTATTATTAAATATTATTTTTGTATACAATATACAATATAGATATTAAGTTAATTTAAATTTAAATCATATCATATCTGATGTATTTATCTTATATAAATATTTATGGTACGTCTTTCAAAAGCTTGTCTTAAATGTTTTATACAAAACCATCTGCAACCCATATATCAATCTGAATATTTACTCTTCAGTAAGCCAAGGACATTCATTTTTCTGATTTAACATTTAAATTTATTTTTAAATCATTTTCTTAGTTAAATCATTTGTCACATTATGAAAAGAGAAATGTCATGAATAATAAAAAAGCAATAAAAAACTAATTTACAATAAATTCATTAGTACAAACGTGTCAGTCGGCGTCTGCTGCTCACAATCCAATGACGTCTGACTAATCGATAGAAAATCGCCAAAAAATAATGCAAAGTTCAATGACTGCTCAGAGCTGAGTTCGCTGAGTTCGCTGAGCCGACGATGGCTGGATTGATTGCATATGACCCAAATTGAAATTCGAATCGATTTTGACAAATAGCGAAGCACTTTCGGCGCAGACATGCCAACATAAATCGAATTAGAATCGAACAAACAAACAGCCAAACAACTGTACAACAGGCAGCAACCAACATGCAGCATGCAACATGCAACATGCAGCATGCAGCATGCATGTCTTCAGCAATTATCAATGAAATTCAATAAGAAATGTATTTGCAATCAGCATTTGTTTTAGCGGTCATTGAACTGCGGCTCGCGAACACACATATGCATGAAAACGAACCAACTTAACTTGAGGTGCTGCAACAAGAACAGCTTTCAGAATCGCCAACGATTCACAAATTAAAAAACCACTCGCACCTTGCTCACCTGACCCGCCCAGAACACGCCCCTACGGCCCAGCCTGCCAGTTACCTGTGGCTTGCAGACAGCAGTGATAAATACGACGACAACAGACAACAGCCAACAGGCAGCAGACAGCAGACAACAGCCAACAGAGACGTTGAAGCCACATCCTCTGCTGTTGCCTGTTGTCCGCTGTTGGCTGTCATTTCGACTGCATTTGGCCAAGTTTTGAGCTACAGCCATTTCACTTAAGTGCTGGCCCAGTCTAGCTGCATCTCTGAGCGCGCTGCATGTCTGCACTTGGCAAAACAAAGTTCAAGTACTTACAAACAACTATAATATATAACAATTTTAATATTTGTTTGCCAAGCAATAATTATAAATACAAATTGATAATTAATTGATAAAAAAAAAAAAGTCAGCAAACAAAAACTATTTTTAATTTATCTTAATTATTTATTTACAAAAAAAAAATTGCTTTTTATTTATTAACTATACTTTTCTGTGTGCCTGAGCGGCTGCAACAATTTACAACAAATATCTACAAATGTTAATTAAAATATTTGAATTAATGAAAATTACAGTTTGCAAGTTCAAGTGTTTTTTATTATTATTATTTTTTTCCAAGTGTACTCGAAAATGATTATTTGTTGTTGTTGTTCGCTTGCTGAATTATTCCATGCGCCAATTGGAAGTCCCCCAGTTGTTAGTTAAGTTTTTTATTATTTTTGTTGTTGTTGTTGCTTTTGCCTGCCGTGGCCCAAGCCAGAAACGTGAATAAAATTGTAGCGCGTTCTCTAATCATAAAGCGCCGCCTGGTTTGCATTTTAATTGCGTTTTATTCGCCTGAATTATGTACACACACATGCAATCATGTGTGCATTGAATTGGCCTGGCATCAAATTCTTAATTTGTTGTTGATATTTTGTATTATTGTTAAATTGATGCAACTATTGCGATCCAATGCGCTCGCATATATTGAATATATAAAGCTGCACAAACTTCTGGCGCTATTTCATGATTGCCGCAATCAGAGACTGTGCTCGTTGTTGCTGCCTTTGTTGTAATCTAAAGAAATTGGCCGAGGGTAGCATAGGAATTGTTGAAACCAAATCAGCCGTACGAAATCCATAACAAAGTAATCAATGAAGGCTGCTAGCAAGCAGCCAGGCAAGGACTGCCAAACAAGTCGGAAGCCAAAAAACTGTTTCTTGTGGCTGCAATTTGTTGGCCAACACGCCAACCAGCCAAGCAGCCAACGAGCCAACGAGCCAGCAAGCCAAGCAACCAGCCAAATCAAACAAACAACTGGGACAGTGGCGCTATGCTATGCTCCTTGTCCGCCTTGCTGGCTTCCTTTTTAGCTGGTGCTTCCTTAGCTCGTCTAGTTGCTTGGAGTGCACCCGAACATCAATTGCAAATACAGCAACACCAACAACAACAACGACAAGCAGCACTGTCGATAGCTTTGTACAAAACTTTGCTACCCAAAAATGCCTCGCCTAGTTATCAGGCTCGCATTGGCTGTGCTTTATGCGACTAGGCAGATGATTGCAGCCACTATTCTTGTTGTTGTTCTATGTGCTATTGTTGTTGTTGTTATTATTGCTGCCGGCAACTAATTGAATTGCTTGTTAGCAACACACAACAACAAAGGCCAATTGTGGGGTTTTCCACAGATTTGTATTATTATTTTTTTTTCTGTTCGCCAACTGCTGCAACGCTCCTCTGAGACATTACTTTAAAGGCATTCCTTTGGGATATGTATTGAAAAGCTAGTATATGCACCATTGCTGCAGCTGCCCCTAAGGCGATACTCCATTCAACTCAAGAGCTGCAGCTTTAAACAAATCTCTCTATAGGGCATTTCTCAGTCGCGTAGCTTGAAATACTACTTACTACTTGTTACCAGCTATTGTGCAGCGTGTTTGCTGCCTGCAGTCGACATTTTTGTAAAAAGAGCTAATTTTGAAAAGCAGCGCACGTGGCGTATGTGTACTGTCCACGGTTTATGTTTGGTGTTTGCATTTTACATTTTGCATTTTAATAAAGTAGTTTATATATATAAATGTTTTTTTTTTTTTGCCCCTTAACGCTCTGTAGAGTGCGCCTGCATAATGCCATTGAGTCGAAAGTCCTGCTGTCGACATGTCGACGGCAACGCCTTGTAGCATGCACAGCACGCAACATTCTCATAAAAATTAGAGCCTGCGCCGAGTTGAGTCGAGACGAGTTGAACTGCAGCTCAAGTGTGCGGTCTGAGTCGAGTGCATGTTGCATGCAACATTGCTATTTATGAACTCAACAAGGATGCCACTCCCTGCGCTGACTCTCTCTCTCTCTCTCTCTCTCTCTCTCTCTGTGTTCATGCGAACCATAAATCGCAGCAGATAAATTTCATTCTCGGATTTCGTTTTGCTTTTAACCACCACAACGGCTTACAACACTGGGCGCTGTCTGCCCTTTGGCCAGCCAAGAAAATATTATTTAGTATACTCTAAGAAACGAGTGAGCGCCATTAACTTTTTGCAAGCATATGCAACACTTTTAAGGTAGTTGTATATAAGGCATCAAAAAGAAACAAGCATTTTATTTAATTTTTCTCTTGATATTTATTTTTTAAATATTACATTATTAAGTTTTATTCAAATTTATTTTATATTTTTTATATATGTTTTAAATAAAATAAAATTCATATTTTCAATAATTTCATATTAAATTTGGTTTATATTATTTGTATGCATTAAATTATATTTAAAATACATTCCATATAACATATATGATATTTTTTAAATATATAATATATTTTATATGTAGACCAACTTAATAATTAATTTATAATTTAATTACATATTATCCATATATTTATTTATAATTTATTAATAATGCCAATGTATCATATATGTCGGTGTGTTAAAATCGTGCAGACTTACTACTTTGCCGACTGGATTAAAATCGTTTTCATGCTTCTTCTAGAACGACGGCCCCATGGCCCCACAGTGCCGCATGGAGTACAGTTGCCCGTTTTATTTATGTCAATCTCGGCGCTGGTCTTGTTGGCCCTTGGCTGGCTGCAGAACTTGGCCTGGCAGTAGGCATAGCAGACACACGCAGACGTACACGATGTACAACAAATGAGAAAATAAAAATAAAATAAAAACTGAAAATAAATAATCAGCTGGCAGCGACAGCAGAGGGGCACACCCACTTCCTGGCACTGTGCATGTGTGTGTGTGTGTGTATGTCTGCCCCATGGGAAAGGTGGCGAAAATGAATTTCACTCGCTGTGCGGTTGCCATTGTCGTTATTGTTGCTGTTGCTGTTGCTGCTCTTTAATTATTTATATGCCATATATAGTTTTTTATTTATTTTTGTTGTAATTTTCACTTTAAATGCCAGTGATAGTTTTCAGTTGCGCTGTTATTTATTTTCTTTGTGGCACTTTTGCATTTATAATGCATTTAAATTAATTACATTCTTAATGTGACCATAATCCATGCCATGCGTTAAACGACTTTTTGTAATTTTTGTAAATTACTTGGCTTAACGCATAATTCAATGCCAAACTAAATAAACCTCTCGCAGGATTAACATTCCGGCACGAGAATATTCTATTGTTCTATTGGAGAGAGATATCAACTTTAGACAATATTTGGAATCTTTTGGCTCTCAATACGGAAAACTCTTCGAATAGAGCAATAAATTGCGCCATGCAGCCTGTTTATCGGTTGTATCTTTCAATATGGAAGCATTAAAAATAAAATAATTAATAACGAATGGCAAATTACAATTTCATATAGTGCCCTGTCAATTGAATCAGCGAGAGGGGAGTTAACACACAGCGGGCAGGACTTCCAGCTTGAGCTGCAATAAAACCCAGCAGCAATTACCAATTTTTCTGTTGCTGCCGCTGCTGCTGCTGCCGCTGATGCTCTTGGCCACATTTGCAACACGCACTTAATTGCTTGTCAGTGCGGCGAATGGTAGCAGAATTCTTGTTATTGTTATTGTTGCAGTTGCTGTTGTTGTTATTATTACTGCGGCTGAGGCATTTAATTTGCTGAACAGCATGCGCTTGTCACAATAAAAATCATTCAAGTGCAATTTAACCACAGCAAATGCACCAATTCCCCAGCACAGTGGGCAAATGCAGTTGGTTATTTATAGCATGAATAATAGCAATATTAAATAGATCTTAACTGTTTGCCTGCCTGCCTGCCTGCCTGCCTGCCTGCTTCCCCTACAGCAATAGCTCAACTACTGCCCCTTTATTCAATTCATTGCCACATGGCGCAATATTAACGTCCACTGTGCACGCTGGCTGCCCAGCCCTCACTTCGTTAAGCTCGCCAATGCCCGAGGTTCAGTTCGTGTTCGTGGTGATTGTTGTAACATTGCGCACCACCAGTGGCAACGGTCCTGTCAGTTGCACTGGCTCTGTGGGCCACCATAAGTGGCTCGCCTTTGAAATGCCTTTGGTCTGCTCGAGGAATTTTGACAGCTCCTCACGTACGCGCATATACACAAGTCCGCAGTCCAACATGCCAAATAACAGGCAAACATGAAAATTCAATTTGTTAATAAAGGAAATCAGTTTAATTTTAAGGACCTACATGAGCAGTGCATCAATATTGCTGAAATCACTTGAAATATATTTTATATTCAGTTTATCTTACTTTTGCTTTTGTTTAAGCCTTTAAACTCGTTTGGCATGATCGAAGAGACCTGATTTAAGCCCGACTTCATAAGGCTTTATTTGTTAGGATTATATATAAGCACATCAAGCTATAAATTCATAGTAAAAGTTTTAAAATAAAAATATAATTTCATATTTATTTAGCGAGATGAAAATGTTAATTTAATATATCAATAAAAGCGCTATAAAAAAATAAATAAATAAAAAAAATAATATTTGTTAATTCTTTTTAGTTTGCAAACAGTGCGCGGCAATGTTGTTGTTTATATATTTTTATTTCTTTTTATTTTTATTTATAATTGAATTGAATAATTGAATCAATTAATTTAATGAACTCCCAAGAAATTATTTGATAACTACCCCATATCAATCTACGCTTTTCAAGTTATGTGAACACTTGACTAATTGAGGTTAGATTCACATCATTTTTACATTAAAAAATTTGTTTTCTAAAACGTAAAAATCTTTGATCAGCGCTCACATAACATTCCATTCAAATGGCAATCATTACATTATCATTACAAGTTGGCTGGGTAAAATGCTTTTAGCAATTCACGTGACATTTTTACGATAGATATGAGCACTTGTTGCTGATGCTGTTGTTTTTGTTTTTGTTTTTATCTGCAAAGTACAATTTATAAATATTTTTCAATGGCGAGTGCAACATTTTACACGGAAAAACACGCAGACGGCCGATGACTGACAAGATAAAGTCACTTAACAAAAATAGACAATTGTATTTTGTTGTTCTAATTGTTGTTACTGTTGATGGCAGACATGAGAGCGAGAGGCCTTGGCTCAGCCATCATTCCCTCATTTAATTTGTATTTTTTGATTAGCTTCATAAAAATCTATATCAAATGAAGTGCATTCCAAATAAATAGTTTATTTATCATATATATAGTTTTATACAGTTGATTTATAGTTATTTCATTGGTAATTATAAATAAGCATGGCTGTTATCGCAATGTTATTGGTTTGCCATCGATTATATAAGCTGAACTCGCAGTCAAAGCTTTGCACAGTTTATTTGTTTGCTCAAAGCGCAAAGTTAATTAAATATGAAGTGAAATCTTTGACGCAGACAAATATATTTATATAAGCCTTAATTTGTCGAAAATTTTGATTAAACTTTATAAATGTGAAATATATAATCTGCTTGTTGAAACAAGTGTCTGGCAAATGGCAAACAGCAAATGGCAAATGTACGTCATTAAGGACAAATATTAGCTTGCTTCATATCTATTGAATACGCTTTGAATGACTTTTGTGTGATTGAATTGACTTATATGTGGCTAATTAAACAGCTACAAATGAAAGCAACAACGATGCTCCGACGATACAAAGACATCCAGCCCATTACACCCGGTGCTCATCCGTAAGAGGAGAGGCCGTAGATAAAGCTTAAATCTCGTCACCATGGCGCGAGTAGCTCAAATTTAATTAACGACACTGCAGAAAATTAGCATAAATGATTTAATTAAAGGTAAGTGCCAGCCAAGCTAAGCGACACAGGCAGCAGCGAGCCTCCATTGGAGCTATTAAGCCGCTGATGCGCAGCTAACAGAATCATGTGTTAATTTTTTAATGGCATTTCATAAATCTCTTAGCGCCCAGCCTCAGCCAACGCAACTGCTGATGCTCTCGACGCCCACTTGTTAAATTTTTTTTGCGCTTTTCACAAGTAGAGCAGTTTAATTGGTTGACTGCATTTAAATTCACATGAAACGTTTGCCAAAACGTTTTTATTAAAATTGCAAATAATTTGCGTACGCTTCACATAAAAGGGTAAACAAAATTGTTAAGCACATAGGAATGTGCACACACATACACAGAGAACATTCGCCCTCTTACATTTTGCACAATTAGCCAATTGTAAACAGCAAATGAGATAGTTTAATTTTTATTTAATTTCACACAAGAGAGCTAGAGGGTAAATGAAGTAAGTGTAAATTGAACATAGCTACATAATATTTATGTGAACACTTGCCGCAATATTTAACATCCTCTTGACTCGACTCCAATCAGAAACAAAACCGAATTTCAAGTGTGAATGTAAAAAATTGAATAACATCGCAACAACACACGTTAAATATGCACGACGAACGTGCTGCGCTGCGTAGGCCAGACATTTCGTATTCAAATCGAGGAATAAACCAATAATAATAAAACCAAAAGGCAACTAAATCAGGCCTAACCGACTGTATAATGCCTGTTCACATTACCAAAAAAAATATATCCCAAAATTGTGATTCAACTCCATCTAGACAGGAGATTCAAAAACATCCAGCTGTCCCCATAAATGTGTCATCAAATTCATCACAAGCTTCCCCTTGAACGGCCAAGAACTAAGCTAAGAAGCTCTCTCTCTCTCTCTCTCTCTTAAATATTTATAACATTCCACATTAGCCAGGTACTTCCCAGCAACTTCCACTATAAACTCGAGTAGATATTCCCACATTAGCTAACTTCAATAACAACAGATGGACATTAAGACGAAAAAAACACAATAAACATTTCACTTTGTGAATGAGCAATGAACGCTGGCAAAATATATTAATTCAATGTTCAGCGAAACTCTTGAGTTTTCAAATTGTCTCATTTCTCTGATTTGCGATGCTCGCCATGAACGTACGCAATATATACTTTTAACAAAATATCTAAAACAAAGTTATAAAGTTTTCCACTATAAACAGCGCTGATCTCTTATCCAGTTAGCCTGCAAACGCTCTTCACTTTCCGTTTGCTAATAAAGCAGTTTATAACACACACAAAAATATACCAATTTATTATTTAACTTACTTTCCATAATCATTAGAATTAGTTGTCAAACTGATTTCATGTCTTAAGTAGTTAGTCTCAACAATTTCAACTTAATTAGTTGACTCTGCTACTATTGCATTACTATTCAAGGCCTCTTTGAACATTTGACTAACCAGCTTTAAAAATAGTTTTAATTTTATACTAAAGCAGCTGCTTTTAGTTTTCTTCTCTCGATTCTTGTATATAAATAGCTTTATTTTTCTCCTATTTGTATTTTTTCACAATACAATTTAATGACAATGCACCTATATGTATATATAATTGTATTTTCATTGTTACAAAACGATTTAAGACCTTTGTTACTCTCTGTCTCCCTCCTTTTCTCTCTCTCTCTCTCTCTCTGCTCTATATACATTGAATGCAATCGCCTGCCATTCAAATATTCTTAAGTTCTGTTTCTATCTATAGTAGAAAATCTTCGAGCAGTTTAGATTTTTAAATCCTCTTATTCGTATTATGAAGATAGATAATATATATGAAGCATACTATATATAAATTGCATTATCAGTTCTATTTGTTCGCATAGTAACGTTTTTATGTAATATTCGCTGCTTTGAATTTGATTTTACTGTAACACTGAGTACAGGATATCGTCTAGCTAATCACAAAAAAAAAAACCTTCAGCTTATTTTGTATGCATATTTATAACAACATTACGCATATTTATTGAACATTTCAATCACGCAAAAACAACAAACAAACAGCGAGCATCTAAAACAAATGTAATAAAAACTTGTTGTGCTGCACTTGTTAGCCAACGAACAATGATGGCCAAAATGGCAGGGAAAAAAGTTATTGTAGCCATTGCTATTGCTATTGTTGTTGTTGTTGTTGTTGTAGTTGCATAGCAAATAAATAGAAGCCACATCGAAACTATTATAAAAACATTTGCAATGTGCACATTGAAAGTGCAATTGCAAATTGATTTGTGTGGTTTTATGCAGATATACATAAATATATATATATACATATATTTGACTTTTGTCCTGCTCAACCCTCTCCCTTTCGTGCTGCCCTGTCAACACTTTTGCGCTGCCAAGCAGAACAGTGTAAGCCAACGCTGCAGCTGAGCGTAACCGTTTACAGCATACTTGCCCAGACTACAGCAAAATGATTTAGAATAAAAAGTTTATAATAAATTGCTTTATTTTGTGTATAGCTTAACTTGGTTAGCCTAGCTCTAAAAAATATCGTTTGTTTTTCGATTTGTCGAGCAGCTCAACAAATTTGATATATAATCTCAACAGTCAACAACAGAAGACAAATGCCAATATGCTTTACTTTCACTGCTTGAACGAGCATAAAAAAATGCAAATTTTTTATTTAACTCTGCAGGCTAATGAATTTTTAATTATGCTTTCATATGCAGCATATTTAAGTGCCAAAAAAATAGTTTGAAAACACAAAGCGCTAACAATTATTACTCTATCTAAATACATTTAAAAGTTTTTGGTTGTGTTATAAACATTTAATTACATATATTCAATTCATGATGTTTGAAAAACTAAATCCAATGTTATTCATTTCTATTAAATATTAACTAGTACGAGTCATAGCAATAGAGACTAAGCCAATAAAAAATGAACACATTTTAAAGTTATTAAAGTTAAATGCTTTAATATGAAATCTTTTTTATATACACAACTAGATATTCTAAAAAATGAAGCTCATAAAAAAACATGTAAAGTTAAAGCTAGAGAGATTTATGAATTTTAATGCATTTTTAATTTTATTTTAAATATGTCGATATTTGATTTAATTATATATTTGCATTCAATCAAACTCTGACATGCGAAGACTTGAGGCAAATGTGAATTCTCAACATCAATGTCATTATCAATTATATTAATACAGTCGAATCTCGATAATTCGTACCCCGCTAAAAGGAAAACCTCAATATTTCGTAAGAAACTGCTGGTCCCTTGAAAGAACTTCGTTAATTCGTAAAAGTCCCATACATTTTGGTCCCCTCGTTAATTAGAAAGTTTTTGTGCCAATTGGGCGATGATCTTACCTCTTATAATTCGCAACTTTGTTTCGAAACCTTTGGGATTGGGATAGAAAGCGCTAACAACGGCTAAAAAATCCTAGAAAAGAGCCAGAAAGGCAGATAAAACATTAGTGGGCATATGGATGGATAAATAAGACTGGACATCAACCAACAACCAGAATCGTGATTAAGAGATAGAAATATGATTAGAAAGTAGGATAGCAATGTTAGAAAGAAGGTAGAAAGGTATTTGGTGATATAAACCACAAAAAGGGCGAAAAACAGCTAAAAACGGCTAAAAAATGGCTAGAAAGGTAGATTGAACACTAATGGGCAAATGGGTGGATAAATAAGACTGGCCATCGTCCTATGAACAGAATCGTGATTAAGAGATAGAAATATAATTATAACGTAGGATAGCAAGCCTAGAAAGAAGGTAGAAAGGTATTTGGTGAGATAAACCAGAAAAAAAGCGAAAAACGGCTAAAAACGGCTAGAAAATAGCCGGAAAGGTAGATTGAACACTAATGGCAAATAAGACTGGCCATCGTCCTATGAACAGAATCGTGATTAAGATATAGAAATATGATTCGAAAGTAGGATAGCAAGCCTAGAAAGAAGGTAGAAAGGTATTTGGTGAGATAAACCAGAAAAAGAGATAAAAACGGCTAAAAAATAGCCAGAAAGGTAGATTGAGCACTAATGGGCAAATGGATGGATAAATAAGACTGGCCATCGTCCTATGAACAGAATCGTGATTAAGAGATAGAAATATGATTAGAAAGTAGGATAGGAAGGTTAAAAATACCTTTCTGTATTTGCTGAGATAAACCAGAAAAAGAGCGAAAAACGGCTAAAAACCGCTAAAAAATAGCCAGAAAGGTTGATTGAGCACTAATAGGCAAATGGATGGGTAAATAGCAATAAACAATAAATAATATTGAATTGGATGTGTATTTAACTTTTTTAATAAGTTAAAATTATTGAAACGACGTGAAATATAGTATTTTGATTTTGTAAGCCCCGATAAATCGAAAACCTCTGTAATTCGTAAAAAATTATGTTCTCTTGCCATTACGAATTATCGAGACTCGACTGTATATATTAAATTATATTAAACACTGTTAACAAAACACAAACATTTTGCTACAAGCACATTAATTATAAATTAAAAAAAAAAAAAAAAATAAAAAACTAAACTAACAATAAACTTGACAAAGAAAATAAACCAACAAAGATGTAAATATTTAACTGCTTGACTGCGCTTATCATTTCAAACGCCTTTCATTTATTTTTTGTTTTTTTTTTTTTTTTTCTGACGAGAAAACATTTGTTTTTGTATGATTACAAAAACTGTGAAATATCTCAGTTGTATTTAAAATTTTATGGCTGCGGAATTCCGTAGTATTACGCAGTATTATCTCAGTCAAATTACAAGGCAAAATGTAAATGTACGAACGTTAGCTTAGATCAGTTTTTGATAATTGAAATGGAATACGTCTGGACTTAAAGATAAGAAAACAAATAGTTGGCTAACGTAACTCTAATTGCTTTTTCTTATAAACTAAAGACAGCTACAATTTCGCTGAAATTTTTAGTGCACAGCTGCTGCCTTTAGTTGTGCTATTCAGAGATTTATCAAGAATTACTCTGTAGCACAATTTTAATATAAATATTTTAGTAATGAAATATTCAATTAAATTTAAATTTAGCTATATAAATTAAATTGTATTGAATGAATAATGTTTGAATAAAATTGCGTTAAAGTTTTATTTCAATTTATATTCAAATCGTTGCCGATAGAACTAAGACTTAACAGAAACAAATCTAAAAGACTTGGAAAAAAATTACATGAATGTAGAAACGACATATTTGCATATTTGTAATCTGAAAAATAAAATTTATATTTATTTTTAATAAGCTACAAATTTTAATTTAATTAATTCATTCACAAATGCTAAACATTTGATATGTTTAATAATTTTATAATAATGTACTTTATGGCTATAATCAGCTTAGCTTGTTGGCACTTTTCAAGGACATATAAACGTCGCCCTGCTCAGGATATTTAGTATTCGTCATTTATTTGCTGTTATTCTATTTTCTGATTCCGCAACAGGTGCAAAGTATGCACATGATATAACGAAATATTCAATTTCAGTTGAAAACAAAAATTAGAAGTGTAAAAACCTTTTAGCGTAAAGTAAATTTTAATAAATTTAAAACTTTGACCCAACTCTCGAGTAGGTACATTAATGCGCAACGAAATTTGGATTAGGCTGCTCAGAAACAACAACAACAACAACAACAATAACAAGCACCACAACTTGGCTTATACACAAGCTTTTGGCTAATGAAAATTTATGAACTGCTGTGCGTAATACTTGAAAATATGTAGTTGATATTTGTTGGCAACAACTTTTGTTTCAAATTAAATTATGGTTCATTATTTGACGCTGAACGCGAGTGCAGATCATAAATTTTACTTTTCCAGTGGCAAACACAATCCATTGAGCAAACATCGCCAACTGCCGCTCTCGCATGAGAGATGTGTGTGCAATGGTCCACATCACACGAGGCACTGGGAAAGCTGCAGCGGCACATTAGTCACTGCAGATTAATGACCCAGCCATTTGGCTAAGTCAGAAATAATCTGTGATAACGCCACACAGCTGTGAAAACACTTCCGTTGCACTCGAGGCCAACTAACTGCCAAATTCATAGATTCAATTTATCGTCTTATCAGCTCCAGAGCTTGCCTGACGTAGTTCGGTTACATGCAGGTGAAACGAGATAATATTTTGTTGTATTTTTTATGATTTCATAGATGGACAAACATTTGCCAGTTGTCTGGTAAGATTCCATCTAAATTTCACTCAGAGGCAGAATTATAAAGGGCTCAGTGGGCCATAAAGCACATTCACGCGAAAAACACCTGCTGAAATTAATTGTGGCTCTGAGTAGCTCTGAGTAGCACACATATTTGTTGAAAATATTTTCAATGTAAATCATGCTAGTCGCCCGACACCATAAAGCCCTAGCGTCTTATAAATACGGAACTGGGATTCCGCCAGCGGCATTCAATTGTGGCTTTGGGGCCGTAAAGTCGTGTTTCCTGTGCGTGAAAACAGATTTAACAAATAACCCTTTATCACGTGAGTGCCTATATAAATGTGCTAAATTTAACATATATTATTCTTATTGATTGACTAACATCATGTGGCCATTTATACAGCTGTTCCACATGACGCACTTGCGGCACAAGCTAAAACTCAATTTCTTATTTATTTATGTTTGTTTATTTTTGATGATTCAGTTGTAGTTCATACGAATGGCATGAGTTATCGTATTATTTCTAAAACGTGTACTTTAAATACTGTCTCTGAGAGCCGAAAATTGCCATTTGCATATTCTTTCAATTGATTTTGTCACGATATGTGGAAAAATAAGAAAGTTCATGGCAGTCAATCCTTTGTAGACTACTGCTTTAACTAATTAGTCTTATTAAAAATTTGGTAAAATATTTATTATATCCTGACCTGAATTTAAGTAGTTTAATATAGAAGAAAGAAAAGAAATTATAGAAAATTTTTAGGCTTTTCTTGTTACTCAAAAGTCAGCTTTACAATTCTGCTAACAAAACATTATTCGCAACTTTACTTTATATCAAATACCAATAGCAGAATATCCTATTAGCCATCCCATCATATTTATAATGTGCAAAAATCAAATGAAATAACTGATTCAAGCTAAATTCGCATTTAATCAACTTCCAAACTTATTATTATTCCAAAATTCATCACTCAACTCTTTACTGAATAGTATTTTTGTTGACAATGCTGAGTGCTTGAACAACTGGATATACACGGTTGTTAAGATATCATAACACAGTCACGCATAGACCAAGAAATTCGTTAAGCATGAGCAGTAAACCTAATTTAGCAGGAATATTCCACGGCTCAGTTTCAGCTGTTAGTAGCACTTGAGCAATCGTTGCGTTGTCAACAAAGAGAAAATCGTTTACGACAATGTATTTGGATGCAAATGGAATATATTTGAAGTAAATCCCCGGCTTATTAGTGCAAGTGTTATTAATTTTGTTGTTTGGCTTAGTTCTGATAACTCGGTCATGACGTTATTAAATTTGAAGTTCTCCAGTCTTAATGAGTGAAAAACAAATACGTCAGCGTTCGACAATCTGAAGTGTATGCAAATTAGCTTGCTTGCTTGCTGGCAACTTCATTTGAGTTCGTTACGTATGCGGGCAAGACCCTCAGCTGACTTCGAGTTATGGCACAGGACAACAACAGCAACAATAAGTGCAGCCGACAATGGCAAACGACGCCCACTTGGCTTATAAATGATGTGACCGAAATGGGACCTCGACGAAAACAACAACAGCAACAGCAGCAGCAGCAGCAACAGCAGCAGCAGCAACAGCAGCAACAGCAGCAGCAAGAGCAGCAGCAACAGCAGCAGCAACAACAACTTGCTTCCGTTCTAAGGAGCCACACACACACACACACACACACACACACACATAGTTACTCAAGAGTCCAGCGTGGTTGCTGCTGTTGCTTGTTGCTGTTGCTGTCAATCAAGACGTGCAACATTTTTAGCATAAACGCAAAGTGACTTTCTTCTTGCTGTTGTTGTTGTTGTTGTTTGTCAAACTTTGCTATTGTTGTTGCTGCTGTGTGTTGTCGTGTAATTGCTGTTACGCTTTGCCAAGTTATTAAGTGAGTTTGTTGCTGTTGATGCTTGTGCTTCTGCCGTTGCCGCTGCTGTTGCTGTTGCAACATAATCTTCTGATTATGACAAGTTGCTTGAATTTTGCTGTTGTCTTAAGCGAAACCTAAATTACACTTGATAACTTTGCACAGGGCGTGCGTGTGAGCGAGTGAACGTTGCCTACATTCCAGCTATCCCAAGTTGAAAGGAAATTAATTTAAGCATTTGTGCGGTGCATGCTGCACGCTGCACGCTGCACTTGAGCTTGCTAATTTAGTACGGGTGTCCATGGAATGCAACACTTGCCGGCAACTGTTGCACTTCGTCGTCAAGCGAAGGCCCCATTATCGTAGCCAACTAATTACCGTTAATTATAAATTGAACGGGAAGCGCACATAAATTTGTACAACTGAAACACGCGAATCTCTCACCTGTCAGCTGTCAACATATCTAAGAGTTATTTCAGTCATTGTATACCCTGCACAAGCAGAGAGTTGAAGCGAGTCAGTGCAATTTCCTATATAGGCATGCTCAAAGTTGTTCATTCTTCGACTGGAATACTAAAGCCAGATTAGAGTATAGCATTTGCTAATAAAACTCCCTCTTCGAGCTACGAGCTCACACAGGGTATGTTAAAGTGTTATCATAGTTGAGGCTGACCTCGTTGCTGGCATTAGTCGAATGCAGATTTCAGCTGTCACAGTTAATAGCATTGCACATATGCATAAAATGCATAATTTATAGATTTTCATTATTTATTTATTATCACTGTCATTGTACGCGTCACATTTGAGTTTATTTATCATTCTGCTTCTATCAATCAATTTCTGCTTTAAGCTAAATTTGTTGGATTGTTATTGGTCGCAGCTTTAGCAGTTGACTTAATTGCTGGTGCTCAAGTTGTCATCACTTTGGCAACTGTTAAATGAAATTTGCCTCTCATGCATATTTATGCGCAATGAGTATAATTAAATATGCTAATTACAGCTGATTGTACGCAAATAATTGGTACAATCATTTGAAATTATAATTCAGAGCGCCAGCCTCGAAAACAACGGGAAAAATTGAGCCCTAAACACGACCCCGCCCCTCGCTGCAAACAATAACAATAAGGACGGCGACGGCGACGGCGACAGCCCGTCCAGAAGGATAACACGCATTTTTAAACTGACAATTTAGCATAAATTCAAATGAAATCTACAACAATGTTGTGTGGGGCTCCGTGACAACTGCTGCCGGGCAACTGTTGCCAATTTCAGCAGCAACTGCAGAGACAACAGCGAAACAGTAGAATAGAAAAAATGTCGAGCAGAATTAAATAAATTACATTGTTGCCTGCAAAGTTTTTGCTGGCAGCAAACAATTTGTGCACCTGCCACATGCAGCCAAAAGGGGCGCACTCACTTACCCTGCCACATGGCTGACTAGCCATTTTTACCTGTCGTGTAGCTGCATAGAAAATGTTGTCTTCCATTTGCCAGCGGCTGGGTCAGTGGGATGATCTGCATATTGGCCAGCATCAGCAGCAGCAGCAGCAGCAGCAGCAGATGACACGAAAAGCGTAAAGCAAACTAATTTTTTTTTTTATCAAGCCAAGTGAATTAAAGTTTTAATAACTTGTGTTGACAAACGCCTTCCTTCCGTTGGCCACGTTCAGCACGGTGCCCGGTGCACTATCGAGTTAATTGAAAATCTAATGGCAACCGTTAACTGGCAGGCTAATTGCAAAAGTGTATCAAAGCAAATTGCTGGCAACTATTGACAGCCGTTAAACGAAAAGCTGACAAGCTCAAATTTCTGGCTTGAAGATGAAGATTAAATACCCTAATCTGCAAGAAAGATACTAGAGGAAGAGTTAATCAATAAGCGAACTAGTATAAATACTAAAATTTGAATGAATATTATAGACGTCAAGCACTGACATACAGGCATAAATAATCTATTGATTCTCAGCAGCAATTCACATGCATAATTAACAAGCTCATCTAAAGCATATAACATATATCTATAATGCCGCCCTTGAGAGGCATCAAAGTAATACACTTCAAATATGCAACAAACTAAAGCACATAGTAAATGTCAAATTTGACAGCAGCTTTTAGAACGCCCACACCTGTTGTGGACAGGTGAAGTTTCAAGCATAAATTCCATTTAAAGCGATTCCTTGGTGACATAATGTAGCTAGCAAAATTTATTACCAACAGCAGACTCTATATGCAAACAAAAGAGCCCAAAAGAGGATTTTAATTTAAGCTGGCACGCACACAAGAGAGAGAGAGAGAGAGAGAGAGAGAGAGAGGGAGAGAGAAAGAGAGATAAAGATAATGAATACAAAAGTCTGCTGGACAAACGTGTCTGAACGCTCAAGAGCTGTGAGAGCAGGAGAAAAACATTTCATTAGTTCAATTAGCCAGCAATTCTACGAAATACTGAGGCAGCATTGGTCGGCGGTGGGCGGTGGGCGGTGGGTGGCACTGAGTGTCAAGTGGTAGCACTCTAAACGATGATTAGTGTCCTTTCCTCTTGTCACATGGCATACAAGACAAATTATAGTTTGCTTAGCCAACTGGCTGAACATTTAAATGCAAATTTATTACCAAACAGTGAAACAGAGACTAGGAAAACGTAAGCTTTTGCCATTGCCAATGACTTCTATTTACGGTCATTAGCACAGCAATGAACCTTGAAGCAAAAACCAGCCAAGAGCGAGTTCAATGTGCAGCTACTTAGGATTATATATTCAAATATCCCATAGACATAGACTGAATCACGTTCAGTAAGAATGCGAAAAGTGGAAAGATCCTTTGAGCTAGAAAAATGCATGCTATAAATAAATTGTTGTCATCTATTATTAATTCACAACGAATATATATCCTATATGCTAAAAAAAAAAATAAAATAAATAAAAATAAAATGTAAATAAAATAAATAAAAATAAAATGTAAATAAAAATAAAATGTAAATAAAATAAATAAAAATAAAATGTAAATAAAAATAAAATGTAAATAAAATAAATAAAAATAAAATGAAAATAATTTAAAAATAGCTCAAAGAAAATATGTAAATAATAATGTGAGTATATAACATAAATAATCAATAGTCGGCAATAATTTCCATAAAATACAGAATTATCTGGCTTATCTAATGAAGCATAAAAACGGAAAAACGGAAAAACGGAAAACGAAATTACTTAAAGAAAAAGTTTTCATTCGGAATGAATTTATGAATTTACATATTCAGTCTTCGGTAACACAGAAAAAGCAAATAAATAAATACAATAAATATTTAATATACAAATAGGAATAAAATAAAAGCAGATATTGTTGATGAATTAGAACAAAAAGCTGCAATAATAAAATAATAAATAACAAAAAAATAATAAATAAATAAAAAAAAATATGCATATTATAATAATAAAGTACTAGAAAATTCACTTAAATATATTCATGATATATAGCTATGAACGCCATCTCAGCTCTAGCAATATTATGCTGCGTGAAAGGTTCAATTCAAGATTAAGATTCAGTTCGCTGTACATATGTATATACAAGAGTAACTAAATTATTTTCCATAAATGTGTGAGAAACTTGTTTAAAAGGCAAACACATGTCCCTTCATTGATATGCGCGTCTCAGCACAGATTGCTACACTGACCCCACTAGGGTCAAGTCTGTGGGGAAATTAAAAAGTTGCTTCAGTCAATTGACTACGTGTCAGACATTTATTGTTGCAACTAATAGAGTTAGCGCAGGAATGAACAATGTTTGCGTGTGGATGTGGAGTGTGCTGCTAGTGGCCAGGGCAGGGCAGGCCAGGCCAGGCCGTTAAACGCGTTAATATGCCTAATATGCAAAACTGTGGGTGCCATAGTCTGGCCACTCAACGCCCTGGACTAACTAACCTAATTATTTGTGAAATGTGCACGCAAGGGGAGCTGAGGAGGCGCCAGCTAAAAACCACAACGCAAGCCGATTGTCGGCCACAGCAGGTGGCAGCTGGAAACTGGAGAGCAGTGCAGAGCTGATGGCCTGGAGGCAGACTGCATAGCACGCGTAATGAAAACTTTGTTAAAGTCAAAGTGCAGCTGCAGAAAAAATTCTCTCTATATATATATATGTATCAGTGGAAAAGCAAGCCGAACGCCACCCCCAAAGTTAGAGAGAGAGAGAGAGAGAGTGCAAGGCGAGTAGCATCCAGTGGTGTCAAGTGCTGCTGTGCGGCACTCGGAGCATGGCGACAACGTGGCATTAGTTGTGCATGTCTGCAACACAAAAGCCGGGTATTACGAGAGCTGTAAAAAGAAACTCTGACCACCGAATTGCCATGATGAAGTGTTGCCAGCCAGCCCTGGACGATGTTGATCAAATTAACAGCATGTGGCCGCTTTCCTGGCTTCACCATGCTGCAGCATACTTTTCAGCGGCCACGCGACCCAGGCAAATTGCTTAAGTACAGTGGCTGCCTAATTGTTCTAGCAGCAACAGTGGCTTGCAGCAGCAATTGGAGTTCAGAGTTTCTAGAATTGCTGTGCGCAGGACGTGTGACAATTTTTCAAAGTCCAATTGCAATTAAATTACGAAATGCGACACGAACTATTATAAGTTGCCGTCAAAAGGAAATATAAATCAAGAGCATGAAGTTTGAAGGTTTCTCAAAGCAATTGCCAAGCCATGTGTGTTTGCTTTGCTTTGCTGAAGAATGAAATATAATCCCCGAATCCTTTAGCAGCGATTGGAATTTTTGGCAAACAGGAAGTGAAAGAAATAGCCAAAATTAAATACTCTAACATAATACAATTATTGATTGATCAACTCTCTCTTTCCACCACGTATATGTAGTCATTCCAATAAGAAGAGCATCCAACTCGAGAACGAATGCAGCAAGTATTTGCTTTGGTCTGCTTTGATAAATGATTTTGTGGCCCAAGTGAAATTTAAGTCAGACAAAAGCCACATTTGGGGCGTGGCAGCAGCAGCAATGACTTTTCTCATTAGAAAGTCGACAAAGGGAAATCGAAAGAAAACTTGACCGAAACCGCGAAATACATTCAAAGGGCAACATGTGTAAGGGTTAAGGGTAAAAACTACGCAACGAAAACAAACGAAACAAATCATAAAATAGACCAAAATAAAACGGCTAACAAACAATTCTCCAATGCAATGAGGGAAAAAATTGCAAAGACGATGAAATCATTTAAAAAACAAAAACAAAACAAAAAAAGCCAACATTGGAAAATAAAAAGCTGAAACCGTTGCATGTTGGCAGAACTTTGTGAACCGCATACTTCAACTTCAATTTGCTGGCGACGCGGGGAAGCGTTCGCCGAGCTCGTATTTCATTACCCGAACTGGTATTAAGTGGCAAAGTTTTGTGTTTAACAACTTTTAGCAGCCGTGCGGCAAAAATGAAGAACAAAAACCCAATGAAAGTTGCCGCTGCAAAAAGCACCAGCACAAATATAACTAAAAACAACAGAGAAGCCAAAGTGAACAACTCAAAGTTACCATCTAGACAGACATATTAAACACAAATGGCCAGCTAAACTTACTTGAAGAGCTTACGCAATACAATGTTAGTTAAGTTTCGACTTTACTTATTCCATCGATCGCAAACGTTGCCCTAATTGATAATGGTAAAATTGTCAAGTGCAATATGCTCGAAGATACTGCAAGTACAGGGTATAAGTAGCTGAAAAAGAAAACGACATTGGCAAACGAAACAGAAGTAACTTGCTGCCACTTGACTTAACTGCACTTTCCACCCAGTTTGAAGGGATGTGCCAGGAGGCGTGGCCACTCACCAAACGAAAGGCGACAGCCTTGCAAGTGAACTGACAAACGCGATTGCCAGCACATTAACTTGAAAAGGTGCGTGGGCGCAGGCGACCGAGAAAGCAAACTTAAAGCACTTGCTGATCCACAAGTTATACTCACATTGTGGCAGTTCCCTGAAACCTATCACAAGCAATTTCGGCAACAATTCACTGGCAAAATCTGCGCCAATCTCGAAACTTGCTCGCTCTCTCTCTCTCTCTCACTCTCGCTCAACTTCCCAATTAGCCGGGTACGTTAATTTTCGGAACGCACTTGCAAATGCAGCGAGCATCAAAAGTTTTATGCATTGTAATGAAATGCATACATTGCTGCCTGGCAACAAAGTTGACTACGTAAAGGGGTAGCTGCTCCTGCTCCTACTCCTGCTGCTCCTCCTGCTTCTACTACTGTTGCTGCAAGTACCCCATAAATCTAGTTTTGGCTTCTCATAATATTTCCAAGTGCCTTAAGTTTACTTTATAGCATCACTAGTATATGTAAGCCCTATAAGCGCTTTAGTACGGTAATTTCTAAAATTCCGACTTACCCTTCATTGCAAGTGCTCGTAACTAAATTGCTGCATTTTAAGCTTCCTTAACAACTTTTTGTTTCTATTCTTCCACTTTATTAAATTTAATTTGAAAATTGAATAATAAAAGTATGTACACGATTATATTGTACTGACCAAGTTTTAGTCATTAAAACATAATCTAAATCAATTAATTTCAATTTAACTTTGCCTTCTTCAAGCTAGCGCAACATTCAGTTTCAGAGTATTAGGAAATTCATCAAGAAACATTTTTAAGTTTTATATTATTTGTATTAATTTGTTTAATCATTCTTTCACTCTTTTAAATCTTTATTGTGCATCACGCAGTCACATTTCACAAAAGTTATATATAGTTATACATACATATTGCCTTCTGCAGTCTATTAAATGAATTTGCATAAACCCATTTAGTTCGAGTTCGAGGCATCAAAATGAAATTACTTGACAGCTCAATCTTTGCATTAGTGCATTTAATTTGCCAGAGCTGACATCAATTTGCCATCGATTGGGACACACCCCAGCGCAAGCTAACAAGACAATTACCATAATGACTCGGCTTAAGTCATAACAAACAAGTGAGCTTTGTTATAGGTAGTGTAATCGACTTGAAGAAATGCTCTACTTTATGCCAGATCAATTGAATTGCATGAATGGAGAATGTTGCATGATATCCTATGCTGCTCAGAGCCAATGAGACTTTTATACATAAAAAAAAAATGTAGCTATTGAGCCATTTAGTAATATATATAATAGAGTAATCAGATATATGCCAATATCTTGGTCGTCTGCTCATATTACAGGGTATTAAATTTGATCAAGTTGTTGGCAAGTGCTGACCAGACTATGATGTCCAACGGGTCACACCTTTTGTGGCTTGGCATAGTGCAAAGTAAAAAATGCAAAATCATGCATTAAACATGCAGCTCTTGCTCTTTGCTCTGTGCTGTCTGTGTGTGTGTGTGTGTGTGTGAGCTGCAAGGTACACAGAAAAAAAAAAAAAAGAGACCACACTTTTTCATACGTTTTGCGTCATGGCGGGCACTTTAAGCCATATTGAGTCGGCAACTGCAGCTGTCCTCTGGCCTGCTTGGACGCTAGCCAACAGTTGAGGCGTTGCTGAATGGGGGCTGTGCCACGCCCACAGCGCGCGCAAAAGTATGCAACGCAATGTTGCACTTTGACTAAATTACATTTTCAATTTGTCAGTGGCCGAGTCAGAGGCGGAAACAGCCAGTCCAGGCAAATGGCCAAAATGGCAAAGAATAGAAACGAGAAAGAGACGACGACGAAGAGAGAGAGAGAGAGAGAGTGGGAGTAAGACGGAACGAGTATAATAAAATTTAAATATCGAAATAGACAGAGGCAGGCATGGGGCGTGGCTGAGTGCGACCATCAATGGCAAATTAAGTAGCGTCTTGGCAAATGTGTTTTTGATATTTTCATTGGACTCGAGTTTTTGGCGCATTATCTAGCAGATTTTTGGATCTTGTGTCACGCATGTTGAATATTTCATGAGCATAAATTTTTTGTTTATGCGATGGCCACACTCTCACTCCCTCCACACTCTTCTTGCTTATGTTTGGAGTTCTTTCGCTTATCAAAGCATCGGGGTTATTTTTTTTTTTAATAACTTTCCTTTGTGGCTGTCAGGTTCAGGCACACACAATGGCCTGCCAAGACTCACGACATGTCAACGACTCTCAGAGCTTTGGCGCTGTTTGCAGATGTTGTTGTTGTTATTGTTGCTGCTGCTGCTGCTGCTGCTGCTGCTGAAGCTGTCGTAACTGCTGCTAGAAGCTGCTTTATAATTTATGATCCTTGGCAGCGCAGACTCCTTCGCCATCTCACACACATGTCGCCAACCTTCGTATAATTTTTCAAGCTGCGCCAAAAGTGCATGAATATTAACTGCAAGTGTTTTTCGGAGCAACGGGATGCAGGCGCCCAAGACTTTCCGGCTGCAATCTATGTACGTACCCCATCCACGCTCATCTCCTGCGCGGCGGCTACTTGAGCCCCGCTTTTATTATATGTCATGTGCAACTTTGAAATGCCAAACACCAGACCCTATCTAAGAAGGGGCTTCCTGCTAACTTATGCATACATGTGGCTTAGTTTTGGCAGCGTTTTACATACTTGATGAAAATGTGCGCAAATTGTCGTAGCTGTCTATAGGAAATGTGTACGATGATGGCGCTGCAGACACGTCGCCTTTCTGTGTCAGCTGCTCCGACCTCAAAGCGCTGGCTAAACGGAATTAAACGCTGAATCCCCGGGAGCAGCAGCAGCAGGTAGCAAAGCACACGCAATACGTATAATTTGATTAAGCTCAGAAAGCAGAAAATAACATTGTGCGCTCAAGTTCAGGCAAACAATGGGCGACCTTTAGCCGTGGGTTTGGCCCTGTTGGCTTCTCCTTATCACATGGTCAAAGAAAAAGCTGACTGGCTGGGCAGTCCAACTGGACAGCTGTCAGCTTTGGGCAGCTGTACAGTTTAAATGTGAGTTTCCATTATCAAAAAAAAACAAGAAACCAAGCCAAAAAAAAAAGCAAGTACAAAGAACGAAAACAAGCATGAAAAAAAAACATGACTAATAGTTTGTACAGAAAGGCAAAACAAAAGCCAGACAGAGTGTCAAATGAAAGCTTAAAAGACAGCAAATGACAGGCACATACAGTTACACATACACACAGACAGAGAGAGAGAGGGAGGGAGAGAAGAAGCTGATTGTTACGTGTTGTCAATTAGTTGGACAGCAAACTGATGCTGGTGATAACAATAATAGTAATAATAATAATAATGATCGAATGAGTCGCTAATAAATGAAATTATGCAATTTGTATCCAGATGCTCGTTTAATGGGGCGTATGAATCATTTCTGATAATACTCTTATGCATCAAATATTTTTAATTGAAACCACCATCAATAGCTGTACGACACGGCACGCCAATGCATTTCAATTCAATTCAATTCAATTCATTAATTCTCATTTGGCATGTCAGCAACTGATGCAACAGTTTCGTTTGCAAACTTGATCTTTGATAGCAATATAATTATGAAGAACAAATGTAAATTCCCGCAAATGAAAACTAAATATAATAAAAATAAATAAAATAAATACTAAATAAAGTATGTCTATGCACGTGCATATAAATATGTGTGTATCTTAATTAATATCTTTGTTGTACAAAACTGGCAATTGCCATTTTTCTAGTGATATCAAATATATATAACTATATAGTTAGTTATATATGTATGTCGTATCGGTGTGATATCATGACTGTTGGAAGCTGCCAAGCTCTTTCGGCAACTCTGGCTCCAATCATTTACGAAGGCACAAATAAAAGCCAATACGATTTAGTTTAGTTTATTATTTATAAATTTGATGCCGAGTCCGTGATATTTGCTTAGGCAAAGTTAATTGTATGCGAAAAAGATAAGAGAGATGTTGCGCGCTTGCAGACAACTTTCGTACAGAATTAGAGAATTTAAAGAATCAAAGTTACAAGTATAAGAAAGTAAAAAGAAGCCGAAAGTTACATATGTGTGTGTGTTATGCTTTCTTATGTGCATGAGTGCACTAACAGCGAATGAGAGTGACACAGAGAACAGACTAATTTAAGAGAAGCTTATTTAAGAGCATTTATTAGCTGCTGCGTCGAACAATGACGTTGTGTTAATTATTATGTTGTGATTGACTGTTGCAGTAGTATTAAAGAGAAACTGACAACTAGCGCTAAGCGAATGAGTTGGCATTTTAGTGACAATTGAAGTATGTGTCATTAGGAAAGAGATAGCTATAGCTTTTGCTGAACGTGATCTCGGATGTCGCCGAGTCAGAGCGAGATAGCTACTCTTGTGCTTCGCCCAGAGTTGCTATGATATTGAGGAAAGAGAATATGCAACCAAGAGGCAGTTTGAGAGGAGAGCTGTCAGAGACGATTGAGTAAGAAAAACGTTTGGTGATAGAAGTCGGCGACTCCAAGAAGTCGTTGTTAAGCAAACATATAATGGAAGGCGAGAGTACTAATGCTAACGCTACGACATATATGTATATGCTGTAACTATATGTTCCTGCAAATCATATATTTTTGTCTTAAGTACGAATATAAATATAATTGATGATTTCTTTAATGAAATACGAAATAGTTGTAGTCTGCCATGGGGATACGACACAGCCAAGAAGGTTAAATAGAAATATTCTATATAAAATCTTATTTCATAAATTACAGTAAAATAAATGATCAATTTTTAATAAAACAAGAAAAACTACTTTATGCAAAGAGATTCACAAATATAAACTAAAATTGCAGACATTTTTTGACTTTATTTTTTATTTTTACATATGCATAAAGTCTGTCCACAGCAAAAAAGAAAATACGCTTTCTAACCCATTCATACTGAATACACAAAACTGTCATTTTTTATTATTTTTATGCGAAGCGCTGCATGAGAATCGAAATGCGTTCAAAGTATAACCAACCAAATGCTTCAAAGCAAATATCAGTCTGCATACCATGCATATCAAGCGCAAAACTATTCTGAATGCGTTCTGGATAATGCAATATCGCGAGGCTATAAAGTGTAGAGCATATAAGTTGAGCTAACCAATTGCAAGGCTATAAAATTTTGGGTGTTCCGCTCAAGCGGATCAACAGTTGGCTTTGCCTTTGGCCTTGGCTTTGGCCTTGGCTTTGGCTTTGGCTTTGGCTTTGACTGTGGCTTTGGCATTTTTCGAGTACATGGGGAAAAATACAAAGTTGCAAAACAAATCGCATATAAGCTGCGCACTTTGTGACCACCCACTACTACCAACGTGTCGCAGCTAAGACCACACCTACACACACATGCAGACAGGCAGGCGTGTAGGTGTGGGAAGACAGTTAAGCTGCAGTGTCTGGCTAGCTGGCTGGCTTGCTGAATACAAATGCGAACAGTGCAGGCAAAAGGACACAGTCCATAAATTTTGTAACTCACAACATTTTGCTTTGTTTTAACTCATTTGCTCTGGCGCCAGCAACACACACACACACAGAGAGAGAGAGAGAGAGAGAGAGAGAGAATTTGCCCCTCTGTTTTTTTTGGGTTTGGCTTGCGACGGGCGACGACGACGACGACGACGAGCAACCGCAGAGTCGGCCCACGCGCCTCATGCGCCTGCGGATATGCAACAATGTGGCAAAAGTTTCAACGTTGACGGTGTTGGCATTATGTGCACCGGGCGTGACTAATATGCACATGTTCAACTATGCTGGAAAACGTTTTGACAACACCCAGCACAAACACGTACGCTCACACACTCTCTCTGCCTCTCTCTCTCTCACTCTCTCTCTCTAGCTAGCTGCCCTCGCTAGCGCTGAAAAGTTATTTTGACCAACTTAGTATTTGATTTTGCATTATGGTTTTTGTATCTCTGCAGCAGCAACATGGCCAAGGATTTGAGCACTCTGGGCTGGGATTACTTCATGTTTGTGGCATTTATAGCGCTCACCGTCTTGGGACCGCTCTGGACACGCATTTTCGGCAAAAGCAAGCAGCGCAGCAAGGCGGATTATGTGTTTGCCACGGGCGGCGTATCCCTAGTGGCCGTCATGATATCCATTGCGCGTGGCACACTCGGCGTACGATCGGTCTTGGGTAAGTGGAAAGCCTTCAACTTCAGTGAGGTGCGCACCTACTCAATAGCACACTTCCATGCCATCAGGCTATCCCAGTGAACTCTACTATCGCGGCTCGGCCATGTGGGAGATCATATACGGCATGATGAGCGCCTATCCAATTGTCTGCTTCATGTTTGTGCCCGTCTACTTCAACCTCGGCATCACATCTGTCTATCAGTACATCGATCTAAGGTGAGTACCATCACCCACCCATCCGCAATAAAAACAGAAAATAACTAATCAGAATAACGACAGCATTTAATTAGCACAAAGCACAAGCGAGAACATGAAAATTGTTATTTTAACATTCAATTTAATTTCATAAATGCGTCGTGTGTTTCACCCACGCGGGCCTCCACCTCTTCAAATGATTTTATTCTTCATTAATGAAAGACCAAAAAATGAGCCTAAACAGAACAGCATCGCTCGAAACGAGCACGACGGACGAGAACAGACTGTTGTTCAGCTAAATAAATATGAACAACATTTTCAACAAGACGGAAAAAAAAGCAGCAACAAAATGAACAGCTACAACAAATGGCCAAACAAACAAAAGCAGGCCAAATAATCTATATACATATATTTTCATCCTTGTCGTGCCAGGACTCTCTCATTCGGCAACGCTCGACGGGCAACTTCCAACTACGCTTAACTGTCACAAGTTGTCGCCGCTACGTCCCCGCTCGCCTCGCCTTAGCGCCCGAGCACACTAATTGTTTTTTAAGATTGAAATTAGTAAACTAATTTGTTATCAAATGTTTGCAGTTTCGACAACAAAATTCAATTAATTGCCAAAACTGACAAACGCTCAAGGCGAAACGCAAGCAGTCGACGGGGCAGCTGCAAACGGCAGCATAATTTGATTCAAATTTAATTGCCAATTGGCAAGAGGCACGAAATCTGCGAGAAATTGACAAATTATTTAAATGTTGCGCAAGCTGTCAATGATTGATATCAAAATGAGATTTACTTAAATATCACACACTCATAACAGATAGTCGAATAGATTAGCAGTGCAGCCTTGCGAATAAATGCTCCGAAAATTAACTACATTTTGTAATAGTTTAACTAAAACATTCTTAATTGAATTATTTATATATTTCTGTATATTTTCATGCATTTCTGTCAAATATTCAGCAGATATTTTTAGAATTTTCTTCTCTCTGAATTGTTTGCTATTTTAGTAGTATTTTTGTAAATGTTTGTCTATTTTTAGCTAATTTAATATTAATTAAGATTTTATATTCTATTACGAGCTGATACCTATATATTGGCCTTGTGCAATGTTCTTTTGTTCGTATGAACCCAATCACTGATCGGCCTCTTGGGCTTAAGCCTTAATATGATTTCAATACGACCACGAGAGACATAGAAAATCGATAAATAATTTAAATACATTTCAAGTGCTAAGAGATATGAAATTTTATATATATTGACAGTTTATAGTTCAGATATTGCTTACATATCTGTGGAAGTTCAATTAGCTAAAGCTGTAGCTTCCATGGCTTGAGAGCCAAAGGAGCACAACAATTAAAGAATTTTGTGTAAAATAAATATGTTGTAGTTGGAGAGTTCCAAAATGGGACAGCAAAGTGTCTGCAGAGTCGTTATTAACTCTTCGTCGAACAAGACTCTCAATATGTGCACATTCCAAGCTGCTTTCCATGCCAACGAATCAAATTGAGAGCTACATCACTCACTTTCAAATACTATCATACAATTAACTTGCTCTTGGTTTCAATGAGTTGCAATACTGTGTAAAGCGCTTAAGCTAATTAAATTATACAAATAGTTCAAGTTGCTGCGCTCGCCTTCAATTCAGTCCAACCATTGGGGCTATCAATCTTGGTTAGTGGCATTCTGTTTGACTGCGATTAGTCTCTTGCTACATGTAGACAGGCGCATGGCACATGGTGAATTTCATGTGCGATTTAGTTTGATGACAGCCAAATGACATTCAGGACAACCCCAAAAGGGCTGTTGGGGAGTTGGGTGCCGAGAGTTGGGGTAGACAAGATGTTGCCGGGCCAACAAAAAGTTGTTACAAATTTGAAGGCTCATTGTCGCTTGTCAGCACAACTGGCGCTACGCGACATGTTTATGCATACAACTTCATCAAAATTGGCAAGAAAAGAGCGGGAAACAAAGTCGCTTCGAACCATAAGTGAATACAGAATACGCTACAAATTGTGCAAGCCCCCGTCCCGCCCGATCTGAGCCCTTCGACTAAGATATAAAGCGCGTACCAGGCAGCGACAGTGACAAACATGTGAACCGAGCGGAGACAATGACATTGACGACTTACTATGATAATGCAAATTAAAGAGGAAGACGAAACAACAGTAATATGACGAATTTACAAATACCCTATCATAAGGAATGCTCTATAAAAACAAAAGCTCTACTGCAAAGGAATGCAAAGAAAAATGATTAAATTAAGTTGTTCGCATTCTTGATGTGAGGCGAAACTTGTTAAGCATGCGGATTATACAATATATCCAGTCAAAGATTAAGCCTTCAAGCGCTTAGGGTATAATAAACCAGAAGCCAACTGAATTCATAATAAAAACAACAGGGAAAAGAAAACAAAGCACCCTCAAAGAGGCCCAGACGATGCTGGCACACTTGTGCTTGCTGTTGACAAATTGTATGACAATTCGTTTGTGTCATAATGTTTATAAATAGCGCGTGTTGCTGCCGTCAGGCCAGCGGCACATTCAGCTTTGACAGTCACCCAGCCAGCCAGTCAGTCTGTCAGTCAGTCAGTCTAAAGCCAAAAAACTTGCAAAAACAAAAACACAACCCGACAGGAAAGTTTAGCGTGTGAGTACGTTAGGACTGCGTTGGCTACATCTTCATGCATTATTTAGGCTGTCATAGAAAGAAAATTTATAGCATTTCTATGTCTCTTTTAAGTGTGGCTTTCAAAAATGCTTTCCTTACGGGCGAAATAAAAAATCTTTATTAAAGCCTTTATAATACTTTTTCAGCTGTAAGTTATCATACCTGAGCTTGCTGCTGCCAGAAATTCTATTTGCTTTATTATATGCCTGCTCAAATTTCCTGCTGGGTAGAATCTCAGTAAAATCTCACACACACACGCGCACTCACCCCTCGCCTTTGGAGACTTGTCAGCAGTCCGTCGCAAGTGACATCTGCCACTCAGCACATGGCCTTTGCCTCTTGTCTTGAGTTCGAGTCTTACAAGTATTTGTTGGCCGAGATTTGTAGCCGACTTCTGTTTGCGTTTTTGCCATTGCGCCCTCGGCTCGAGTTCAATGGTCAAGTCCAACAGCGCCCTTAAAGACAGACAAGTTCTTGACTCGACCGCGCTAACATCTGCCAAAAATGTGGAAATGGAGCTTCAATTGAATGCAAGACAATTACATACACAAACATGGAGTGTGTGTGTGTGTGTGTGTGTGTGTGGTGGGCGAGCCTGACAAGTATATAAATTGATTTGAGTCTTGTTTTGGCCGTGGTTCAGTGAGACACTTGTTAGCACTTAGAATGGGACACGGCCAACCAGCAATGCGCTCGCTCGAAAAAGCATTTGAATTCAGCTTGAATATTTACGATGTGTGTCACGAGGACCCGGACCAGAGTGCCTGGGCACACGGCTAACATCAAAGGGGTGCCCTGTGTGACACTAGCTAAATTTAGAATTTAGGGCCAACTTGCACGCATAAATAAAAACATTTTTTCCGATATGATGTCAGCGGCTAAGTGCTGGCATGATTTGCAATTCAAAGGTAACAATGTTGTAGCAGGTAACGCAGAATTTGGCTGCTTATTCGAAGCACTCGCACTGCACATGCCTGATTATGTTTATTTATGCGGCGCATTTCATCCAATCAAAAGGGGTGCTCCCCAGTTGGCAACTGATTCGCTTTTGATTATGAAATTAGCTTGACGCAACGGAGCACGAGCAATCCACAGCCAGCATTCATTCGCCCAAAGCTGCGATTATACACCACTCCCAACTGAGCATATTAAATTTTGGTGCCCTAATTTATGCTCGCTGTCCATGCTGACCGAGCGCACTCGACCGCTGCCCGCAATGATAAATGATGCGCCGGGGCTTAAGCGAATTGTCAAAGCGTCAGGCTCTTCTGGCTACTCGAGGCTTAAGCGCGCTCGCATAGCCAATGCACCACAATACGAACACTAACAAAGAGCAGTTATTGCACTTAGTGTAAGAGAGAGATAGAGAGAGAGAGAGAGAGAGAGAGAGAGAGCAAGCTGGCATTGCGCGTTGCATTATTGTGCTTTGCCTGTCCACTGGCATAGCTGCATCAATTATTGCATACTTTGCGGCGCTTACATTTAATTCAAAGTTATTAAGTGACGTTCGCGGCTCTAAACAGACTTTCTGCAATGCCATTTGAGAGACCAAGAGGCCAAGTGAGTGTGAGCGAGACAGCGAGCAGGCAGCTAGATATAAGCTAGCAGGCAAATCAATTAAATTCTATAGAACAAAAGCATCCCATTGTGCCAAACAGCGCTCAATCAACGAACACGAAGGCAGGCAGGCAGGCAGGGCAGACAGGCAGCCTCGGGTCATCACTCACACAACTAGAGGAAAGAGAAGCAATCGAATAAATAGAAAGCGAGAGAGAAAGCGAGGCATAGATGCACAGCACTTATTGTGATGAACACGATGTTAACAGGCTAAATGAAAAACAATTGCTACAAGCTAAGCAAAAAAAGAAAACACAAAGAGCGAGACAGAGAGAGAGAGAGAGCGAAAGAGAGACCGAAACAATAATTCCCATAAATCATATTAAATTGACATATCAGGCAAAAATTGACCGCAAGCGAGCTATGAGAGATGTCCTACCAAAAACTACAGTATGACCATGACGATGCTCACAATATGCTGTATGTGTGTGTGTGTGTATTTGTATTTGTATTTGTGTGTATTTTCATGTTTGCTACAATAAACATTTCTTTATCAATTTCCGTTACACATGCGACAGTCATGATGAACGTCATGAGCAAATGCCTAAACAAATGTTTGCCTAGCTCCCATTTCAACATCTCTCTCTCTCTCCCTCTCTGTCACACTCGCTCTCACACACTCTCTGTCTCTCATCTCTGTATCAATCTCGTTATCAATGTCTCGATTTCTGTTTCTTCTCCAATGTCACGCCCATGCAATTTATTGCGGTCGCAGCGCCGTCATCTCTCATGCCCTGCGCCATGCAAATTGGCCCGTTCGTTTGCCATAGTTAATGGGCTTTTAATAAAGCCGCAGTGGCACTTGCATTATGCTCAGGATATCTTTATGATAATGAGAACACTATTTACATCCACCGGCTTAACTCACGCACACACACACACACTCCCTCTTACTCACGCTCTTTGGGTTCTTTATCTGGGTCAGCGTTTTCATAATTAAAATATTACGCATGCGACATGGTGTACATTTTGTCAAGCATGTAAGCCGCTTAAGCCCATGCGAACTGTGAGTTGACAAACGCGGTTAATATGCACTTAAGCGCACTAAATGCTCAAACAAATATCCAGTGTTGCTTTGTGGGCGTGGCGATTGATATTTGCTTAATGATTGATTGATGTCCATCAATGCAAATAAAAAGAAATGCAGAGCTGAACCTTTTTTCATTGCTCTATCTTTAATTAAATGACTTCGACTTGCAGTCGAACAGCTGGGTGGCCAATCATTCAGGATTATGCCAGCAGCTTTAACATGCAAATTAGTCAGAGCTCGTTGACAACGTGAACTACTAAATGTACATATATTTGCAGGCGGCAATTCGTCATTTAATGTGCCATCAATAAGGCCAAATAGCACGCATACCAACACTCTGGATTATGCAGTTGGCTTAATCACACAACACAGACACGGCTACATGCTACACATGCCTGTGTGTGTGTGTGTGTGTGTGTGTGTTACTTAAGATACATATGCGAGCTATGTACGTCATAAGTGCTTATTTAAGCCTCAACAGATACTTACTAAAGGCAGAGCACTTAGCAAGAAGTGAATTCGCTACTCAAATAATTAAATAATAAATATGTTTATATAAAATATAACAGCATTATTATTGATAATAGTTACGTGTGCTAACAATCAATGTAACAATTGTAATGCGTTTTCTATTTTAATACTCAAAGAATTACATGTTACTTACAAATTGAGGTGTATATTTAAACCAATCTGTATGACTTTATTATATAATAAAGGAATCTGCATAAATGTTGTATAATAGTTTAGAGAAACAGTGTGTGTGCGTGTGTGTATATATTTATATATATATATATATATTTGCTATTCCTCGCCTCCTCTTGGGTTTAAGGCATCTGCAGCTCGGACCTTGCCCACTCTGAGCTCTCTGAGCAATGTTCACTTGTTTGCTAATAAATCATATAAAAATTGCAAATTTATATGACACTCAAAGCAACACTCAACACTTAAACTCTATAAACTTTTTATAGGTTTATAGCAAACGACTCTTGTGCAGGACAGTGTTGCAGTATAAAGCTTTGCAAATAAACACAAATTGAGTTGCAACTCCGTTTGAAGCGCACATGCCGAACGAAACTTTTATTAAAATGCAAATTTTCTAAAAACAAGTATTTATTTAAATGTGTTTTTTTTACACATGAATATTTATGGTTTGATATTTTTCAAATTCTAAAAACATGCTATGAATGAGCCTGCATATATTCTGTTAATTTTCATTTTCTAATTTTTTTTCTGAGTTTAGATTGAATTCAAGCTCTACATAATTGTATAATAATGAGATATTTTACAGCAGATGCAATTAATGTGAATATACTTTACTGAAATCTTTGTAATAAAATCTTTTGAGATAAGAGAACAAAATTGCGGATATTTGCATATAGAAATATAGTATAAATATTTACAAATATAATTTGATAAGTATTTATGCAAATACTTGAATGAGAGTCTCATGTACAAGAATATTAATTAGATTAGAAATCTTTGTAATATATTATTTTTGAAATAATAATAGTAGAGTTTCGGCTGTAATCCGTTCGTCCAGTCAACTGTCCCGATGGTGCCAGCCATAAATGTCCACAGTGGGCCATCATAATGGCAACATCAACAAGTTCATTACACGTGCCACAACAAGCGCGCACATACTGAGCGATCATTAGGTGGCCGAAACTGGATACCTTCTTGGATACCACTTGGCGCCATGTCGCGCATTTTACATCAAATTAACACACACACACACACCCACATACTATATACACATATATTTTTATAACCTTGTGTGCCTTGGCTCGAGCGTCTAAGGGGCTGCATCATAAAAAGCCGTCAGAACTATAAAAACAATCAAAACGAGTTACGAACTCGCCAATTTTTTTGCGACTCAGCCTCTTTTGGCCGTGTCGTAAATTTGCGGCGCTGCTGAAACTTGAGCTGCAACAGCAGCTGCCACGCCCACTTATTTATTGTAAGCGCCCTCATTTTACAGCTGCAGTAAATCATAAAGCGAAAAAAACAAAAACAAAAACAACAAAAATGAAAAGGTGAAGTGAACGCGTCCATAAAAAGGGCAAGCCCATTAAAACTTTAATAAACGCAGCTAATAAAAGTAAATAAATGAGAGGCCAGGCATTGGGCCATTTCCTATCCTTCATCCACTTTCACTTCCTGTTCCAGTTTGCTGTTTTCTGTTTTCTGCTGCTTAATTAACGCTGTAAATCGAGCCAGCTACCAGTTAAGCAGCGTGTACTCACCTGTCGCAAAACCGTTTTGCTGCTCAATTTCAGATTCAAGAGTCGCACCGTTCGCTGTCTCGCCTCGGCCACGTACATTGTGCGGCAAATCTGTAATCTGGGCATCACTGTATACACGCCCAGCGTGGCACTATCAGCGGTCATTGGCATACCCTATTGGGCCTCCATACTGGGCATGTCGGCCATCTGCATATTCTTTACAATTATGGTAAGTAGATGAGACATTTTAGTTAAGCTGAGATATCCTTCATGAATCTGTACTTTGCTTTTTCTTTTTTTTTGTGTTCTATTTGTATTCAGGGTGGCCTCAAAGCAGCCATCAATGCTGACGTCATTCAGACTATCACCATATTGGTGGTAACTGTAGCGGTCTGCATACAGGGCACAATCTCCAGCGGTGGCCCCAAAAAGGTTTACCAGCTGAACCGCGATAATGGTAAGCAATCAGTTTTATCTCTCTCTCTCTCTCTCTCTTTGTCTCTTAAAGTACTCCGACGACTCCGATTGATCATGGCAGCTTATTAGCGTCGCCTGTCAAACTGCATGTGTGTGTGTGTGTGTATGTGTGTGTGTGTCTGCGTCAGTTTCATATTTATGCTGACGAATGATGACTATTAAAATGGCATCCATTTTACGTTGCGTCGGCTCATTATGCACATAAATGATGATAAAAGCGGCATATAAAACTGAAGCAGCAGCAGCAGCAGCAGGAGTAGCTTAGAATGTGAATGCGTGACGACTGTAATAAATGTGTGACGGCAACGCGTTTGTCACTTCAGTTAGAATCGTTTGCTGTCATTCTAACAATTGCAAAGCGCTTTGGGAATTGAACCACATGGCGAGACATAGCAAATACACACACACATACATACATACAGAAGAGTTTACATACATATGTTTATATTCTATGCAATGCAAGTGCACCACCAAGCAATCACAATCACAGATTTCCCTGGATGCGTTGCCATAGAAATAAGTAGTTTTTTGCTAGCCTTGCAAATGCTCCCAGCAATACGCATTTCATCTAATACTCTGCTTTTCTCTCCTGTTATGTCATAGGCCGCTTGAACTTCTGGAATTTCACAGGGGACGCAACAGTTCGTGTTGATACCACCTCCGCCTGGCTGGGGCAGTTGTTTATGTCACTTTCACAGATTGGTTGTCAACAAAACTTTATGCAGCGCTATGTCAGTCTAAAGTCTCTAAAGGAGGTGCGAAGGTAAATTCTTAGAAAGATCTAATACTTGGAACAGTGTTAAGATTGAAATATAAATAATAGTGTGACCTTAGCTACTTTTTTGTACAACCTACGCTAAAAGCATATCAATATCTGCACGTTTATCGAAACGGATCATTTTATTATTTAAAAAGCACACGAAAAGGGTGACCATAGCAGTTTGGGTATTTCGACCAAGCTTTGTCTATCGATATCAATACTAATTATTAAACCGAGAATGATGTGAAAATTACGCTTAAACATCTATTATTTTCTAGGGTAATGCTGAGCAATGTGCCCATTGTTTTTATATTCTTTGCGCTCTCCTGGGTCTCGGGCATGGTAATATATGCCACATATATCAGCTGCGATCCCTATGCTGAGGGCTACATTAAGAAACCCGATGAGATTTTGCCCTTTTTCGTTGAGGATCAACTAGGCTATCTGCCCGGCTTTGTGGGCATTTTTATGGCTACCCTATTCAACGGTGCACTATGGTAAGGGAAAAATAATCTATATATCCTGTGCATACGCTAATCTTTATACAACTTTCCAGCATGATGGTTTCGAATCTTAACTCTCTTGCCACCGTTTGCTGGGAGGATTTCGTTTCACAGTTCCCTAAATTCAAGGGACTCGGCGACAAGCAACAATTGAGAATTATTAAAATAGTTACGATTATATGTGGACTGATCATCATGTGCGTTGCATTCGGAGTGGGCCTTCTCTCTGGTGTCATCGAATCCTCGCTGTTGGTTTTCTCGGCCACGTCGGGCCCGCTACTCGGTTGCTTCATTTTGGCCATGATGGTGCCGGTGGCCAACTGGAAGGGCACGTCCGCTGGCATGGTAACTGCTTGCGCTTTTGTCTTATGGATAATTGGTGGTAGCATGACCATCGACAAGCCCTCCACCATGCTGCCCACTTCGACAGAGGTAAAGGTAAAGATATCACTCCAATGGGAATCCATAATTATATTAAGATTTTATTTATACAGGGCTGCTCAAACTCGACCTTTTCTCGGTCCATTGTTAAGCCCAGTAGTGGACTCGATGAACTACCTTGGCTACTGAAGCACACTCCAGTTGACGGCTACAATCAGACCTTTATAGATCCAATACCCAGAATTGCACACGAGCGGTAAATACCTATATATATTCATCTTTAGACCTACAATTTACTCTCATGTTGGTTTTAGAAATGCTCTGGAGACATTCTATTCGATCAGCTTTATGTACTACAGTTTGATTGGAACAGCCTTGACTGTACTCATTGGCACACTCATCAGCTGCCTGACGCAGAACTCGGATGATGAATACGATGCCAAGCTGCTGCATCCTATCATCTTCCGTTGTTACGAGCGTCTAAATGTGCCCAAGCCATACTATATTAAGCACGAGGAGGAATCGGGGCTGAATAGGCGCAGCAGCAGCAACTCCTCAGCAACCGCCAACTGCAAAGAGGAAAAGGTTAATCACGCCTTTGATGGCAACGAGTCACATGGAAAGGATAAGGCGAATCCCATAGCTGTCGTATTCACCAATTCTTCCTCCAATGAGGAGCAAAGAAACTCCATCTGTAATGTGAGCAGAATTCAGCTGGATACAGTTCCATCTGGCGAGACGGGAGTCTATCGGCAGCTCGGTTCAAAGACGACGTTCTGATATTTACTAAAACCCACCGGAAATACATGAAAATACACTCTATATACATAGTCCATAATTGATTAGTTAAGTTATCACATAGACTAATTGATGATAATGAAGGGAATTACTCATGCACCATCTGTGCAGAATGTCGATAAAGATGCTGTGATCATTGTACAAGAGTATACAGTTACGCATCTGCAATATCTTTGAGAGATATGCCATAGATGCGTAATGTAAAAAAAAATTATATCTATGTACTTATGTATGTGTAAGCAAGAGCAAAAACAAAAAGAATTTTTAACTTAAAATAATGCCTATGAGATAAATAAATAAATTTATGTATTTAACTAAATTAATAAATATCAGTTTTTTTATTTTTTTAATTAGTTTTTCTCTAAATGGTCGTAGCCGTTAAAGTGCATTTTAAAATGTTGCGCTAAATACTTCGTTAAATGTTTCGTTCAGATTTGACGTAAAAGAGTGCTGCCAGTCATTATTGAAGGTGCTGCCCATTGAGCAGCATGAATCAGCTGCTTATCGATAACTGTTGCACCAACAGCTGTTTAGCAACAGTGTTGGCGAAACCGTAGCAAAATAAAAACAAATTTGATTGGTAAAAGGGCTTATAGGATATTAAAAAAAGACAGCACTGCTTTCATAAAATATGAAATGCAAATCGACTTGGTCGCTGTCATAAGTAAAGAAAGGACAATTATTGTCGAAAGTTGCTGTGAAAAGTATTTTCTCATACTTTGTAAACTTTAGCTGAAACATTCAGACCTGCACATCACTGACAATAACAATCAGCGATTTGTAGGGGGTTTTATTGTTAGAGGCGCAACGGAATGCAAAACACGCAAACGTTCTTCGTCGTAGCAAGTTGAGCAAACCCATACATATTTCATTCATTATCAAAAATGGCTACTTTGGTTAAGCCAAAAAAATCCGTATGTATATTTGCAATTGGTTTAATAAATCTATACAGTATTTAATATAGAGAATCAATTATAGAAAACTAAAAAACAAAGGGCAATCCACGATCACACGCAATCAAAGGAGGAAGAAGAAGATGACAATAGTGACTTATCAACAAGTATTGTCCCCGAACAAAGACAGCTAGAAAATGCTTCGCTGCTGGAAGAATTCGAGCGTGTGGCTGCATTGGCCAGCAGCAGTAATAGCAAAGCCGAAGACATTATTAGTCACGACTGCTGCATATCAAGCGATACAGTGGCCGATGATAATGCAACAACAGCAACGACAACAAGTAGTAAAGAGTCGGAAGTGATTGAAGAGGAACCAGAGTCCACGCCCAGCGCGCCAAGTGCACCCATCGCACCAGTAATCAGTGTTCCATTGGTGCAATATCCCAACTTGCAGCCGATACGCATTAGCAATGCCCTCATCGAAGAGCAAAAGACACAGATTGTTTACAAGGAGCGAGTGGCACGGTCGCCGGGATTTGCGCTGGCCAGCAGTCATCTAAAACCGTTTACCAGCGAGCAGCGAAGGCAAATCTATCAATGCAATGACTTGGAACTGGTCAAGCAATTCGAATTAGAGTTCTTAATGAACACACTGCTCGAATCGAGTGAATCGGATCCGCTGCATGTGGCACTTCAAGAATATTATGATCTTCAAGGCAAGCTCTCATCCAATCTGCATGACATCAAAGACAAAGGCAAGGATTGCGTCGAGACGCAACAGATGGTCTGGAAGCGCGAGCCAGTAACGCGCACCTTTAGCGCCACTTGCGGCGACGGCAACGTTGTCCGGGAAAGTGTGACCTACGAGTAAGTGAAAAGCAATGAATCAATCCAATTACTAATTCCTTTTGTCTTTGTAGCCGCATCAAAGTTGATCCCATTAAGCTGGAGTCAGCCACAGCAGCATTGACAGGCCTCTACGATCTGGTCTGCCATACATACACCACCAATCTGATTACAGCGAAGTTAACTAAAGTGAAAATTGATCAGCTTATAAATGAGCTGATTTCCTATCCTCATGTCGATCCTCAGGCATCCATTGTCTTGCACAATCAGTTGGATGCAACTGCTTTGCAGTGTGTAGCCCAACTAAGGCGTGCCATTTGCATCCTCTTCAACTTCGCGCGACGACCCAGCCCAAATGCGGTAATTACTTATATGTCCGTAGTATCAGCTAAAATGTTATTTTCATTAATTCCATTCAGAACTTCGATGAGGACCTTAAACTTTGGCTGCGCAAGCTGATTGCCCTACAACTGCTTTTGGCCACCAAGGAGGATCATTGGTTTTTACTCTTCAATATTTTGCGTTGCCCCAACGGCGTCGGCGCCTGGGCAGCTGAATTCCTGCAGCTACCAGGCATGATACAAGCAATACCAAAATCTAAGGGCACACAGCCCAGTGAATTACCTCTGCCACTGAATTCTCCAGAAATCAATCATTGCATTGCGGTGCTGCAAATTCTTTTACTGCCCATTAAAAAGCGCAACGATTATCTTAAGAGTCAGGTGCAGGCACAGCGGGATCTCTCACAACCAACTGGTGATGCTGAGCGATGGACAGTGGTGGACTCGGATGGCGAGGATACACTAACGCCAACGGGTGAATGTGTTGGCCTCAAGGAGGCCGATCTGATAGCCCTGCTTAATCAGTTGCCTTTCGATAAACTCTTCACGTAAGTTCTACATATATCCATATATAAAAGATTGCTTCACCTGTTTTACTTGCTTTGCAGCTCCGCTTTGTGCATCGAGAAATTCCTGGATGACTACATCATTGAACCAGATATGATAACGCCCCAACAGATGCTCACTGTGGTAGCCTTTTTTGCCCAACTAGTCGAAACACTGGGCGAGGGCATGCTGACGTATAACAACGAGCGCTACAAGCAACTGGCCAAGCGTCTGGGACGCCTGATTCGGCACTCGCTGCAATATGCATCCGATTATCAGGAACTCTTCCTGTAAGTTCACCGGACAGTTGATAATCTTACAAAGTTATGAATTGTTCAAAACTTACAGGAGCAACAATCTGGCCAAACCCCAAGAACTTTGTGAACGCATTGAGCTGGAAATGCAGGCATTACTTATACGCGCCTGCAGCTACATATATCGCTCACGCAATTTGGGCACCTGGCAGTACTTCTCCACGTTGCCTTACACAACGCTTCATGCGGATATTATTTGGCATTTGTTTTACTACCTGAATGTTGGGTTTCCCAGCGATTTGACTACCCAACTGTCCGCTGACCCGGAGTCAATATTCCAGACGGATTTCTGGAGCAAATTCGATATAGCCAATGCAGATGTTTCAGCAGAGGATATGTACTATTTGTTGCAGGCTTTCTTCGAGATGGCCAATGCACGTGATCGCACGAAAGACTGGCCGATAATACGCATCATTTGTTTGACCATATTCCAAGTAGGTTATTAAGACTCCACATTAGCCTTCTTCTACTAAATCCCACTCACAAACACCCCCAGATTGGCTTCATTCATCAAGCTACTCGCGAATATTGTTATAAAGCCGCACGAGATATGCTAGTGAATATAACTCTTGCTTACGAGGAGCTGTTGGATTGCCTGTTGTTGCAGCTGAAGACGCGCTTAGCGGAGATCGATCAGATAGCATATCTATTCAAAGCCCTGCCGTTAGAGAACTGGCACCCAAACATGGATAGCTTTGAGCTGCTGTCCAACTGGCTGCTTCACTTTGATTACCAAACAGTAGAAAACCAATTGGCGCGACTGATCATTGGCCATCTCAACTGGGGCTTCGACGATGAGGGTCGTCTTTATTTGCCGCACAATATTCACGTACGCATGGCATGTCTCGTGGCTGAAGCTATAACTAAACATGCACCGGAGGTAATCGGAGCCTCGGGCATCTCGGAGAGTGTGCGGCAGGTCTCCTCGTTGATCGACTCAACCCAATCCAGTCGAGAGCAGTTTACTAACTGGTGCTGGCGCCTGATCTCTATGTTGCGGCTTCACCTGATGGATCAGAGTGTTGAATCTGTTAAGCGCACACTGCAGCATCCCACGGAACCGCTGCTCTTTGTGCCGGACTTGGAACGTCTGGATATGATTTGGCAGGGCGTTACCGAGCAGCGTCCACTGGCCTTATATGTCGGCGTTTTGGTTAGCTTACACGGCCACTCAATTCCAGTTATATGCCAGCATGGCTTTGAACTGCTCCAACAGTTGCTCATCGATCATCGCCAAGCGGCTGTCATACGCAGTCTCGAGCTGATTGTGCCGCTCTTCCTCGAAACACCCGAAACGCTAGCGAATTGTGATAGGTATGGAGTAAAGACTATGAGAAATAATTTTACTAATGTCAATTTCAATACAGTTTCCAGAAAGTGATGATAACGTTGCTCAATGCGGACAGAACTTACTTAAAGATTGCCAAGGATATTGTTTATGCCAATTCGATTGGTCCCATTCTCGAATTGTTGGATAATATGCTGCATCACCAGATTGTGTCTTATACAAGGCAAGTCATAAATTGAGAGGTATTAATCTGATTGCTATATAATATTTCTTCGCACTTTTTAGCTATGGCCTCTGTTCGCCTTTAAATCTTATTAATATTTGGCTGAATTGCTTCACTGCATTACCTGGCTGGGCACAAAATCCGCACGTTCTATATCTTCTAGATAAGATGCTGCGCATCGCATACCAATTTGCCGATTGCCGCGCGCAAACTGTCGAGTTCTTCTATAACTACTATAAGGTACTTTAATACATTATATTCGATAGATTTGATGTGAGTTACCCATCTTCCTCTAGGACACCACCGACTGGAAGGTGCCATATAAATCCTCAGCTCTGAAATCACTTTTTGGCGGACAAACGAATTCGCGCATACCCATGATCTTGCCGCAGACTTGCTGGCTAAATCTTGTACTATTAGAGATTGAGTTCAGGCTGCAGGATAATCGCTTTTGGCCCGAACTCTTACGGCAACTATCCACGCAAACAGTGGAGGTGGCCCTCAAGAAAACCCTCTCGCTCAGCAAGACTACCATCTTTCCGGTGCAGCATCTGGTCATCTACAAATACGCGCAGCTTTTGGCCAACATGGACACCAGACATTCCCTCTTTCCAATTGTCTGTCAGAAATTCTTTGAGCTCTATCTGTGGCGGTTGCCCGAGGAATATGCTAGCCAGAATATGAATCAAAACACTGGTGTGGCCGAAAAGTTTTATGAGCACAACGTTCCACTGATGAAGTCCATCAAGACGCAGCTAAAATCCGCCGAAGTATATTACGCTGCCATTGCCACCAAACGTGCCGAGGATGATGCTGTTGCGCACATGTATCGCAGCTGCACCAAACTGATGCAGAGCTGTGCCCTCTGGCTGGAGGATACACAGATCAACAAATTGGCCTGCAGTGATGCCTGTCAGTTGCCAGCACAATACAACAACGAGAAGCTGCGCGAACTGCTCAGCGGTCACACCTCTCACTGGACAGAGTTTCTTAGCGCCAAGGATCTACGCAAAGAGCAGCGAGATCAGGCAGATCAATGGTCGGCCAAGATTTATCGGGTGCAACTCCATAAGTTATTGCGCACTCCGCTGAAACCGAAGCCAATGCTGCCACCAGCACAACGGCTCAAAATGCATCTGACAACTTACGACAAACGCCTGCCACCACCTAACCACAGTCGCCCGGAACAAATTGAGAAGCAACCCATCGATAACAACACTCTGTCCGAGCTACAACGTCGCATACAAACGCTCAACAGTACAGCTAAGTAAGAAATTAAAGATCAGCTCGAACATCCAAGCAATATCCTCATATTTATCTTTTCCTCTTTCTTTAAAATTAAAGCAAATTCCATTACAATACGTCGGAGCTGAATTCGCTAAACCTAAACTATCTGGAGCGTGTTCCATCACTGTACCAGATGGTGCCATATAATGAAGTGTGCAGCAAGGAATGCGAATCTTTACTCTTCAATCGCAAGTGTATGCGTCCGGCGCAGATCCAGCTAATGCCGGAACATATCCGCCACAACGACCAGATAGCGAGGAAGCAGGAACAGAACCGAGAACGTCACGACAAGATAGTAGAAGAGATGTTGGCCCTGAATGTGGATGGCTTTGCTCAGGCCATAGAAGAACTGGGCGGCTGCATACACCATCTGCTGTACGAGCAAACCAAGTCCAACAAATATGTTACATCTATTGGTATCAAGTTTTTTTATTTCGTGGTAGACAATATGAACGATATAACAATGAAGTTTCAGCCAACCAAACATTTCTACTCCCAAATACTGCAAGAACTTGGCGTGAGTATTCGAGGAATAAATACGTGATGCAATAAAATTTATATAAGCTTTAATTTTCTTTTAACAGATTTTCATACAAGCCGAGCAAGCGGATCAGGGATTGAATGTGCTACGCTTGGCACTGCGCCGAGGTGACCTTGTGGAGCTGCTTGCTGGCGTTTTTGTGCCCTGTCGCACAGACGCCGAACATTTTCTGGATATGTATGAATTTCTCATCGAATCACATCTAAAACGCTGTGATACTAAAATTCTGTTCGTGCTGCTGTCCAAGTTTGATCTGCTTAGCTGGCTGAAGGCGTATCAGCCAAAGTTGAGCGAAATTAATCGGCTGCTGTTGCTGGTGCTGCAGGGCCTAGAGTCTTGGTCGCAGCCGCACAGTAGCCTATTGCAAGATCAGTTCCGTCGCCAACTGGTTCATATATATACCTATGATTTCCCACAGCATTACGGCGAGGTTATGCAGCTAGTTCTCGATCGCATTTCGGATCAAAAGCTGATGCCGCTGGTGCTGCTTGATCTGCTTAATGCTATCTTATCGCCCGCCAGTTCTTCTCTGACATTGGACACCACAGAGATGCAACTGCACGAATTGGCATCTGACTTTGCACGTCGCCAAAAGTTGTTTACTCTGAAAGCAGCTACGGAAACACTTTTGCTATTTGCGCGCCACTTTCAAAAGGAGCGACTTCATCACGGCCTCTATGGGCTGTATCCCAAACACAAGGAGTATTGTAAGCCGTTGGTTATGTGGTTCACCTGCTTTGGGCATGTGGTGCTGGCGGCTGCCATTTGCAGCTATCAAGAGTTGCTGGCCGACCAAAGTGAGTGACTCAACGAATTTTCGTGAATCAATTTAATTCAACTCTTTTCAGTAAGCGATATTGTCTTCGGATCCATTGTGGAGACCTATGCACCGTGGTTAATCCCATACACTGAGCAAACCGAACAGGCGGCGGGCGCAGCCGCACACTGGATACGACAGCTTAGTCCTGATCAGGGCAAAATATTGCTACCTTGGAGTGAACCGAATGTGGACAGCTGCAAGCTCATGATCAGATCTTTTATATGCAATATTTTACTGGTGGTACAGTATCTGCCAGCTTCAAGCAAGATTTTGGAGCACTCGTTTGCTTGGTATGTGCATCACTTTGCGCAGCTCAACGTCGCTAGCCATATTTTGGTTCCCATTCATGAGGGTCTGTCACAGCTGCCCTGGGAGCGCTTCCTGCCGCCCGCCCAGCATATCGAACTGCTTTATGAGAGCTTACAGCGATTCATACCAGAGGCGCATGCCATGTTAGGTCACATATTTATAAGGATCGATTGGAACACCTGGTTCACAAGCACGTCACAGCCGCTGAATCTTCTCTCACATCTCTTAGTCATCTTTATCAAAATGGCCCTCGAACCGAACATTCACATGCATCCCAATACAAGCAAGATACTCGAGGATGCTGTTAATCAACCTTGGTATTTGGTGGAATACAGTGAACTGGAACAGTTACTCAAGTGGTTTATAGCTCACGTTGATCCGGCCATCGCCCTGAAGCTGCCCGCCGAAAGCAACTACGCTGATCGTGCCGTTCTCGAGTAAGTTGTCCCATGAAATTAATTTTAGATTTTGTTTAATCTTCCTTTCTTAAGACTTATTCAAGTAGCATGTGCAATGTGGCCAGATAGTGACACACAGGGCGCTCTGGTGCAGCCAACAGCCAAGCGCATGTTGTACACGCGCTCAATGGTGAGCATGCAGCGCGCCTGCGCGATCAAACACAAGAAACTGTTAGCCACAAAGGAGGGCGAACGTGCCTTTACCGCTGCCTTTGAAAAACTCCTTGATGCCATTGATGTAGCCATTAGCAGATGCAATGAGAATCGAACGCCGGAAGAGCAGCGTCGCGAAGCACTCAACCTTATGCTTGAGCTTGTGGCACCCACGCAGACGCAAAGCGAGGAGGTATCTAAGTAAGTTGATAAATTAATTATTAATATTAATTCATAAACCTAACACTCCGGTGTGTTTTTAGCCTACACATTCAAACTTTGGTGCGCTGGCAACATAAATGTCCTCCTGCCAATCCGGTCATGTGCGCATGCTTACCTGCCATCGGCCATCTAAATACATATATTTCTTGTATCTATACGCTTCTGGAGTCCAGCATTGAGTGCTATTTCCGAACATCGACAGAGCGAGCCCCTTGGCATTCGCCCAGCTGGCAGGGGCTTTTCGAGGCGCTGCAAATGTCCCTTCCCAAGCTGGAGCTGATGCCCGTCATGCACGGCGGTTATTTCTTTTCGTTGCACATATTTGTACTCTACAAACTGGAAGAGATTGAAACGGTCGGCGAAAAGGTGACCTTTCTGCAGGACCTGACGCAATTGATGGAAAATCTAAAGACCAATCCGCAGACAGAACCTCGCATGGCCCTTGTCTGGGGTCTGATCATATCACGTGGTTGCAAGCTACTTCAGGACTCGCAGCATATTAAGAAACCACTCTGCATGCTGGCTCGCCAGTTGCAAATAGCCTCCACAAAGGCTGAGGGCTGGAGCGATGGACTGCTGGGCGTGATTGGCCTGAAATCTGAAATCATAACTAATAAGTATATAATATCCATCTAACAATAGCCAGCACATATTTTATAAACGAGTCAAATTTTGCATTGCAGGCGCAAAGTGTTGACACGCTGTCTGGCATGCATAATCTATTCTCTCTTTCCGGCCAGTCGTGACGTGCGACTGCCTTGCGAAGAGTACGAGAGTGCCATGCGGGAGCTGGCCATGCTGCTGGCCAATAAAAAATTTGTGGACGTTAAGCCGCAGATAATCAGGGCCATAAGCATTCTGAAAGAGCAGCCTATGCCCGATCTGCGTTCAGTTCCTCATCTGATATGTCGCCTAATCGATGTGTTTTATGAGGAGAGCTATCTAACGACCATTCCGGAGGTGTGGGATTTCGACTACAAGCTAAATGCAACATAGTTACACTTGTGGCAGCCAATTGTGTTATTTTTCTACGAATTATAGATTTATACATATACATTTACATATATATTTACAGACATCAACAACAATGAATAAAGTGATAATTTTCTTTTTTGCTATTTTGGAAACTGCAAGCAAAAACATTGCAATTATATTCGTGTTTAACTTTAATGCTTACATCTTGAAGACAAAACTTGTTTAATCAGTCACAAACGTGCCTACTTGAAGCTATTTGTTTAAGCTTAGTTACAGTAACAAAAGCGAACCGATCGAAATCGAGCGTTATACATGTTAGTTTACAACGATGGTGTGATATTTCGAGTGTTTATAAATTGAATGCAATTCAGATAAACTAGTAGGAGCATAAATATTGATCTAACGGAGATAACAATAAAAAAATATATATATATATCAAAATAAAACTGACAAGTATGATAAAACTGACAAAGTACAAATTGCTACACAATATATATAAATAACACTTAACTTATTAAACTAGACGTACGGGTTCTCTATTCTCTAATCATCCATCGCAAAGTTGGATAACTGGAGGTGTTGCATATTATTGCGTGCCTCAAAATATCCGGTATCGGTTGGATTGTCTGGCGTAGGCACAAACGGTGGCTCCATGTGCCCAATGTTCTCCCAATCGATGCCAACAAAAAAACGCATCTGCTGCACCTCTCTGGCAGCTGGGCGCTCCGCGGGCTCCATGGTCAACATTAGCTCCACAGCCTCCATTGCATCAGCCGATAAAGCCTCATCCCCTTCAGGCCATTCAATGTCTGCAGAGGAAAAATTATTATTATAGCTTCCAAAGCGCATCTAGTATTTATTACTTACTCTTATTTAGAATGTTGTCAAAAACTTTCTGAGGCGTTTCATCGTTGAAGGGCGGAATGCCAGTCATGAATTCGTAAAAGCACACACCTAGTGCCCACCAGTCGACAGCCTTTCCATGACCCTGTTTAAGCAGCAGTTCTGGCGCCAAATAGTCAGGTGTGCCAAGGATGCGTTCGTTCGAGACACGCATTCCACGTCGCACAGATTTTGGCGTACGAAAGGGTGTATTCACGTTTATATTATTCTTTGGCGTCTTGGGCACTGTGACGCCGCCATGATTGATGGGCGACATTGTTGGATCGTCGGCCAACTTTAAATGGTACTGAACACCAGATAGCTTTTCCACGGTCGGGTGTTCACGTTTTTTGTTTTCAATGGACAAGGGCAGGGCGAAGCGAGTAGCCTTTAGCTTGCCCAACAGGCCACCATCACGACGTGGCAGCTTCTGTGAGGAGACAGGCGTCGAGAAAACCACATTGGCCACGTTAGTCTCAGATCCCAGTAGATGTTGCATGGGTAACTCTTCATCCGATAGAGAACGCACTTTCAGTACGCCACGTATTGGCGAACATCGAGCCTTGCGCTTCTTGGGTGTGCTGCTCCCAATGTTGAGTATCTCGATTTCTTGGGTCAAGCCAGTGCTAGTACTCGTACTACCAGAGGCATCCACATCCATGCACGAATTGTTTTCCGACCGATTGACCAGATTTATTTTACGTTTCATGCCACGCAGAAATTCAGGTCGCTTGAAATGTTTGGAAAGATTGCGGAATGGTGAATTCATGCGTATGCCACTAAGCTCGTTGGCATTATTTGTCATATTGTAACTGAAATTGAAAGCAGCTTAGTAAGGATTCATTTGATTGCTTTGTCAATTGATAGTAACCTGCGTGAGTAGTCGGAGCAGCTGTATTCTTCTTTCGACTGACTCAGATTATCTGTATTCTTCTCTATAGAGGAGGCGGTGCTCTCGCAATTCAAATTTAGGTGACAGCTAGAGTTGTCATCGCCCTTTCGACTAGATACGCCAGAATCCTCTTGCAACTTCGAGTTCCGGTTGCGCTGTTTGAAACAAATTTCAGAATAGTTAAATTCAAAACTAATAAAAATTTTATAACACAATCTATAATAGCTCAAGGTAAATTAAGCCACTGACACACATATATGAAGACTGGGAGGGACAGAACACAACAGTTAGGCACAGGATACAACATAAAACGCACCTCATCGAGCGAACGCCTGCGTACCATCGAAAACTCAAACGAAGCTTCGTTCGTATTTTCAGACTTGGCAACGTGTTTATCATCGACACTAACAACAATGTTGATCTTGTCCTGTTCGGCCATTTTGCAGCCCTTTTGAGTGAATGAAGCAATGTGCATATTTAAATGGTACTCGCTGGGTACAACTACTGTTCGATACACACCTGGCAATTTGCACGATCACGGCCGCTGTCTCCGCCATCGTTAGCAATGCTGTCCAAGGCGAATTCTACGCGCCGCTTTGTGTTTGCCGGAGCCCCGCCCGCGGCCGTTGCTTCCTGAGGCGGCGAGATTTTACTAATCTCCGCCGAGGTGCAGGTATGATAGGAAGATGCGCTACTGTCCAAAAACTACAATCGAAACTGCATTAATTGATATCTGACCACAAAGATTCGATACTTACATTAGTGTTTGTGGCGCAGGTGTGCAGAACAGACACATTAACCTCTTCGGCCGAAAAAAATGGCGAAACCCCAGAAATTTTGCTATCGTTTGTCTTCTCCGCATCATTTAGCGACGTATCCGCCTCGCTATCTGAGGACTCCATGATATGGCTATGCTTGTTAATGGCTTGCATAAGATGAGAGGTACCCGTGCCGGTGATAGCACACGTTGCAGCAGCACCTATTGCACCGTACTCCTGCAACTTCTTCTCCGAGCCAAAAGACAAGTGCGATGTCAGCGACAGTAGCTGTCCCGGCGTACGTGCGTTGAGATTAGGCGAGCAATTGATGAGATCGGATATCTCTAGGTCGCGACGCAATTCAATTTTGCTCAAGCCGAAATCCGTCAATTTTACATGTCCGCTGGACGAGAGCAGCATGTTATCTGGCTTAATGTCGCGATGAACGATACCGTGCTGGTGCAGGTACTGAAGCGCCATGGCCATCTCGGCCACGTAAAAGCGCGCTGTCGGCTCGTCAAAGTAGCCATACATGGCCAACAGTGACTTGAGATCGCCGCCGACCATATATTCCATAACCAAGTAAACGGAAGACACCGATTGCAGCGAATAGAAGAGATTCACACAGAATGGTGATCGGGATAATGCCAACGCATTGCGTTCAGTTATCACCTGGGAAACCATATTTTTGTTAATCATCTCCGACTTGCGCATCACTTTGATGGCAAACAGTTTGTTTGGATCGTTGTGCTTATAGCCCAGGAATACTTTGCCAAAGGCGCCTCGACTAATAGGCTTGATGATGACGAAATCCTTGATTGTGGGCAGCTGCAGTTAAAATGACAAAAATGTTAATATTGAACCACATAAATGGATTACAAAAAAGATGTCTATTTATGTATGTGTATGCCAACTAACGGGACTCCTCTCTATGCATTAAGACGACGTGGGAGTCTATAACTGTACATCTTCATTTACCTTTGCATTATACGAGTGATTTTCTGGTTTAGTGGTTAATATATTAATTTTATCCAATAACGCCTCATTCTCGATTAGCAAGCTAGTTTTCTTTGGCGTTTTGTAGTCAATGTGCAGCTCGTTTTGCGATGTCGCCAAATCAGCGTGTTCCATGTTATCCTCTAATTCTTGATTATCTTCAGTTTTATTTGCTTCCCTGGATTCTTTTCGCGCGCGTACAGTATCTAAGGTCGAAATCGTTAATACTGTGTTCTTGCATGCATGTTAACGAAATGTATGCTTATAAAATAAATTATATTCATTAATTTAATTTGCAAAAATTAATTGTTATTAGAAAGATTTTAAAGCAACAATTTAAACAGCGCGTCGATATGTGTACTAATACCAGTGTTTTGAAGTCATTTACTTCAGGGCTGTCCCTCTAAAAACAAGTTGACAGCTCTCGTTATGCACGTTGTTATTCGAATGTGAGGATGGTATGCCGCTCTCAATATCTGGTAATTTAGTCAAAAAAGGCGTTTTAAAAATATAGCTAGGCGTATATTACTCTTTAATGTGCAGCACCAAATGATATTGAGTACAGATAATATATTTATTGCACAATTGATGTATTATTGAAGATAACAACTAAGAACTTACAGATGGCGGCAGTCTGAGCTACGATAACAAGTCTGTTAGAAATTTTATCGATTATACAATGATTGCTTCGGTTTTCGGAGTTTCGAAATGCTGCGCTTATCAAATAACTCCGAAAAATTAAACAAGCTGCTTACAAAAAAGTGAATAGCGCGATTTCAAACATGATTCACCTAAAACAGTAATTACTCAAGTTCACAAAATTAACAAATTTACAAAAAAAAATAAAATAAAAACAATTATTGTGTAAAATGATTTTTATTTTTTAAAAATCAAACTTTTTGCTTACATATTGTGTTTATTAATGTACTAATACAAATCATTGTGACAAATTCACAAATACAAATCGAAATCAAATACACAAATATTATAAAACTTGCACATCTTAAGCTACATATGTCTTATGTATGATTAATGATTATGTTGTCTATATTGTTGCCTTTTTTTTTGTACCTAATATTCTAAGGATACTCGAAATGATTTAGTTGACGAAATCAGATTTGTCGGTACATAGCTGAGCACTGGCCGCCACATTGGACGCAGGGACACAGCTATGTAGCAAGAAATCATTGGATGGGCTGTCCAAGTGCATGGCGCATGGCTTACAAGTCCAGTACTCTGTAGCCAGCGCTTAGACATGGATTGGTTTTAGCCCAATTTAGATGCTCGCTCTTACAATGTAATTTTCGCAAGAGCACAAATTACCAAAGAGGACAACAGAACATGTTTTATATTAAGTGACATTTAACTGAAATTACTAAGTTACTAAAAGGGACAAGGGAAGCTGTTGGGTTTGAATATAGCATTTTACATTATAGCGCAGCGCGAAGTGTTCGAGCCCGCGCCCTCAACGGGACCCTCTTCATCTGTAGCGGGCAAATTAGCTACGGCATCCTCGCCTTGATCTTCACCCTCCTGCTCATTCTGTACTACATCCTTCTCTCCTTCTGCTCCGCTCTTCTTCGGCGTTTCCAGTCCAGCTTCCTGCGCCTCACTAATTTCATTGCTGGCCGACGATTTGTTGAGCTGTTGTTGCTCCTCTTCTTGGTTAATGACCCCCGAAACGTTCTGCACTTCACTGCCCTCCTCATCATCACCAGATGGAGGTGTCTGTTCGTGACGTTTGCGCGAAGACGGCGTGCTAATTGACGTTTTCGAGAATCGCGATCGCAGCATGGTGAATGGTGAAGCCAAGTTCAGGCTGAACAGATCAAATCGTGCGCGCTTCGGTGGAGACATTTCCACATCCTGGGCAAGATCATTTGTCGACTGGCTGCCAGTTAGCGGCGGAGGAGTGCGCTCACGTTTGCGTCCACGTCCAAAGAACGAGAATGAGAACGAAGAACTATTGGGTATCTCAGAGCCCACAGTTGCATTCATGCTCGTGTTGGTACAGTTAGAGGTGTCCAGGTCAGTGTTGACGCATCTATAGCTGCCCAGTTTGCTGGGCGTTAGTGCTGCAGTTGGGCGAATGCTGCGCCGGCCACTAATCTGCGCATAGCTACGTGCAGGTGTAATTACTGGCGAGCCGGATGGCTGTGCGGCCAACTCCACTTCGGTGACCTGCTTACTATTACTACGAAAACCAAACAGATTACGTCCGGGCGTAGAAGTGGCTGTGGGCTGTACACTAGCCACGACCCTTATAGGCGACGCATCCACTGTAAGCGACTCCATTTCAACATCATCCGCCACTTCCGATTTTTCATTAGCTTTTTCCGCCACCTCCGATTTTGCCTTTGCTTTTTCCACCATCTCCGATTTTACCTCAGCTTTTTCAACCACCTCCGATTTTTCCTTAGCCTTTTCCGCCTGCTTTTTCGAAACTGGCGACGGACTCTCCTGCGGCTTTATGGGCGACTTCTCCAGGCTGGTCGAAGACCCGGCCAACCTGCGCGATGACTTGCGCTCTGCAGTTGGCGTATTAGACACTTCAGTGATTACACAATCGGCTTCCGAATCTATGACTGCGGGCTTAGCAGCAACTTCAATATTTTTCGGTTCGGCACCTTGTGATGCTGTTACTGGCTTTGTGTTGCTTTTGATTTGCTTGGCTTCATCTTTAACTTCCACTTGAACCGGCTCTTTTTTCTCAGACTCTTGCTCCTTGGTTTTCTGTGGTTCCTTGATAGAGGTGCTTGTTGAACTTCCATTTTGTGACGACTTCTGATTGCCGTTTGATGATTTGCTGCTGCCATTCTGGCTCTTCTTTTCATCGTTTTTGGCGGCAGAGGAAGACGAGGATGTCGAAGTAGTGGAGGAATTGCTGTGCGATCGCTGTTGTATGGCACTCGACTTCTTGATAGCTACAAATGGACCTGACATAACATTCGATTCGGCCTTCTTGATCGCATTACTATTCTGCGGACTCCTTGAGCGTCCATTGCTAGATGCTGATTGCTGCTGCAGACGAGAAACTGTGCTGCCACTACCGGCTGCTCCGCTTAAAGACATTGGCATCCGTCTACCAGTTGCAGCAGCAGTGCCGCTACTACCTCCGCCTCCGCCTCCAACAGCATTCGGTTGTGCCATTTTGCTAAGCATTGGATCGTATTCTACTGTGTACTTATTCGTGTCGCACGATAATGAATTCTGAAATATATAAACAATATCACATATTCATAAGTTAACTATGTTCAAAAAATTATATTTAAACAATTTCGCTTTGTAGTTCAAGTGCATTGAGTTGAAAGACGTCTAAACACGCTCCATTACTTAGAAAAAAGAGTAAAACACAGTGGCTTGTTTACATCGCACCCAACAATGCTGATCAACATTCCTGGCCAGAACCGGCTTGCGCCGCCTTTTACCCACCCCACTTACCACAGTTACGGAAATCGTTTATTTTTATTTTTTGCTTTGCAGTTTTCAATCACAGTTGCAGCTTCGTGCTCCTCTATATATATTTTCACGTTAGCTTTTAGACGCTAGGCGTATTTGCTATATTTTTTGCACACGAGTTGACAGTAGAAGCCATGGGCGCATAATGAGTGGCAAAAATGATGGCAAAGCGTTTAAATAGGCGAGAAAACTGCAGGTAGGTAGGGATTCATCGAGTGCAGCAGCTGGAGCAGGAGCAGCAGCAGCATGGCTACCTGCAAGCCGACAGCTGCTGGGTAAATCATTTTATGATCAACATCTGTGCGCGGCTCTGGTGTAACTAGGCATCAGGAATTGCCAAGAGCCTGGCAAAATGTTTATATATTGTATATATTTACACCGTTACAGTTGAGTAATTGTTATTAGGAATTATCAGTGGGATGGTGCCCTAACAAGAGACATCGTTCCACTTTAATAACTCTTACTCCCACACAAATTCTTTGCTGGCTTCCGGTAAATAGGCAGTTAAAAGCAACATACAATAATTAGCTGACAGACATACAGTCTTCAATCGATATAGAAAACTAGCTAAGCTAAATAGGAACATGAAAATATTATTGTTTAAATATATTTTATGCCTAGAAGTACGCAGAATTGAATTGAACTTAACGAGAGCCCAGTGTGAGAAGAACAACTACTGACCAGAGGACAAGACACGAAACGACTTTAACGCAGAAATAAATGCAGAAAATACCTATAGCAAATTTTCAATGCGATGCCCCAGCAAAGAGAGAGAGAAAGAGATAAAGAAGCAAAAATTCAAACGAGTTTAATATGACAAGAGAGGCAGAAAGAGTCAGGAATAGTTGTTTGGCAAATCCGCTGAACATAAAGTATGTTGCACTTTTCTTTTAGAAAGTGCAGGAGGGAACAACGCGAAAATAAATGAACAGAGAGACAGAAAAAATGAAAACACACACGCATACACACATACAATGCACACAACCGCGAAATGCAAAAGTCAGACGACAATCAAAACACAAACACACAAATACTCAGAAGCGGCAAGCGTACATTTGCACATGCATACTTACATATATACATACATATGTATGTATGTAGTTATGCGACAAGCCCTCGCGCCATCATTCTGGTTATTTATTCTGTTTTTGTTTTAGTGTAGCAGAGTTTAATAAACTCAAGCAACATACAGAGCATAGTGTTCATCCAAACATGCATAATTGAAAGGGTATCTATGTATGTATGAATTTATTTTTATGAGTATACATATCATTTTCATTTTGAAAACGAATTGATACATGTTTACGTTTATTGGATACTGTATTTGTTAATATATATGTATGTTATTTTGATAGGTGCTAGAGTTTAGCTTCTTGAGTATTGAGTATCAAACTTGCAACAAAGGCACGCATACTATAGTGCTCAAGCACAACACATACACAATAAAAAAGGCGGGTTACAGTGCGCGATAAAATATTAGCCTCTTCTATTCCACCTTTCATGAAGTCGAGGCGAAACATTCAAAAGATTATTTTAATACATAATGTCTATATGTACATACATATATAGTTTCGGGTTTTAACCTGATAATTCTTCAACATTGGTAATATATAAAATAAACTGCCTTAGCTTAATGTTTTGCCACCACTGTACCATACAGGCTCAATTGTCGGGGTTTGTTTTAAAAATGGCGGAAGCTGCAGTCAATGATAAAAAATACATACATACATATATATTTATGTGCATGTGTGGGTATATATGCACGGGGGTCATTTGTATACACATATCAACAAAAAACATATTCGCAGCATTTTCATATTACCAGCTTATATATTTCAATATATTCTCTGTACATTTAACTGAACAATTTAAGCCCGGCAACTGTGAATATTGTCTACTCCAGACTCGAATCCTACCGCAACACGAAATAAAATTTGAAGCTACACTTTTATTTACACATGTTTATAAATATATATATATTTAGTCAGAAGCAAAAATAAAACAAACCTTTTGCTTTATATAACACAGAAGAAACTTTAACTATATTAAAACTTAAAATTTGCAGACGACAATATTCGCGGAGTCAAAGGTGATGCCGACGCTAGTGAGAAATTAAAAAACTAACGCGCGAGGACAAGCAATGTGACCGCACTTCAACAGAGATATTAAATTTCCCTGCTAAAA
>JAWNOS010000453.1:0-14918 GCA_035045845.1 Drosophila buzzatii
TCTTTTCTTTTTTTGCTCCTCAGTTAAGTAAAGAAAATAAATATTCAACTGTTCTATGGAAGTATTTTGCAAGACGAATCGTAAGCAGCTGGCTCTTAGTAATTGTTTAAACATTTTCATTCGTTATTATTATTTGTATTATTGTTATTATTTAACTTTAATATGTACTTTAAAAAATATTAACGGCGGGAAGTACTACAATCGTAACTTGAAGCATTTGATTTAGTAAGTTTTGTTTTAATTTATTATTTTCTTTCATTCTTTCTTGCGTTTACCTAATCATTCTCATTATGTTTTAGTTAATATAATCGTATTTGTTCGACTTGTAGCAAAATGTCATTTGTTTTACATTAGGTTGATTGTAGAAAAATGTATGCGGACTCTTGCTTCTAGTACTCGATCTCAAAATGTTTCATCAAAAAGAGCAAAATTGTGTGTTTCGTATTGTCCTTTAATGTCTCAAAAATTTGTCATTTAGCATTGGGTTGTGGTTCCTTCTAATCGAATGGATTGTGAAATCTGCATGGATGTATGATGACGCGCATATATATACTCATACGATCTTATACGATCTCCCATCGTATCGTAATAAATATATGCTCGAGTCTATAGACAATGACAATGAACTAGTATGAAAAATGATTTTCTGAACTTATTTAGTTTTTCTTTCTTTTTTCGTTTTTTTCTCTTTTTCTTTTCGTATTACTATTGTCTACTACTTATATACATCCCTTGTTCATGTTGTTGTTGTTGTTGTTGTTGTGTCCATATTATTTATATGTAGAATTCGTCGTCTCTATTAAAATCAATATCGTCTTCATTTTATATAGTTGCAAGTTAGACCAGCTAATCCTCTTCATATATTGAGCTTTAATACGTTCAACAGCTACGGGGAAGCTGATTAAAAAGTTTTCTTTTAAATGCCATCGATTGTTTTTTTATTCATTACTGATGCTTACTCACGTTCGGTTGGAATTATCATAAGAAAAACTAATTGTAATAAAAATGAGAAACAAATGGAATATTTTTGGAAAAAATGCCAACAATTATGTTACATAGCTGTAATTGGGGAATTGCCAAGGATTCGCATCATCCAAGGCTTCCATTCTGCTCCGACTACACATTCGCTTTTTGCGGTTTACCTCTAACATATGTTCTAAAATATTCGTTATCTCTAGTTGATGCCATTTGCTTGGTTTGGTTTGGTTTGGTTGATTTTCGGTATCGGGATTTTTAGCTATTTGTGTTAGATTTTAAATTAATTTAAATTAATTCCATATATATATATATATTTCTGTGTTTATATATATGTCCATGTTTATATATATAAGCTATGTACAAGTGCATTGGTTATCCGACAAAGTTGCGCCCGTTGCAGGCACAATTTGCCCAATGCTTTCGAGATTCTGTCTGGGTACGAGTAGATCTCTTAAATATACACCCTGCGCGGTGATGTCCACATTGTTGTTGTTGTTCTTGTTGTTGTTGTTGTTAAGTATAGTCAAACAGTCCTGCAATTTAAAAGGAATCCAAATTAATTAAGATTTCGAATTGGAATTTTGCATTTTTCCATTACGCACTTCATTTAATGCTCTGCAAATATCCATGAAATCACTTAATTAAGTGCAGATTATTGTGCTCAAGTCAATTATGTTTTGTTAGTTTTTGTTTTCGCGTCTCCTCCTCCAGTGCTCGGTTTGTCCTAGACGAACCACTCGTCCTTTTGAGCGGCGCCGACAGCGGCATTGGCATTCGGATGATTGCCAGCAACGGCGATGTTCGTCTGGCTGAGTCCGGTTGAGTTTTGCGAAAGATCTTGACCTAATTGACGGAATTTGCCAAGCACCAAATGGGACGGACTTTGGTGGCCATCTTCAAGTAGTTGTGTGGAATGCGGTGGTACCCGTATGGTCCCGCAGGGTGATGCCAGTTTCCCGACGCCGGTGGCAGCTGGGTGTGCTCCCTCGTGAGGGTGCCGCCGATGCCCATGCCCATGCCTACGCCGTGGTAATGCAAGTTGTTCTGCATCCAGAACATATAACAAATTTACACTGTATCGTTTATATATATATCATAACAAACTTAAACTTTATTGAATATATATAAAATACACCAATGTTTTGTCTATTTAATGTTTTGCGATTAATTTTATATCTTGAACTGCCGCTCTTCGGCTCATTTTCAAGACTAAAGTATCGACGTATCGAAGCTGGAAACCCAGGGCTGCGATCCCTCGATAGCTAACAGGGCTGCAAAACAACAATTGGGTTTGGAATGATCTAGTTCACAACATCCCGCCCACCGTAAAACTACGTGGGAGTTTTACCAATAACATCAAGAATAGCTAATTTAGATACGGGACGCTTTAAGATACCAGTTGCTGTTTTCACCTCCGCTATACGTATGACTCCATCCTTTGCTGAAAAGGTGTTGATTACGATTCCTTTCTTAAAACTGCCTCTCAGCTGATTGTCTTCACATATTAACACAACGTCCCCTATTTGTATAGGGTTTCTCTTCATGTTCCACTTCGTGCGTCTTGTCAGAGTTGGCAAATACTCTCTAATCCACTGCTTCCAAAATTTGTTTTTCAGTTCTTGGGAAATCCGATATTGTTTTCGATGTGGATAATTGCTGATATCTCCAGGTGTCTGAGTAGAGTTCGATTGGTTCAATAGAAAATGATTCGGCGTCAATGGCTGCGGATCGTCAATGTCGACTGCTACATGTGTTAGTGGTCTGCTGTTAATGATATTTTCTGCTTCAATAAGTAAGCTTCTCAAAGTTTCAACATGTGGTGCCTGCTCCTTTAAAGTCACCGCCAATACTCGTTTGGTTGATTGAACTAAACGTTCCCAACAGCCACCAGAGCTTGGATTTGCTGGACAATTAAACTCCCATTGAATGCCTTTATTGGCCAATTCTGACTGGATATTTTCAAAGTCGAATATGTCTTTAACATTTCGTATCTCATTATCAGCCCCCACAAAGTTGGTTCCCATATCTGACCGAATGCGTACGGGAATGCCTCGCCTATTTACGAAGTTTCGTATACATAATATACATGCATCTGTAGACAGATTTTCGGCTAACTCCAAGTGAACCGCTCTTACTGTCAAACATGTGAACAACGCGACCCATCTTTTTTCCCGATGCCGTCCCACAGTTACCATCACTGGTCCAAAGTAATCCAGTCCCGTATATGAAAACGGTCGCATGTAAGGTGTCACACGATCTATTGGTAGCTGCCCCATATACGGCGATATCGGCTTTGCATTTCTATTTTTACAGTATTGACAGTTCTTCTTAGCTTGTCTGACTGCACTACGTAAGCATGGGATCCAAAATTTTTGTCTAACTTCTGCAATAATCAATTCATTATTTTGATGATGAAAACGTTTGTGATATTGTTGTATAATTAATTTTGTAATCAAATTATCTTTTGGTAAAATTATGGGTTCTCGTGTACTTTTCGAAACTGCTGTAGCGTACCCAATTCTTCCGTGTACAATTATAAGTCCCTGATCATTAAGTGTGGGAGTTAATGAGTGTATATCGCTTTTCTTTGATACTGTTCCATGCTTCTGTAAGTCGTCTATTTCCTGGGTGAAATTCTGTTGTTGTGCCATTTTGCACAATATGACCTCTGCTTTCTGTAGTTCGATTGATGACAGTTCCTTTGTTGAGTTTTTTACTTTATGTTTACGTAGTTGATTTATGAATCTTACTATCCAACCTACAGTACGTTTCAAACGCATATAGTTTGAGAAACGCTGTATATCGATCACAGGAGTTATCGATATCGTTAATATATGCTTACGAAGTTCTATTGCTTCCTCGTTTGTATAATCTGTTTTCTGCGCTGGCCAAAGTGATTCATCTTGTTGTAGAAATGTGGGACCTGATGTCCACAGCCCATTCGGCACGTAGTTCAAAGTTTTGTGTGCCCTCGTAGCAATATCAGCGACATTCATGTTGGTTGGAACCCACCGCCAGCTGTCTTTATCAGTAGTTTCCAGGATTTCGCCTATTCGATGAGCCACGAATGGTTTATACTGTCGTTGATCAGAGTTAATCCATGACAAAACCGTCTCAGAGTCTGTCCACAATACTGATCGTCGTATGCTAATGTCGTGACACTCCATAATTGAGCTTCTGAGTCTCGTTCCTAGTACTGCAGCTTGTAATTCGAGTCTAGGTATCGATAAGTGTTTTAAAGGAGCACATCTCGATTTTCCTGCAACAAATATGACATTAATGTGATTCTTTACCATTATTCTCCAATAAGCAACTGCAGCAAATGCCTGCTCACTTGCATCTACAAATATATGTAACTCCACATTAATTCCTTTAGTTAGAAAATAAGGCGAATAGCATCTTTCTATTTTAAAATCTTTTACTTTTTCGATTTGCAGCATCCATTGCTTAAATCGAATAAATAACTCTTCAGGCAATAAATCATTCCAATCTATTCCAACTCGCCACACTGCTTGCATCAAGTTTTTTCCATATATTGTTAGATCTGCTAACATTCCAAACGGATCATATACTGACATTACTAGACTGAGCAACTGTCGTTTAGATGGGCACTTAATCCCTCTAACGATGTCTTTATCGACCTTGTTCAGCTTCAAGTCGAATACAAATTTGTCCTTTGCGCTGTCCCAATGCATGCCCAAAATTTTATCGATGACTTCAGCGTCCATGTTAACAGTTTGTCTTTTCGACCAGTCGGTATCCTTGTTTAGCTTTGCTTGTACTTCCGTTGAATTTGACACAAAGCCCCTCAGTTCGAAATGCGCCAATTTGTGCACTCGACATACCTCTTTACTTATCTCATGTGCTTGCTCTTTAGATTGGAAGCTAGCCACATAATCGTCCACGTAGTGTTTGAAGTGTATTGCATCGATCACTTCATTTCTGTATTTTACAGCATGATACGCATTTAAGTTTTTTACGTATTGTGCACAGCACGGTGAGCAAGAAGCTCCGAATATCATAACCTTCATTTTATAGGTTTCAACGTCACCATTCGAGCTAGGCCTCCATAAAAATCTCAATGAATCCTGATCTTCCTCTCGTACCGATACCTGAAGAAACATTTCTTTTATGTCAGCGCATACTCCAATCTTACCCTGTCGAAATTTAAATAAAATCTTCGTCAATGGCGGGTTTTCATCCGGTCCTTTTAACAGTTTGGAATTCAATGACACTCCGTTAACCATTGCAGCAGCATCAAATACAAGTCTTATCTTGTTTGGTTTATTTACATTGCTTACAGCGAAATGTGGTAGGTACCATGTTCTTGTACCAACCTTTTTTGCATCTTCGATTGACATTTTTACCGCATACCCCTTTTTGACAAATTCCATAAGTGCGGCATCATACTCCGCGAATTTCCCGTTACGCTCCAATTTGTATTCTACTGCTTTTAACCTTTTTAATGCTGCGTTATAGCTATCCGGAAAATGTACATCATCTTCAGACCATATAAGTCCAGTTTCGTAAGCTCCTTCAATCTGCTTTGTAGTTTCCATCAATATTTTTCGAGCACGCTGATCATATACAGATTCCAAGGGCTTTCCGATGGGTTTTACTCCAAAATTTTCTGTTGAAAAATAGTCCGACATAAGTTTATGCAATTCTGACTCCTCCGTATTTTCATTAACATGTGTATGAAATACGACTGACATCAATGGAGACGAGACTTGTTTCTGTGATCCCAGTGACCCATATACAAGCCATCCTAATTTCGTTTTTGCTGCTAATAAGTTACTATCCAAATTGATGCTTCTCAATGTAGATCCCAGATGACAATTATTTATGCCAATTAACATTGTAGGATCTGCATTCATATATCCGTCCAATGGGATATTTCTTAGTTGTCTGTATTTATTTTTTAATTCTTGTAGATCTACCGTCTGTAGTGGTAGTTTCAAGTCTGGAACTGTGTTTGCTTTAAGACTCATCCATTTTCCATTCCCACCTGGGTTTCTTACTCTCAAGTTACAGCTCATTGTCTTTACATTAGACGCATGACTACCAATCCAGTTGAGCGTAAGATCAGACATTTTTTGATTCACGCCTAACTGACACGCTAGCTTCTCATTTACGAGTGATGCTGAAGATCCCTCGTCTATAAACGCATATGTCTTCGTTATCAAATTATTTGGACCAATGACCTCAACTGGCAAAACCTTAAATAACAATCTTGAGACTCCATTGTCAAGCTTATTTATGGCTGCCTCTGCCGTGTTATTTTTTGAAGTCCCATTCTGCATGTCATAATGCAGTGACTTATGGTGTAGTTTTGTACAACCATCCTGACCACAACTATGTTTCTTTTTGCATGTCGTCAAACTGTGTCCTCTGTTCAAACATCCGAAGCAAACTCTCAATCGTTTCACCATTGTCCACCTCTCCTTCGTGCTTGCTTTCTCAAACTTGTCGCATTTTGGTAGCGTGTGATCTCCCTCACACTGATAGCACTTTATCGGAAAATTGACATGTCTCTCTGACTGTTCAGTAGTTTGATATACTCTCTGAGTATTGTTTCGACCATTCCTAGACTGTGGCCTTTGACTACTTGTCATTGTTGCTGCTCGCGCTACCGATCTTGCCACGATACTGAGCCAATTAGTGAAGTGTCTCAGGTCTGCATATGGACGAATACCTGCTGCGTAATCTACCCACTGGATCCGCTTCGTCATTGGCAACTTCTCAACGAGTTGTTCCAAAAGTACTGGATTGTGCAAATGCTGGATTGCATTCGCCGATTGTAGAAATACTACCAAATTCTCAACTTTAGACGAAAAAGGTACTAATTGCTCCAAATTATTCTCGTTGACCGGACGAATCTCACCAATCACCTCTAATTGGCTTTTTATGAGTAACTCTGGTCGCCCATACGTAAATTGGAGACGCTCTATAATGCGTTCCACATTTATTGGATTAATCAGAAGTCCTTTTACTTCTTCTTTGGCCGATCCCTTCAAGCTCTTCTGCAATCTGAGCAAGTTTTCCAAATTAGAGTATCCATACGCTGCAGAAGATTCCCTAAACATTGTAACAAATACGGGCCAATCTTCAGCATTTCCTCTAAACTCTGGCAAATCAATTAACTTATACAGTGGTGAACCATGTGACATACTCATAGGTGTTCTATTCTGTTCATTTCTATTATATATTCTACGGCCCCGTGCAGCCAAATCTATCTGATCGCAACCCTGGAATCCCTCATGCCCCGATACGTTACCATACATGCCGACTGCAACAAACGATTCATCTGTATTGGGGACTCCACTTCTAGTACCAACGCCATAGGTTCCATAAGTAGTTGGACCATTTCCATGCGAGACGCCATACACGCCTCCTTGATTGGGTATACCGAAGCTCACGTTGCCACCAGTTGGCGCCGCTTGCTGCCCTGTTTCAATTCCAGATTCTCTTCTTAGCATATCCTGGTTGTCACATAAGTCACCCTGTGTGACTCTTTGACCATCCAATTTGGTCACAAGTGCTGCTTCATGTGAGACGCCATACACGCCTCCAGTATACGCATCCTTCTTGCCATTGCTTTTGCCACGATCGTCATTTGTGCTGAGTCCAAGGGTATTGCCAGAACCAATGCCTTCGTTTGCTGATACCACCTCGTGTGTGTCCAGTTTCGGTGTAGGCGTGACGTTTACATTTGATGCGGTCTCTAAGCCACCAGCATCCATTATAGCAATCATTGGGCCGCCCTTTGCTGCTCCAACTAGTCCATCGCCTTCACAAACTGTCGTCTGCGAAGCTTGTAGTTCCTCTATGCTCTTCTTCATGTTATTTATCTGTTCAGCTTGACTATGCTGCATCGTAGACACTTGCGTAGTTAATTGCTTTATTTGTTCCAATAAGATTCCAATCAAATCGTTATTATCATTATCTTTTTCTTTATTAATAACCATATCATTATTATTCGAATCCATTTCCGAAAATTCATTTAACTTTTCATTTGTTTTCTTATTTTCTTTCTTCTGTTTCTTCGCACTTCTTAAAACTGACATCTTGATTTGTTATATATGTACATGCATATACACTCGAAGCGTAGAAATACCAATGCAGACATTCATGTACGTATGTATGTATCACTGCATTGCGCCGAATTTCACAATTCCATGTAATTGCGATTCACATGCATATAAGACGGTTGCTAAGCCAATACAGACACACATGTACATATATATGTGTGTATCACTGCATTGCGCCGAATTTCACAATTCCATGTAATTGCGATCAACATATCCAAAGAGCGCCAATATCATGATAAAATTAAAACTGTTCTGCATCCAGAACATATAACAAATTTACACTGTATCGTTTATATATATATCATAACAAACTTAAACTTTATTGAATATATATAAAATACACCAATGTTTTGTCTATTTAATGTTTTGCGATTAATTTTATATCTTGAACTGCCGCTCTTCGGCTCATTTTCAAGACTAAAGTATCGACGTATCGAAGCTGGAAACCCAGGGCTGCGATCCCTCGATAGCTAACAGGGCTGCAAAACAACAATTGGGTTTGGAATGATCTAGTTCACAACACAAGTGCTTCGACGATCCATTCGTCTCGGCATTGTGATGCACTGCAATCGGTCAAGAAACACATACAAAGATAATTGAGCAGGCCAGGCACAGCTGAGGCTTCTTCACTTACGTTGCAGGGCGGTGTTCTGGTTGGCGGCATTCTCGTCCTGGCGCCGGCACACGCAGATCGCGATGGCCACAATGAGTGCGCTGAGGACCAGCAGCACTCCGACCACAATCAGCACGAACCAGGTCATGTCCACGCCAAAGACCGTGCTCGTTGTCTCACCTGCAAGGGAAATTCTCAAATGAATCTCAAATTTATCACCAAATCCGGAGAGCACTTGGGCTCTGGGCACTTACTCTGGCAGAGGTTCTGCACGGACTCGTCGGAGTTGTCGCCGCAGTGGTTGACGCCATCGCACAACAGATCCGGATTAATGCAGAATTCGCGTGTGGCGCACGTGAAGTCCTTGCACGTATGCTCTGCAAATTGCCAATTGGCCAAAGTCACAAATTGTTAATAACTAATCAGCAGGCAAGGGGACTCGCTCGCTCCACTTACTGGGATCCTTCACCGATGTTATCACCAACTTGAAACCGTTCGCATCCGTTCCCCAGCCATCGGTCACGTACTTCAGCGTTACGAAGTTCGTGCGCGTCAATATCGCGTTCACAGTGTTCTTTGTGTTCCGACAGGAGATGTCAATCTGCAAATGAAATTCACATGAATAATTTCTGCTTGACTGTTGGAGAGACGAAATATCAATCAATAGTTGGAAACAAAGCTTCAAGTCGATGCAATTCAATGCTGCATACAATTTATTAAACAAACTATTCCCATCAATGGTGAAATCTCGTATCACCCTGCTCCAGCTGGACCAACTAGTTAATTGGCTTCGCCCAATTGGATATAGTTGGATTCTCGCAAAGCTTTGGTCGAACTGTGCAAATGGGGCAATGCTGAAGGCTTGTTAGCTACGTCCACAAAGGGGAACGGAGTGGCAACGCTGTCGCGTGAAGTCTCATCATTGCCATGGAGAAAGCCTCGCCCAACTAAGCACCTTGAGGTGGCATCAGTTGTCAGTTAGCCTCCGCCATCCTCTCACCCATTATCTTGCCTGCTCCCTAAGCTTGCGGTTAGTTACGCACATTTAGGTCACATACGGTGCTCATACATACATACATACGTGTGCATGCAGTGCAGTTTTCAATTTCTGGCTGCCCGCAGGACCATGTCAACTGTTGGCTTGGGAGTATCTCATGTTTGTAAAACGAGCTTCGATTCTCGGCTTATTATGAATACACTTTTGAATACCAACTAATATTGAATAAACATTTTATGTGCAGCAATATTTATACTATATATAACTGCCTAAATACAGCTGGTAGCTCATCCTACTGTTTTCACTGAATTGCAACCTCAATGTTTTACTCTATTTATACTGCTTGCTTGTTCTCCGAATATTACACACCAATACAACTTTAATTTTAACTCATCATACATGTTGTATGTCTGCCTGGCTCACGAACTTCCTTTCTACATCCATCCACACACACACAAGCAGGCACGAGCAAATACTACACATACATATGTATATACAAATGTGCTCTCGTTCTAACTTACTGCTTGCCTGGCTTGTTTACTCTCACTCTAGATCCATACACATGAGCAGGTACGAGCATATTCAAACGCTCTCGCGCTCTAGCGAACTGCTTGCCTGGCTTGTCTACTCTCATTCTAGATCCCCACACACATGAGCAGGTACGAGCATAGTCAAACGCTCTCGCGCTCTAACGAACTGCTTGCCTGGCTTGTCTACTCTATCGTTAGATCCGCTCACACGAACAGGTACGAGCGTTTATTAGCGTATGTACAAAAGCGCTCGTGCTCTAATTTACCGAAGCTTTGCTTGCACAGCCAGCCAATCGGCTGCAATCAATGTTCAACATCAATGCATGACTTCTCTCATTGAATTCGCCTCTATTGACACGAGCACTGTTAAGATACACTCACACATCATGCAATCGTGGATTGGCTAAACCTAATATCAATCAACAGCACATGCAAAAATACCATCACAGCTCTCACTTGCAGTTCTATTTATATCACTCTTCGTCCACGTTACATCGTCGTCTGCAATTACAATACAATAATTATTTAACTAAGCTTCTCTTTACAGGTTCTTTCCTGTTTCCTTCACTTACTTCTGTTAATTAACAGAAGCTCTCTAACTGTCTCGCTTACTCTTACTTAAACTCGCATCAAGAGCGTTGCTTATAGAAAATGCTAAGAGTATATTAAATGTATTTTAAATTATTTGTGCCAACCTTGTCGTGATGATACACAAGCCTGGCAAACCTGAGGAGAACCCCAGCTCCTACCGACCTATCAGTCTCCTACCTTCTTTATCGAAGGTCTGGGAAAGACTGGTCATCCGTCGGCTAGTGGCAGTTGCGGAGTTCAGAAGCCTGATTCCGGATCAACAATTTGGTTTTCGCGCTGGGCACGGTACTATTGAACAGCTGCACAGGGTGACAGACCACATACTCCGAGCTTTCGATAAGGGAGAGCACTGCAACGCCATCTTTCTAGACATCGAACAAGCCTTCGATAGAGTATGGCATCCAGGACTGCTGCAGAAGATAAAGGAACAGCTGCCCTCTCAATACTTTACCCTGATCCGATCCTACTTGGAGGATCGTTCTTTCAGAGTAAAAGTAAAATCGAGCCAGTCTTCCACGTACTCAATTGCCGCTGGAGTTCCACAGGGCAGTGTCCTGGCACCTTTTTTGTTCTGTTTGTTTATAGGTGATGTCCCTCTCCCTGACGCCTCAGGATATGGCCTATCCTCTAGAGCAACGCTTATTGCGACCTATGCAGACGATATATGTGTGTTGGCTTCTGCTAAGTGTAGCCACACAGCGGCAGAAATTCTGCAGGAGTTTATGGACTCATTTGCACAATGGGCTAGCAGGTGGAATATTAAAATCAGTGCCACAAAAAGCAAAAACCTTTGCTTTACGCTGAGAAGAGATGAGCCCATTGCCGTTCATATAAACAATACCCCCTTGAAAAAACAAGGGCTACAAAATACTTGGGGGTTATTCTGGACAAGCGTCTAACTTTCAAGCCACATATCATGGCAATTGCAGGCACCTGCCGCACCCGGCTTAGGCAAATGTCCTGGATGCTTCACAGTAAAAAGCAAGCTACCGCTGAAGAACAAGCGCAAGATACTGACGCACATCATCACTCCAATCTGGAGGTACGGTATGCAAATATGGGAGTCGCCGCAAAGACCAATAGACACAAGATCCAAGTCATTCAAAACAAGGCTATGCGTCAAATTACTGGCTGCCCTTGGTTCGTCCGCAACTCTGGGCTACATAGAGACCTCAACCTGGACACTGTGGAAGAACAAATCTCCTTCCACTCGAGTCGCTATAATGACCGCCTGATGGTCCACGCCAACCGGCTCGCAAAAAAGCTGCCAACCTCCAGACCCATCAGAAGGCTAAGAAGACGCCAGTTCGGAAGCCTTCTCACCCCCACTGTAACTTAGTTCTACTCTGTATATATGTTTAAATTGTATAAATAATTGTAAACCTGTGATGTTAATTGTGTGATCCAAGGGAGATAATGGAGTAGAAAGATGCTCCGGTGCTTCCTACTAAATAAATTTATTAAAAAAAAAAAAAAATTTGTGCCAACTGTCAGCTTGAAAACCTTGTTCATTATAAACAAAGGCAGACCCAACTTAAACAAAGAAGAAACTCAATTATAAATGAATAATTCGAAAGTTTCATCTCCTTTCTGATTATGCAAAACTCTCTTGAGTTCTCTTGAACCATAAAGTATTACTATTGGATAATTTAAAATTGGCAGAGCTTAGGGTCCATTTGCTCATAAATTTTTGCTTGAAAAAGTGGCAAAGTTTGCCACTGTCGGTTGTTGGCTGTAAACTTTCCCCTCGTTCGTATCATCAACACCGTGGATGCCACAAAGTGCACAGCGTGAAGGAGGACGATGATGCTGATGCTGTTGCTGATGACGCTGGCGGGGACTTCTATGCCACGTGCCACGTGCCACGCCGCGCCTCGTTCGTTTTGTGTAAATTTGTAATGCTGCTGCTGGCACTGCTGCATGCAACCTAAAAGTTGCAGCGGGGTTCATCAAAGTCCACGTAGCACCCACCTCCCCCACCTCCCCCACATGCCCCACAGACACCCCCCCACACCCACAGACACAGTCTTGTTGCCCAACTCCCACTGAGTGGGTGTGGTTGTGTGTGCGTCATCGTTGAGGTCTTTGCTGTGGTTGCCTTTCTTGGCACAACGTCCTAGGCTCTGTGACTGCAGCTGCAGCTGCAGTTGCTCGGCATCTTCAACGTGCGGCATTTTGTGGCATATTTTAATTTTGTTGCAGCCCCAAAAACGCAAACTTTCCGCTACATTTTGTGCGCCCCGCGATTCCCGCTGCTTTGAAAACGTCACACACACACACACACACGCCCGCAGACAGTGTGGCAAAATTTTAATTTTGTATTTGGAAAGCAGTGACAATTTCTTTTGGGCCAAAAGTATTTACATGCCAAGACACTTGACTCGACGCAAATGTTATTGGTTTTTCGGCTTTCAGCTTTTGGCCGTCTTTGCTGCGGCTAGCTGCATGCAAATGAGACTTGACTCGAGTCGACTCGAATCAAGTCGCTGGGGAAGTTCATAAATCTGTTCGCATCGCTCATACGCCACATTGTGCAGTGATACAAAAAGGGCTAAAAGGTGCAAAGTGGGCTAAAAGGCAAAGATGCGCAAAGCTCCTTAGGTCACATGAAAGCGATTCCCTCGCCCAGAGCAGAGCCAGGTAAATGCCAGCAAGGTGAGCCAGGTGAGAGCAGAGCACACTGCAAATTGACTGGCTACTGGGTACAAAACATTCTAAGTCTGTTGCAAAACAAGCCACTTGGCAAATATTTAGGCAAAGGCGCTTAAGGTATGGCTCGACAATAAGGCAAAACGAGGCACAAAAAGCAACAGCAGCAGCAAAATGTCAAGAAATTCTCAATGCAAGTTGAAAAATAATCGGCTTTCAGCTTGAAAGCCATTTCACAAAAATATGCTCAAAGTTTGTTAATGTTTTTTTTTTTTTTTAATTTAATTATTTTTTATATTATTTTTTAAATTTAATTATTGACTTTGAGATTCACTTTTTTGAGTATATGGTAATTAAGTGTGTTCAAGCATGAACATGCCTCATAAATAAACATATTAAAAAATAGGCAATAGTCGATAACCTGCGCGTTATCTGAAGCCAAGTAATAAACATGTCATCCCTTAGCTGCAGCGACCAACGCAGCAAGTAATAAAAATGTAACGTGAGCCGTGAGAACGGCTTAGCGATCGAAAAGGGACACTTGACAAACATCTGTGCACTTGTGTGCATGGAATTAATTATCGCCTTCCAGTGCCTGGAAGTATTTTTAAGGTATATAAGCACTAGGATTTTAAGAAATAAACAGTTCAATTTTTGAATTCGGTAAATGTGGAGTGTTTCCTTTCGACTCTCTAACAAAGTGTGATTTGTTAGTCTTGTCATAATCAGTAAATGATTCAGGACTAGTTTTAAATTACATAGATTCAACACTTTGTGAAAAATAAAAAAATGTTTTTCAAGTAGATCTCAATAACTGTAAATCTTAAATTAACTATAAGAATTGGAGTATGATAAGAAAAATATGGAAATATACTAAAATATATATATAAATTCTAATACATATATTTTAGTATATTTCTATATTTTTCTTATCATACTCCAATGCCCAATCAAATCTGTTTGAACGTCTTGCGATTTATAATTCAGAGAAGTAAAATGAATAATAGTTGGAAATGTTAAGAATAAATAAATAAATATGATATTTTTATATCTTTAAAAATAGCTTATACCAAATACAATATGTAGTTTCAAATCTTAAATTGGCTAAATGGAAAGCATCATGATCGAGCTGAGAAGGTTGAATTCGACAATCATCAAGTGACCCTCGTAATCAGGCTTTTTGACAACCTTTTATTTTATTTTTTTGGGATTAAGGATGTTCCTAAAGTACTCTAACCTTGTAACAGCTCGGATTCATCAGTCGAGTAGTATTTCCGCACAAAAAAAGTTAGGTTTGATAGTTAGAGTTAATGCATAAGCAAAGCCGAAGCTGTCATTTGTATGCTCAGACATATTGGCATAGAGAAGTCAAACCTCTCAAATATACGTTGACCGTTCCTCAATATATTTAAATAAGTGCCTTTCACTCACACTTTGCTGAAAAACTCAGAGAGCAATCGATTTCGTCG
>JAWNOS010000455.1:0-10554 GCA_035045845.1 Drosophila buzzatii
TAAAATAGACTAGCTATATGAAAAGTTTTTAAATTAATTTGATCAGAAACTATATTAATAATATTTAAAAATTATTATTTATATTTAAAACAAATTTTTTTTAATAAATTAAAGATTAACTTACGAATATTAATTACTTTTTTTTTATTAATATTTATTATAATTAATTAATTTTTAAATAAATATATTTAAAATAAACTTTGCTACCAATATCTAAATATTATTATTAAAATTTTTAAAAAAAATTAAGCATATATAAAAAGATTAATTTACAATATTTTAAAGAATTGTCTGCTAAGCAATATCTAAAATAAATTTTAAATAATAATTAATTCATTAATAAATAAATCATAATTAATTTAAATGATAAATAAGTAATTAAATATATAAAATATTTCTTTAAGCCAGAATATAATTTAAATTGTGTAAGCAAATTTTACAATAATTTTAATAATAGTTCTTCGGAAATATTCGAAATCATCAATAATAAGAAATCATGACCAGATAATTTTACTGAATATTAAATATTAAATATTATATCTTATAAATTATATATTATATTACTATATATATTATAATTAATTCATTTATACAAAATGCTTCACAAATTTACAATAACCTACGAAAGAGTATAAAAATCCATCAAACGATTATACATGCATTTTCTTTAGCATAGTTAAGAGGTACCATGCAAGAGAGAGAGAGAGAGAGAGAGAGAGAGAGAGAGAGAGAGAGAGAGAGAGAGAGAGAGAGAGAGAGAGAGAGAGAGAGAGAGAGAGAGAGAGAGAGAGAGAGAGAGAGAGAGAGAGAGAGAGAGAGAGAGAGAGAGAGAGAGAGAGAGAGAGAGAGAGAGAGTGAGAATGCAATGCGTCTGCATTTGGCACTAATGAGTTTTACCATATTCGCTGTTGTTTGCGTTTTGGTCAAATAGTTTGCTATGGTTTTTAGCTGATGCTGCTGTGTTACCAGCAAACGTTTAGGGGATGAGGCATGGAGGCCAAAGGGGCTTGCATGCCATCATAACCAATTTCAGCGGCGAGAAATGAAAATTCCTTGTTTTCCATTTCAATTTTTTTTCGCTTTGTCTAATTACAAAATATCGCGCGCGGTCTATGCGAACAGCCAGGCAGAAGGCTGCAATTGATGTTGATTATGCGAGGGGCTATGGTTATGGCTGCCTCTAGGGTTGCCCCATCTGGCACTCATCGGCGCAGCGAACTCTCACCACAACGAACTAAAATTTGCAATTTATGCCACAATTGTGCTGCCTGCTGTTCCCTTAACGTGGCTATGGCTATTTGATTTATTAGGCGTCTGATTTGATTTTTCAGTTGCTTTTAGGCCGGCCACATCAAAAACGAAATTTGGTTCATTTAACGTTTATGAAACAGGGTTGCCAAGTAACCGGTAATTTCAGTAAAAAAAAATCGATTGACCTGTGAGTGAGAACATTGAATATTGAATTGCGGAAAAGAGTATCGTTAAGTTAGTCGAATGAAAACAATTTAAGGAAACAGAATTAATGTCAGCAATAAGCAATCGATATTTCGATTAACGATTAAGTGGTGGATAGCTATAGATCACTCTAATATAGGGTCAGCACTAAATATTGCTTTTATAGATATTCATATCCAAGACATCACTAGACCTAACAGGCTAGCGTTAACTTACATATTTAATTAATCGAAATATATTATCGATATATATAAAATATTAAATTTGTAATAAAATAGAGAAAATATAAGTTAAATATTTACATATTTATAAGCTAGTTGAATGTTTAAATAGACGTTTACATAAATATATATCTTGTATGATCAATAAAAAAATTATCGATTAATCGAATAAATAAAAATATTATCATTTTTATATAGAGCTACATGAAGCGACATCAATTGATAACTTAAAAAAATGGCAATGATGAAAAATAATATGCCTCATTATACCCTAGAAAAATACACACTCTGAGCCTAGTCAAGTATTGGAATGTAAGACGTAACGTCTCTGAATTGCTTCTACTTTGTATTTGATTTAAATAAACTGCAATCGCCATTTGCTGCTTTGTATCGTTATTCACTCGATCAAATTTGAAAAGTGCTCAAGCCAATTGAATGCAAAGCCTTGTTTGTGTGTGTGCATTGTGCTTGAAACTTGGGCAGCATTTCATCTATTTACAGAGTCTATCTGTGTTTCACAATCAGCAGCAACAGCAGCCTTACCTGGCAGCGCCATTGCGATTGCCATTGCCATTGGCATTGGCTTTCGGTTTTTGCCCCTCGAGCCTCGATTTCCACTTGACAGCACAGCGAATGCAACACAAAGATTTTCTCTAATAAAGAAATCGAAGTGAAGGACGCGCAATATTTCTAATGGCAACATCTAGCAAGATAGATAGACAGAGAAAAAAGAGAGAAAGAGAGAGAGAGGGAGAGTGAGTGGGGGTCAAATTGGGCACCTGGCCAATTCAATTGGAAAATGTTCAAAGGATATGAGGTGTCAGCCGATGAAGATGTGCTGGAGATTCTGCACCTGAGACCCGGACTGTTGGACAGCCCCATTGCATTGACAGCGTCATCTTTCTATTGCACTCTTGAAACAGGACGACCCAAGCGAAACTCTTGAGAAACTAGCAAAAGGCAAGTATCAAGAGTTGCTTCCATTTTTTACGAGTCACGTAACAGCAGTGACAAAAGAATTTCAAGTAACTATAAAAAAATGCTTAATTAAAATTGTTTATTAATTGCTGATTGCAGTGCATTTTATCGCAGTGCAAATTACTTTTTTAATTATGAAATTTATTAAGAAACATAGATACACATAAAAATGAATTTATGTGCAAAAATACCTAAAGATATATTTAATAAGTAAGACAGTTGCAATAGGGTGCATAATAATCGCTGAAGGTTCAAAAGACATTAAAGTACATTTAATTTGTTTGAACTTAATGTGATCTAAAAGTTAGTTCACCTAATTTATAAATAAAGATTTTGGGATCAACGTAATACTTTATAGATTCAACAATTTTAAAAATGTCATTAAATCTGGCATAAGGATATTCTATAACAAACTCTCTGGTACATACGCGGCTCAACACTGCATAGATACCTCAAGCTACATACTGTCGAGGAACAGATTAATAGACACACAAGCAGATACTCAGAAAGAGTGCTACGACATCGAAGCCTACTCGCAAGAGGTCTAACCCCTGCCAGACCCCTAAGACGAGTTCCCATATGACTTGACAATTAAGAAAGAAAAAAAAAATTTTATTAATATTCACATGTTTAAATAAAATAAAATAAACCTTAAAAAAAAATAGCTAAGGTATACTTATAAATGCGCTGTAGAGTTTAAGACAAAAGCTGCAATAAAAAAAAAAAAAAAATAAAAATAATAATAATAATAATAATATTTAAAGCATAGTTTTAGGTGATATATAAGAATATAATAAACAAATTTATATATTCTGTATAATTATTTTTTTTTCTCTTAATAAAAGTAAATCATATTCAATTTGAAATACTAAACGCAAGTAAAGGGAATTGTTTTACTCTTTTTCAAATTAAAAAAAAAAAAAACATATTTTGTAATTTTAAATATTTTTATTAATTTTTATATCAGCATAAAATTTTAACATAATTTTCAAATTTTTATATTATTAAACTGAAATTGGATTGTAACGTTACATTGATTTGGTTTAGTTGCGAATTCTATTAAAAGCCAAGATTTCAATTATATATTATATATTTTATATTATATATCATTTCCTTGCCTACAACAATCCCAACTATACGTCGCTTTAATTCCCTATTAATTTTGCACTATCAACAATACAATTAAATTGGCCCAGAGACAAATCCATTTCCAATCAGAAGCAGATCCACAATCGATGACCTTAAAAGACGTGCCATCAACCGCAACGGAGGATATAAAAATGAAAAGCGTATTAATCATACGCACTGTCGCACAACTTAAAAGTGCCTCCTTACAAATGCACAACACATTTTCGCACTGTGTAATGGGCGGCATTGGCAGCATTTCCGGCAAGCGGAAACTGGCAAAGCTGGAAAGCTTGGCCACGGCACTCGCAATCGAAAATATTAAGTGCCGCCAGTTAGGCCAAGTGCTTACCGCTTACAAAATGCTCCGACAAAGGCGACAGGCAGTTGCTGGGGACTGGAGTCGGAGGCTGGCTCCACGGAAGCGACAGCCCGCACAATGTGCAAACAATGAACCCGCTAAATATGGCCAAACAAGATGGCCCAAAATGGGCCGCATGGGCGTGGCAGACTGCGGGTGGCTGTGTGCTAACAAAGGCGCATTCAAAACAATGTCCTGTTGCCGCCGGCTTCACTTTCTCTTTGGCTGAAGATTTCGCAGACGGGCATCGTTTGCCTCCACACGCGACGCGTTTTGTCGGAACTGTCACATTAAAATGGATGATTTATTTGTGCGCTTAATTTATTGCGGGCCCAGCCATGCCACCAGGATATTGGCGACGCGCAATGCATGAATGAATGCGAGTGAATGAACTACGCTCACAGCGGGTCTAATATAATGAATTTTACACGCTGCCAGCGCACTTGGCACTTAATAATCGCATTAGCGAGCTAAGCAGCTCGCTGACAATGCAAACGGCGCGAATTGCCGGCCAAATGGACGGAATATGCCAGACTCCAGTGTCGACAGTGTTGGCAAGGACTGACTGTATATATATGCTTTATCAGTTGCCGTTAATGCTTTATTGTTTTGCTTATTGCTACAAATGATGACCTAACTCTGCTCCCTTCCTATCTCTAATGTCTGGTAATGAGTGGCGTTGTCTGCGAGCATTCACTGTAGCGGTGATAAGTTCAGGTACATAATTAACGCACTGGGTAACATTACTCAAAAGCAGCATATTAAATAACCCAAAGCTATGAAAGAGATAACATACAGTGCGTGGTTTTAAATGAGCAAAGGTTTTTTTTTTACGTAGTATGTGAAAATGTCAGAGGTTTATCTAATGCCATGGTAGACTCAGTGCTGTTCAACAAATTATATTTGTTATTTAAATTAGAAATATTTTGGCTGTGTTCTTTCTGTGGACCTGACTGTGCAACATGATCTTCGTATCGACTTCGCCTTCCCTGACAGTTTTTGCAGAAGAATTTTAACAAAAATAGTAAAGCTTTTAAAATATTTGAAAAGTATTTATCGATAGTGATGGCACGATAAATCATTTGATACACATTAATCGATTATTCTGCTTTAGAATATTTGAAAAGTAGTTATTGATAGTGATAGCACGATAAATCATACAATATTCGATTATTTTGCTTCCATTCACGGTTTAATTGTTTCGTAAAATGGCTTGCGATTAATTTCAACGCTAATCGATTATTCCAAAAATTAATCGTATCAGTATTTTCCCTAGAGTAAAAGAAAAGCAATAAACCTTTTTCAACCATGGCACCAGCACAAAGTAATGTGTGGAAATTTTATTCTAAAAGAACCTAACATATTGCCAAAAATACGTCAAACCTGATTCAACACCAAAAATTGAAGCATTAATTGCAATGATAATCGATTATTCCAAAAAAATAATTGTATAAATATTTTCCCTAATGTATTTAAGCAGAAAAGAAATAAACATTTTTTAGCCATAAAAGAACCTTAACTATTGCCTAAAATATGCCAAACCTGATTTAACACCTAAAATTGAAAAAACGGGTTCGCTTCGCTCAAGTTTAGTATTTTTTTTTTCCATTTATGTAACTTTTATTAATAATATATATTTAATTTATGTTCTTAAAATCCGATGGAATTCGACATTTTAGACCGTTTTTTTTTTTTTTTTATTTTTATTTTTTGTACCGCGAATTTATTATTTTCTGTTATGAAATAACATTGCGTCAAAATAAAAAAAAATAAAAAATTGATTAATGATTAATCGATTATTTGGTTGTCGCTTAATTTCAATTAATATCGTGTAGCCTAAATAATTCATATGAATCGTTTATTCATTTTTGCAAACACTAGTTATCGATATATTCAAACAGCTCTTAAAATATAATTATATTTTATATATTTAGAATTTATATCAGATCATGTCTATGATTAATTTGTTTTATTTAGCTACATTTTTTTCATTGAAATATACTGTTGAAAATGTAAGCATTAACATAAGCAAACATGTAATCTGGCATCACCATACAAAGAATGTAATTAACATTCTATTCTGTTTCACTCTTTATTAAACCACTAACCGAATCACATCGTTTCACTCTCGTGGGTATTGCAACGCAAAGTCAAATTACCCAACATTGGTTATGGGCCCAGAGTAATCGCTATTCGGTTTAAAAATATAAAAGTGTTTAAGAGCAAAGAGTCGTTTTTAATTTTGCTTAGTGGTCAATAGTTAATATCGTGTGCGAATTAACGAGGAATTGCAAGCAAAATGAACATGTCGTACCAAATTGAAAAGCTTGATGAAAGTAATTACGGCGTGTGGCATATGGCCATGGAAAGTGTACTAGAGATGGCCGACTTATGGGAAGTTGTCTGTGGAAGATATGAGGGTCAAGATGATGCAGCAGCCGCAAAATGGCTTAAGGATGATAAGAAGGCAAGAGCATATATAACCCTAAACGTAAAGCCATCTCAGTTGATGCATATTAAAAGGTGCACAACAGCCGAAGAAATCTGGAAAAAACTCAAAGAGTTACACATGCCAGTTGGACCGATTCAAAAGGTGCAAGCATATCAGAAGCTGATTCGATTAAGCATGCAGCAGGGAGATGACATCGTCACTTATATCAATTCATTTGTGGAAATAATTGATAAATTGGCAGAGCTAGATATAACTCTAAACGACGAGTTAAAGGTAATTATGCTACTGAGCAGTTTACCAGATACGTGGGAGAGCTTTATAGTAGCTATAGTTACGCGCGATGAGTTGCCAAAATTTGATGCTGTAAAAATCAAATTAATAGAAGAAGGCACACGAAAGTCAGAGAAGGCAGAAAGAGAGGTTAAAGCAGAAACGCAAGCTGTGTATACCCACGCTCAAGACAAATCCAAAGAACGGAATAGACAGTTTAACGGAAAGTATTTCAACTGCGACAAATTTGGGCACCGAGCAAGCGAATGCAAATCAAAGAAGAGGAACGAAAAGAGGTCCGACATAAAGAAAATGAGCAACGAACAAGCAAGCAGCTTAATGCATAGTTTCGCTGGAAAGCAGAGAAATAGCGAATGGTGCGTAGACAGCGGCGCAACATCTCATATGTGTTGCGATCGCAACATGTTTATAAGCTACGCTGAAAAAGAAACGCCGATAATGCTAGCTGCAAATAAGTATGTTGCTGCAAAGGGAATTGGAAACGTGAAAATAAAAGGAGAAAAGTGCATAATAAATTTAAAAAATGTCTTGCATGTGCCCGAACTCCATATGAATTTCTTCTCAGTGAGCGCAGCAGCTAAATTTGAAAACTCCACATCATTTAAAGGCAAAGTGTCGATTATTAAAAACAATAAAGGCGAAGTGTTGTTAAAAGCAAACGAAGAAAATAATCTGTATGTGTTTCATCAAAACTCACAAAGCAGCTTAGTACATTCAATGAGCATAGTTTCGCCGACAATGCAATGGCATAATAGATTTGGACACCTAAATTTTAAAGATTTAAAACAGCTGAACGACAAACAGCTAGTGCATGGTATGAATGTTGACAATATGCAAGTGCAAATGAATTGTGATACTTGTAACCAGTCTAAATTAAGTGCTTTGCCGTTTAATCGAAAAATGAATCGAAGTACAGAGGATGTGCTTGAATTAGTGCACACAGATGTATGTGGACCAATGAATGTCAAGTCAATTGGTGGCAATCGTTACTTTGTAACATTTATTGACGATTACTCGCGCATGATATTTGTCTATATAATGAAAGCAAAAAACGAAGTCTTCAATAAGTTCAAGATGTTTAAAAGCTTTGCAGAATGCCAAACAGGCAAGAAAATAAAGGCTTTACGCAGTGATAATGGCACGGAGTATGTCAATAAACAGTTTACTGATTTTTTGACTGAATGCGGTATACAAAGGCAGTTGACAATACCCTATACACCTCAGCAAAACGGCGTTGCAGAGCGTGCCAACCGGACAATAGTAGAAATGGCGAAAAGTCTACTAATCCATGCAAAGATTGGTGAGTTTTTGTGGGCAGAGGCTGTCACAACGGCAGTGTATTTGCGCAACAGATGTTCCACAAAGGCGTTAGATGGAGGCACACCTTTCGAAATGTGGAGAAATCGGAAGCCTTCTGTAAAGCATTTGCGAGTGTTTGGATCTCGCGTATTTGCTCTGGACAAGGCTAAGACAAGCAAATTCCAGGCAAAAGGAAAGGAGTACATTTTTGTTGGATACTCATACACCGCAAAGGCATACCGTCTGTACGATCCGGAGAAGCAGAGTGTCATCGAAAGGCGTGATGTTAAATTCGTAGAGGGTGAGTTTGACACAAAAACAATTGAAAATGTGAAAGACACGAGTAATGATTTCATGACGATCATAATAAGCCTTGATACACCGGAGCTTCCAGGTCATGAGCAGATGACACCGGATGAGAGTAGCAGATCAGAAGAAGGGCAAGAGAACGAAGAGAATCCAGAAGTTGAAAACAATAATAATGATGCTCCAATAACGCGACAGCAGCGCGGGCCGGGCAGGCCTAAGATAATCCGAAATGGTCAACCAGGACGACCAACGAAACAGTACCAGACGAGGCTCAACAGTATATTTGATCAAGTAGACACAGAGACACCCCACTCAGTCGACGAGGCGTTGCAGAGTCAATATGCGCAAGAATGGAGGGAGTCTATGCAAACAGAGTACAGAGCACTCCAAGAAAACGGCACATGGACATTATGCGACCTACCTCCAGCGCAAAAGGCGATTGGTTCTAAATGGGTTTTTCGAATCAAACGCGATAAAAATGGAAATGTCGAGAAGTTCAAATCTCGCTTAGTTGCACAAGGATGTGGGCAACAATTTGGCGTAAATTATTTGGAAACATTTTCGTCAGTAATTAGATACGAGACAATTAGGATGCTTCTCGCGATAGCTGCAGAAAAACGTTTGTATATGCATCAAATAGATATAACAAATGCATATCTAAACAGCGAGCTTCATGAGACTGTGTATGTGAAGCAGCCTCCAAACTTTGTGGACAACAGTCAACCTAAAGCAGTTCTAAAACTGAACAAGGCGCTTTACGGACTTAAGCAATCAGGGCGTGTTTGGAATAAAACGCTTGATGAGGCCTTGTATTCCATTGGATTCAGCAAATGTAAAAACGAAGCCTGTTTGTACACCAAAATGACAGAAGAAGCATTCAGCTATATTGCCATCTACGTCGACGACTTAATCATCGCGTGCCCAAATAAAGAAGACATAGCAATGATTAAGAAGAAGCTTGCATCGAAGTTCAAGATGCATGATGGAGGCCCCATAAGCTATTTCCTAGGCATGGAAATTGAGAGGGACGGTGAACTAGGTTCAATTTCGCTATGCCAGAAATCACACATTCAAAGATTGCTGGAAACATACGGCATGAGCAAATGTCGGCAAGTCAATACACCACTTGATCCAGGTTTTCAAGTTGAATGTAGTGACGACAACTGTAAAAAGGTAAATAAAACCCAATTCCAGTCACTAATTGGTTCCCTTATGTATTTAGCAGTGCTGAGCCGACCTGATATTTTGCACGCAGTATGCAAACTATCTCAAAGAAACAACGATCCACATGCAGAGCATGAAGCTGCTGCAAAACATATTCTGAGATACCTGGCAGGTACGATGGATTTGGCAATCACATACAGCAAATGTGATGCATCAGCAACTGGATACGCCGATGCAGATTGGGCAAATGACAGAAGAGACAGACGCTCATACAGTGGCTACGCGTTCTTCCTCGCTGGCAGTGTATTCTCTTGGACTTCAGCAAAGCAGAGTGTCGTTGCTCTAAGCAGCACAGAAGCGGAATACATTGCATTAACATTGGCTGCAAAGGAAGCAGTCTATTTGCGAAGACTTTTAAATGAGATTGGCTGGTCAACAGATGAGAAGCCAATAAAGATCCGTGGTGACAATATCAGTTCGCAACACATTGCACAAAATCCAGTGCATCACAAACGGACAAAGCACATAGATATTAAGTTCCACTTTGTTCGTGAAAAAATACAATCTAAAGAGATAGAGCTTACATATGTGAATTCAAATTGTAACGTAGCTGATATTCTTACCAAATGTTTACATAAGTCTAAGCATAACTATTTTGTTAAGTTACTTGGTTTATCCTAGTAAAAGATTTGTTAGCTAAAAAGGAAAGATTATATGTAGCTTAAGAAGAAGTGTTGAAAATGTAAGCATTAACATAAGCAAACATGTAATCTGGCATCACCATACAAAGAATGTAATTAACATTCTATTCTGTTTCACTCTTTATTAAACCACTAACCGAATCACATCGTTTCACTCTCGTGGGTATTGCAACGCAAAGTCAAATTACCCAACATATA
>JAWNOS010000456.1:0-10519 GCA_035045845.1 Drosophila buzzatii
AGTCGAGCTCTATGCAAGGCTTGTGCGTTGCCTAACTTTTGACCTCGACTGTTTGCTGTCTGCTGCCTCAATTTCAAATCAAATTTCTTTTTCCAACAATTTATGTTGCTAATATATGTATGTATATATATTCTTTATTTGACTGCACAAATATTTGCCTTCAACAACAACACGAAAAATAATAATAATAATAACAACAACAGCAACAACAACGTTGGCGCTGACAAGCCGGCCAAGAAACGAACGGCGACAACATTTGACAGTCGGTTTTTGTTGTTGTTCTTGTTAGCCTGTTCCATTTGTCCTTTTCGGCTACTCTCTCTCTCTCTCTCTCTCTCTCTCTTTCTTCCAATTAGGTCATCTCTCTTTCGCTCTAGCTGTCATTCGTTTGGTAAAAAAAATTTAGTTTTTGCGGCAATGTTTTTGTTTGCGTTTATACCCTGTACTGATTTCATAAGAGTCGTGAAAGTTAATTATCCTATTACAAAATAAGCGGATTTAATTTGAGCCAAATAATTGAATTTAATTGTATTTTAAGCCAAATTTTGAATTTTAATCGGGAATATAGGGTATCTTAGCTTCTTTCAATTTGTTTATGTGCATTCTGTCATCGTTAGCTATGGATCTCTAGCATGATAGTATGCTAAAAGTATTTGCCATTTAGGGATTTATTCTTTTATTTTTAGCTCTTCGCATATGTCAGATTTCTTATATGGCTATATATATATTTTATTTTGAAAGTCTATGCGTAAATCCCGTTTGGCACATTGTAAATGAATTGGCTTAGCTTCGCTCACAGCAGTATGAAACTGTGTTTTGAAGGATTCAATTATGTCAAGTGAACCGCGAGCTTATGCATATACATAAATATATCATATTTCATAAGTCATAGACGCTGTGCCAGTTAGATTTTCGAGAGTTGGGCTTAGTTTGTACAAAAAATATATGGAAACTTGTGATGTGTTTTGATTTATGAATTCGTTTATATTAAATAATAAAGTCGCAGTTTCGTAATATATTTAAAATTGGATTTTATTTTTAAGTTGTAAAAGAATTTTGTTGAGAAAATAACTAAACATACTAAATATATATAATATATTTTAAGTATGTGAATTCCAACAGGCAGAGACAGCTAGAGAGGCACATAAAATGCGTTACTTAAGCTAGAATAGAATTATATATGTTTGCGCATAGCTAAACAGAAATGCTTGTTTTTGTATGCTGTTGAGAGCACTTTGGGGATTTGTATAGCACGTGCCGCTCTTTGGCGTGCGCTTTAAATAATTTTCATTGCTAATGTTACATATGTGCTTAATATTTGAAGTAGCCGAAAGCCCGACGGCGATTAAGCGAATCGCAGCTGACTAATGGCAAATGATTATACGTAACAACGATGCGACTAGACCCAAAAATAATGCCCGCAGCCATTGCTAGTCATAAATTAGAGCAGCAAACCGGAAAACAACATGAAGAGGAAGCCGAAGGAACCAAAAGCAAACTGCACGTAAAAACGTCTGTTTTACCTATAATTGGCCACATATTTTGTTGGTTTCGGCCCCGACCAGGTGAGATGGCCCAAAAATGTAAGCTCTGGCAACCGAGCAACTGGAATTTGCCGGCTGTGCAGGCAGCTTATGGAAAGGGGTGTGGTCGATAAGTTTGCCTAGCATTTCGGCCAACTAGGCCACAACAGGCTTATCAATATATACTATATACATATATACACATATATATTTTAGACAGGGTGGGCATAGCGAAATTGGCAAGAGTGTGTGCTAAAAACTGTCCCAAGTTGATGTTTGTTGTGCAAATCCTCTCAAGGAACAGCTCAATAATTTTCCAAATAAATGTTCTGTTATGGAAATGAGCTCTGAAAAGATTTGCCAAAAAGGGCAATGCGAAATAAAAATAATGGCAATTGCGAACACATAAAGTAAGCCAAAAGTATTATAAAGATGTATTTGAGTTGTGTTGTTGTGAGCTGTAGCTGGAATTTATTTCATATAATAAATATGCTGTTTAAGATGGAATTGCCTGGTATATATCAATAATTAAACTGAATGAACAAAGGAAATTATATCAAAAATATTTTAAAAAAAATAATAATAATATGTTTAACAATGCACAGTGGTTCTGCTTGTATGGAAGCGCCGTCAAAAATACTTTTTAGAGCAGTAGAGTGCTAAAAGTTTTATTAAGTTTTTAGAAAAATCCTGTTTGCCATAGCAAAGATTGAACATTTTAGAAACAATTTGCATAAAATTTTTTTTTTTTTCGTTGTGATCATTTTTTTTTTTTTTTTTTTTGGCCTTTGGCGGAACCACAGTGCAATGCTTAAAGCATTTTAAAATGTATTGCACACTTATAGGGGCAAATACCATATTTAAATAATATGAATGTGTTGTTAAAGTACTAAATATGATTGTACCGTTTCTACTCTTAATAATAAATACAAAAAAAAAAATAATAAAAATAAATAATAATTAAATAAAATAATATTAATCGAAAGTCTCTTATGAGCTCAAAATGGAGTAATCTCTTAATTTATTTGTGTGAAATTATTTTGAAATAAATATCTCTTTGAAAAGTAAAGCACAGAGGAAAGACCAATGACAAACAGTCTCTTATGAATTGGGAGTTAGTTGCCCTTTATGTTTATTTTATTTTTATTGTTTTTATTTTTTAAATGCGATGAGCCAAAAAAAATGAGTATGAAAAGGGGATATGTATGTAACAGGCAGTAGGAGCTGTGGCCGATTCCTAAAGTATATATATTCTCGATCTGGACGACGAGCATGTTTGCCTGTCTGATTGCTTGTTTTTTTTTTTTTCGTTAAAGGTTTCTGGCGATCCCGTAGCCGAGCATTCTTGACTAGAGCCTTCTCACTTGTTTATTATTTTTTTTACCAAAACAAGTATGTCAATATATTCAAAGAATTGAAAAATATATATTTGAAGTTTATTAAATCTCATATTTATTGCACCTAATAACAATTTCAATCAGATATTTGATTTATTTTTGACGGCCCTATAACTAAAATGTTGATTTATTGAGACTATGAAATGTCTCTGTTGCACTATTGCAATAATAATAGAAGTGTGTCTGGCTGGCAACGAAGAATGAAAAGAAAACACAAATTAGGGGCGACGAGCGAGTGGCTGGTAAAGTAGAAAACGATGCAGCTGGAAAGTAAAAAGCTGAAAACTCAATAGACTACACACAAATTGCATGGTGCTGACATGGATGAGGTCGGGCAAGCAGCCGCCTCAACTGTGAAACATATTGGCAAATGTCGTTTTCTTGCTGCCGCTATAAAACAAACTCGGTCATAAAGATATGCAGACGGAGAGACAGGCAGGCAGGCAGACATTCAGCCATGCACAATGCAATTCTTATAATATGAAAGTTTACATAAATGTTTTCTCAGCCGAGAGGAAGGAGCTCAAGGGGCTCACAATGTGACAGTGTGACAGTCTGAGCTGAAAATCGTCTGGCATTTTCTCAGCTAGTCATCTCGGCAGTTAAATTATATTTCTTTTTCTGTGCCCTTTTTTATATTTCTCCTTCAATTTGGTTGACTTTTGTATTGTCGCACATGTCGTATGATTGATTTCTGCTGTGTTGGCTTTTGGTATAACGTGTGTAGCAGAAGCACAGCAGTAGGGTTGGCTGTTTATGTTGATATGTTTATATTCCGTATATTGGTAAACAATAAATATGTATATATGTTATTGTTTCGCATATTGCATGTGAACTATTTTCTTAAGTTTTTAGTTTATTGAGTAGAGTAGCAAACCCTGCGCCAATTAAACAACGTTGGGCTCAGGCAAATCAGATAGAAATCAGGCCGAAAAGCATAAACATATATATCCTGTGCATTCATTTTCTGTGCTGCAATACAATAATAAATATGGCCGCCACCTGACAACCAACTGCTGCGCTCCTTAGTTTCGTTTGGCAATTGCGGCCTCGGTGCGATTGCCGCCATGTGGGTCAGTCATACATGTATATAAAAAAGTTTATATATATTTATATATGTACATATATTGACCACGAAATGGCAAACATACTCGTGGCTATTTCATAGCTCAAATGTGCTGGCACATAAATAAAATATGGAATTGTGCTGCTCTGTGGCTGAGCTCAGGCTCCATAAATGTTATACAAATAAAATGAAATGGCGCAAGCCAATTGGCCAAGTCCAGGCAATGAAGTGCGGCCTTTATGCGATGGGACTAAAACAGCGGGAGATACTAGCTGCGCAATACAATATATCTATACGAGTTTTTCAAATTGATTTTCTTCGTGGCTAAACGATTTGTACGAGGTTTTGAATGCCTCTTAAAAAAAAAAGGATTGCTTTAAATATAGGATCTTCAGAGTGCGATACAAAACCTAAAGTTTACAAGTTGCATTAAAAGCATATTGAAGCTGTATGTTAAGTTAAGTTTCTCCAAGATGTAAAGCTTAAGTCTTGAACGTTCTTTAGTAATCTATAACTCCATACAATAATTAGTTTAAGGCTTCAGAAAAACACGGAAACTGATATTGAAGGCTTAAATTTATTATGGATTTCTATTATAAATTAGACCTTACTGTAAGATTTTTTTTGAAAGGGTATTTTGCATGCTGCTCTATTTAAGGTAGTTCGCTTATCATCGACATTTGAGCAATTGTTTTCCGATGTCTACAAAAGCAACAATAACTTCAGCAACAGAAATCCATGCACCGCAAGTGTAACAATAAAAAATAAAACAAAAAAAAAATATATATATATATCTATATATATATATTAATAAAATAAAATAAAAAAATCGTTTGTGGGCAGGGTCAAGCGGAAACCATTTTACCCAACCTACAGCATAAATATTTTCATTGTATTCTGTTTTTTCGTTTCATGCAGGTGGGACTCATATATACATACATATATATATGTCGTAGCGACAGGGTTGTCGTTCTCGCCTTCCATGGTATTTGCCAAATAACTTGTTCTTGGAGTCGCAGATTTCCAACACACGCCAGATCTTTCTCCTTCGACTATGTCTGATTGAATGTTAATTTTTTCTTCTGTCAAATTTCCTCTCGGTTGCATGTTCTCGTTCATCAATATCATAGCAACTCTGTGTGAAGGGCATATCCCTCTCACTCTCACTCTGCAGCATCCAAGACCACGTTCAGCAAAACCTATGGTTGTCTCTTTTCTAATGATACGTCCTTTAACTGTCACTAAAATGCTAACTCATTCGATTAGCGCTAGTTGTCAGTTTCTCTTTAATACTACTGCAACTGTCAATCACAACATCATAATATCACACCGATACGACACGGCCATACTGACATTTACACGTCCCAGTGAATTATTTTTTCAATTATCATTCCGATACGACTCGGCCATACTGACGTTTACACGTCCCCGTGTTATTTAAGGAATCACTCTCCATTAACACTTACGTTTTATTTATTACATTTTGTTCTATTTTACATTCGTACTTTCTTGACTTCTGATCTATCAGCTATTTTTATTGACATTATTCTTCGCTTTTTCAACTCAACAAAATCATTTCTTCGTCTTTCCTAGACGGATACAACAATTCTTATAACATTTCATCTTCATACCAACAATTGGTCTTCCGCCAGTACACCATTTTCGCTGTTATTTCAAGCTCATCGCCATACATAGCGGATTACACATCGTCTCTCTGAGACGGATAACACATCGCCTCTCATAGACGGATAACACATCGCCTCTCATAGACGGATAACACATCGCCTCTCATAGACGGATAACACATCGCCTCTCATAGACGGATAACACATCGTCACAACTGATCGGATAACACATCGTCACACTTGACGGATAACTCATCGTCACAACTGACGGATAACTCATCGTCACACTTGACGGATAACTCATCGTCACAACTGACGGATAACTCATCGTCACACTTGACGGATAACTCATCGTCACAACTGACGGATAACCTATCGTCACACTTGACGGATAACTCATCGTCACAACTGATGGATTACTCATTGTCACAACTGACGGATAACTCATCGTCTCCTCTGGACGGATCACTCACATTAGAGACTTCTTTGGCGGGCTAAGCTCTTCACTATTAATGTCCAACTCATTTGGTACATAACCACTTGGCATTTTTCTGACCTTTTCAGCGACAGTACTTATACAATCGATTATTTTTAAGTGACTTTATCAAATATCTGTCACCATCTAGAACTTCTACAACTACAAATGGCCCTCTAAATTTTGGGTCTAGTTTTGTTTGGTTTCTTTCCTCGTTCTTAAGCAAAACGTAATCACCAACCTTGTGTTTAACGACTGTTGCCTTTCTCTTATCAAACCTTTGTTTATCATAATACGCCAACGAATTCATTTTATCAGTAGCACGCGCTCTAATACTCTTCAAGTCGAACTCACGCTCTGTTTCGACTGGTGGAATTAATCCTAAGGGTCGTGCCTCTTTCCCGATCAGCATCTCTAGAGGACTTGCTTCAGTTGTACGACAAGTTGTACAATTTAACGCAAGCTGTACCTCATCGAGAGCATCTTGCCAGGATCTGTTGAACTAGATTCTACCGCAGTCAACAAATTGTTTAATGTACTCATTACTCGTTCAACCTGACCATTTGCACGGCTAGCCCCAGTAGCAACTAGGTGCAGTTTAATGTTTTGTGAGGAACAGAATTCTGAAAATCAACAGCTAGAGAAACATTTACCCTGTTCGGTTATTATACGATTTGGGACTCCAAATAAAGCAATGGAGGATTTCATAGCTTTTATGCAGCTTTCAGCGTCACTTTTGAATGTGTGAAACAAATAAACAAATTTTGTGAAAGCATCGATCTGAACTATAACATATTCTTTCAGGTCGCTTTTTTCCGCTCAGTTTACCAGTGAATTATCGATAGTGAACGGTATGCCAGGGGATGCTAGTTCTTGGGATGGGATGAAGTTCAGCTTGGATTTTCCCAGAAGATTGTTTTGTAGTTCTGAAAGTTAGGCAATTGTTCACAAATTTTCGAACGTACTTATTCATTTTATCGAACCAATAGTGGTCGTAAACCTTATCGAGAGTTTTTGCCAATCCTAGATGCATTATTGATTCATGAACTTGGTTAATAACTGACCACTTGGGCAATGCACGTGGTACAACTGGCAAACAATGTGTTCTACCAGCCTTTTGCACTTTGCGATGTAAGAGCCCTTTTTCTCACGTCGTAAGTTTTGGCTAAATCTTCAGGTAGTTCGTTTGAATTCAGCTTGGCAACAATTTCAGCTATCTCTGTGTCGAGCCGTTGTTCAGCTTAAAGCCAATCGTTAGATACTTCGGCCAAATTAATCCGTTTTTCCGGGATTTTACATAATTTCAATTTGGATTCTAAAGTAAGTGGATTTCTTGAGCCAAGAAGTCTACATGAGCCATGCGTTTGCCCTCTCTGTATTCGATGTTGAAATTAAATGATTGTAAATCAGACCACCAACGGTGAACTCTAGGAGTTAGGTCCATTTTAGTACGCGAAGCCTTCAGTGAGTTGTAGTCAGCGGTGATTCCAAACTCACGTCCAAGGAGGTAATGGCGAAAATGTTTTTCTGATTCGACAACTGCCAAGGTTTCAAGTTCATAAGAATGGTATCTGGACTCGGCAGAGGAAGTTGTTTTACTAAAATATTCCACGACGTGAAGTCGATTATTAATCCGGTGTAAAAGTATAACTCCATAACCCAAGGAGCTTGCATCAGTATGTAGCTCCATTGGATGTTGAGGATCGAAGATTACTAAAACTGGCTCACTTGTAGCGATATTCACAACTCGTTTTCTAATTTCTTCTAGTTCTAAACTCCAGGTAATGTTACCATTTCCAGAGCTAAGGGAGTATAACGCCTTCATAAGTTGTGAAAAACTAGGAACGAATTTTCGAAAATATGACGCAAGACCAATAAACTGTCTCAGCTGAGTGACAGTTTGTGGAGGAGGTAATGCGCTCAATGCGATAATTTTGCGTGGATTTGGGCGAACTTCTCCAGCACTAACCTCGTATCCTAGATACTCAACTTTTCTTTTTAAAAAACTACATTTAGTAACATTGAAGTAGAAACCAGCCTCTATGAGTACATCTAAAACGATTTTTAGTCTTTGAAGGCCTACTTCTATTGTTGGAGATACTATCATATTATCTGTCCATGTAGACAATTACATATGAATGCGCAAGATCGCCTAGGGCCTTCATAACTGCTCTCTGGAAAACAGATGGTGCATTCTTGAGCCCAAAAGGCATTGTTAAATACTCGTATTGACCATCAGGGGTTACAAATGCTGTGTATTCTACAGAATCAGGGTGAATTGGAATCTGGTGAAAACCACTTGTCATGTCTAAGCATGTAAAATAATTCGCTCCGCGAAGTCTATCAATCGGTCACTGATAAGCGGCAACGGATATTTGTCTGCAATTGTATTTGAGTTTAGTTCTCTATAGTCAACACAAAGGCGGTCTGAGCCGTTTTTCTTTCTCACAAGTAAAATTGGACTAGCATAAGGAGAACAGCTAAGACGAATGATATTGCATTTTCATTAACTCGTTTAGTTTTGTTCTAACTGTTTCTTTTTCTTCTGGGCTTAGTCTATAAAGCCGTCTCTGTACTGTTTTAGTAGGGTCGACTAAGCGAATTTTCATTTCTCCTGTATTGAGCCTTGTACAAGGTATCCCTTTAATAAATACTGTGGAATAATAATTTTCTAGTACTTTAATTAATTCATCTTTTTTGTCACTGCCAGTTAACTCTGTATCAACATTCTTTAGACTGACTGACTGTTCAGTTGTGCAGCAACTATTTACAGATTTTGATTTTATAACTTCAAACTTATCAGATGTCATTATTACTGTATAACCCTGAGTGAGAATATCACTTCCTATTATAATATCTTTTTTTAAATTTTTCGTTTTGTAGTACATGAAATAAAATTTCAACTGCATTCCCATCTATGGTAACTTCAGTCAAAATTTTCTGCGTACTATATACAGTGGCGTCACCTATGCCTTTCAACATGATTACGTTATTAAAACGTTTTCCAGATAGTTTTTTTGCAACGCGTTCTTTTATCAGTGAACATTCGGCGCCAGAATCAAAATAAGTAAGGTAGATCTCACCTCGTTGGGTCATATACCCTTTTGGTTCGATTATACAACACTGGTTAACGTTCTTCTGCTGGATCGTTTTCGACTTAGCTGCTGTCGGGTTACTCGAACATTGGCTTGAGAAGTGTCCAGGTTGACCGCATCGAAAACAGGTTACGGACAACTTCTCACGTTGAGGCTTCATCTCTCCACTTTGACGCATCTTGGTTCGACACTCCGAAGCTTTATGTCCAGAGTTTTCCACAGAAATGACAGATGATAGATGACGTTTTTCTTCTTTTTATATCGGGTGCGGAATTTTCGTCGCGGCTATTATTGCGTTTTTTATCAACTTGGAACGCCTTCAACTCCGATTGTGGTTTACTTCTAGTTTGTACATTGGACGTAAAAACAATGCGTTGTAGGCGGCTGTCAATGTTAGCCATATGGGCAAGAACAGTCGAAACTGCAATCTCCTCAATGCTCATTTTCTGCCGCTTTTGTACACCAAAGACGTCATTAAACGGCTCGCATACACTGCATGACATTCGCTGTCAGTTGGGCGACTGGTGAGTACGTTGAAAAACATGGCTGCCGGTGACTCGTCAGTTTCATAGTTTTGGAGGAACAATAGTTTAAATTCCTGCCAGTTCATTCCAGGGGGTATGCGATTCTTGTCAACCACTGAGATGCACTGCCCACTCCATGCATCTACTTAGTGCCATAATTAGTTTACTTCGCTTCTAAAGGCTGCTCGGCGAGTATTATATCGGCGGTCGCACACCAATTTCCAGCGTCCAGTCCTGCCACGTCAGCGTTAAATTTTGGAAGAGCAACCTCTCGTTTCTTCTCCTCGCTTGATGTATTAATCGTTTTGACGAGTTCTATAAAGTTACGATTTTGTAGCTCGAGAGTCGTGCGCCATTGCTCCTGTGAAAACGTAGGAGGTGGTGCCAATCCCACTTCTGATGTCGTAGCGTTAGAGTTGTCGTTCTCGCCTTCCATGGTATTTGCCAAATAACTTGTTCTTGGAGTCGCAGATTTCAACACACGCCAGATCTTTCTCCTTCGACTATGTCTGATTGAATGTTAATTTTTTCTTCTGTCAAACTCTCTCTCGGTTGCATGTTCTCGTTCATCAATATCATAGCAACTCTTTGTGAAGAGGCATATCCACTCTCTCACTCTCACTCTGCGAGCATCCAAGACCACGTTCAGCAAAACCTATAGTTGTCTCTTTTCTAATGATACACGTCCTTTAACTGTCACTAAAATGCTAACTCATTCGATTAGCGCTAGTTGTCAGTTTCTCTTTAATACTACTGCAACTGTCAATCACAACATCATAATATCACACCGATACGACATATATATATACCGTAA
>JAWNOS010000460.1:0-23310 GCA_035045845.1 Drosophila buzzatii
TCTAGTATTTGAACTGCGTTCACTAGCTTTTGTAGTTTCCGGCTATATCAACTGCTGATCAAGAATATATATACTTACGTTTCCTTCCGCCTGTTACATACATTTTCACAAAACCATTATACCCTCAATTCCCATTTTCAATGGGTTCACGTTATTAAAAAAGGCTAATAAATCAACTCAAATTAATTATATATAAGATGTGGGGGGACAGCTTCAGCAGAGCTTCTCCATAAATGACAGCGAAGTGTCGTGGAAACGTGCTCTCCTCTCACGTGGCAGGTGGTCAGGGTGGGCGCAACTCTGTATTGACATTACAGTTATGTGCATAATAAGTGCGCATTATGCTGTTTAATTCAGACAATAAAACACAATTACAACAGCCGCCATGAACTATGTATGTGGAAAAGCCGCAGGCTGTTTGATATGAAATTATTGGCATGGTATTTTCGCCAGTGTGTAAAATGCAGTGACAAATCAATGCGGGATAATTGCGGGGAGCGGTATTAAGGGCTGTTGGTCCGGTCGGCCCTGAAAATATGTTGGCATTATACGTGCATATATCGCGAATATTGTCTTGTCAATAATGCCCTGACACTGCATTTCCAATTAAACTTGTTTATATTAATTTTATGGCGAAGAGCTTAATGCATTTATAAAGAGTGCAGCTTTGCACACATGTGAGAATGTAAATTCCTTGAAATGTCAATTTTCAATACGTATTTTGTATTCGTTTCAATGGCTTTATTTGTTTTATTGAGGTCAAATGTTGTAGCAAAACTGAAGGCGTAAATTGAATAAACTGAGATGAAAATATAATTGAATAACCAATATACTGGCTGTTGAATAACCAATATACCCAATTTATACATGAGTACTGAGAATATATAAATATATAAAATATTTGAAAAAACTTTGAACAGCTAGAAGTTTAATGAAATGATAGTTCGGTAACCCCATATACCCTTATAAATAAAATATTTGAAAATAATTTCTTATCTGTTAACCTGAGTGAAAGTAAAACAGATCAATTTCATTTGATATTCTGATCTATTTTAGTTAATTCATTTTAATTTTTTAGATTTTGTAGATAATAGGAATATGTTTAATTTTCATATTTATTGCTGATAATGCACACAATGTTGACCGTAATCCATATAGAGTATTTTATAGTTATAAGTCGAACTCTTTTGCATTCTCTTCTCATTTGCCGCCACGCACATTGCAGACTCGACAATCGCCATTGATGATCACATTGCCAGGATTAAGGGGCGTGGCTGTTGATAGTAAAAACAAAACATAATTAGTTTTACTCTAGCAGTTCATTTTCATTTTATTTATTTTTTATTTTTATACCCTGAACCCATTGAAAATGGGAATTCAGGGTATAATGGTTTTGTGAAAATGTATGTAACAGGCAGAAGGAGACGTCGCAGACCCCATAAAGTAAATATATATTCTTGATCAGCATAAAAAAATAAGTTGATTGAGCCCTGTCCGTCTGTCCGTCCGTCCGTCCGTCCGTCCGTCCGTCCGTCCGTCCGTCCGTCCGTCCGTCCGTCCGTCCGTCCGTCCGTCCGTCCGTCCGTCCGTCCGTATGAACGTCGAGATTTCGGAAACTACAAGAGCTAGAGAGCTGAAATTTCACATGAACACTCATATGTTAGCTACGCAGTACGAGTTTATTTTGTTTTTTCGATAACTCATCCCATTTCCAAATTATCGATAAAAAATCGAAAATTCGTTTCAATTTTTTTGGTTTTTTGAGCATAGCTTCTACACCGTTTTAGCTAAAGACTTCAAATTTGTATATTTAGATAGATATTATGAATACGCAGATTATGTAATTTTTGGATTTTGGATGCCACGCCCCCTTCGCCCACAATTTGCAAAATACGCATTTCAAATACTAGAGACTTGAAATTTGGCACATAGATACATTTAGATATTCTTAATCTACTCTGAAAATTTCATCAAGATCATGCATCTAGAAATGGAGTTATAAGCGTTCAAAGTATAGCCCAACCCACCCCCAAGCCGCAGCAGCAACTGCGTGGTTAGCAGAGCTCGCGCTCATGCGATCGTAAAGAAGAAGAGTATCACTTTTTTTGCAGGGTTCAGGGGATCTCGTAGTCGAGCCGTCTCGACTAGAGCCTTCTTACTTGTTATTTTTATTTTTTTGTGTACTTACCATTAGCCAGAGCCAGCAGACCGAGCAGAAAGGCAACCGATAGGAATTTCATTTTCTTTAGTTAGTTAATTAGCTTGTTGCTTGTGGAAGTAAAGCTGAACTGATGCTGTTTAGCCCAGTGCTGTGAGCTTTTATACACAGAGATCATCTGAAGCGCATTTGCTGCTAAGGCAACAGTGGGGAAACCGCAGCGATTATCAGATGGAATTACCCCCTTTTCGAGTCCACAGTGTCCAGAACGTGAATTCCCCAGTTCATTTCAGACGTTGAGCAAACGCGGCGATAAGCTCATGTGTCTAATAGCAGCGCGTAAAAAGAATATTATATGGAAACCCATTCTAGGTGTTATTTGTTGTTGTTGTTGTTGCTGATTGAAAACTGGCTTTACTCAGAACATAGGGCAAACAACTTTGATTCGCCGGCTTTTCTTCAGAAATGAAAACAAAAACTCGCTTTTTGCCGCCTGACACTTTATGACATTTTCAATTAAATATCCGCCGCACGTTGCTGCGTAATTGACATTTGCATAAGTTCCAACTAACTTTGTTGTTATCAGATTAGCGTTGCAAATTGCGAATTGTAACGAGGAATGCCATAAATGCGTTACTTATTCATATTGATTGTAATCAATCTTGAGGTATCTATGCTTAGCAATTTGTTATATTGTCTAGAGTTAGTTAATCAATTACTATTCTTTAAATGATGTGGGAAAACGTGCTTGCATTATGTTAGTTGCCGTGGAAAACCCTTGCAGTTAAAAAAATACTTTAAATATTTATATTAAATTTAGAAAAAATAGTCGAATGTAAAAATTGTTGTCGATTTTTTAAGATGTATAAAAAAAATATTTAATTTATTTATTTATTTTATTTTATTAATCTAACATAACTTCTGCATAATCCAAAATATATAAAAATATAAATATTGAAAAAAAAAATGTACAAATAAATTTATAAAATAAATAAACATGATTAATATAGGAAAAATTAATTATAATATTAATATTCAATTTTCCATTTTTATTAAAATAATTTTTAAAAAAAGTTGACAAAATAATTTTAAAAAATTTTGTTCTCTAGGCTAAAGAATCATGTTTCATTTAATATTATTAATAATTAAATTTTTAATTATTACTTGTAAAATTATTTAAATAATTCCATTCTGAAAATGACAACTCAAATTTAATATCAACAATGTGTTCATGAAGCAATGCCTATTATTTACCTGGGTAAGCGAATTTACGCCGTCAATTCATATAATTTTCACGCCCATTTGATTGCATGTAAATAGCTTGAAGCCCTGCCTGCATACATATGGCGCTTACGAGCGTCACAATTGGCACTAATGAAAAACCTTATATGCGCTATGAGAAATAGCGCCCATATTTGAATAAACCCAACATGATTTTGAAATAAAAAGTTTCGTGCAGATATCTCATTTGTATGCACATAAATTGCATTACGAATTGACGCTTTACAGACGAACCAAAAGGAAAGAATAAAAAAATTTAAAAAAAGTGAGGGAAAAAGTAGAGGAAAACCTGACCGAAAAGAGTGAACAAGACACAGCGGAAAGTAAAATAAATTAAAAACTCTCCAAGAATGCCGGCAAAGAAGACACAGCGGAATTGCAACAGCGGCAGCAGCGCGAATGTAAAAAATTGCAGAGCTACGCGTGTCCTTGCCGCGGCTCCTGTCGCACCAAATAATAACAAAAGGTGCAAAGCAAAGCAGTGAAAACGAAGACAAAAAATATAAAATACAAAAAAAAAAAAAAATTAAATAAAAATGCACTGGCAGAGTGAAGAGTATACGGTGCATGCAAGCAGCCCCCATGCGCGGCAGTGGAACTCTTGCTGATTTTGATGTTGGTAAATTTTGGTGCATTTATCATTCGGCCACCTGCCATGCCAGATACTCTGTTCACCTGCATCCATTTCGATTTACTCTATATATTCTACTTCATTTTTTTTTTCTGTTGTACATTTCCCGCTTGATTTTCACGAATTACGTTTATTGCTGCATAGTCGAGAGCAGGGAAAAGAAAGAGAAGAAATAGATTCGGGAAAATTGAAAAATGCTCCAAGTTCACTTGGCATTCGCTTTGCAAACAACAGCGCAAGGAATTGTCGATACGTTTGCCAAAAAAAAAAAGAGAAGAAGAAGAGAGAAACAAAACTTCGAATTGATGATGAATTGATTTATGTTTGCGTATTCGCCTCTTGTGCTTTCCCAAAACACTTTTTCCCATTTCCATTTCCATTTTCATTTTGATTTTGATTTCTATTTGGTTTTTGTGTAACATTACATAGCCTTAAAGAGCGCTGCACTGATTGTGTGTTACATTTCGCTGAGAGAATTATTTGAAATCGGATGCATTCGATAAGCCAAATTCACTTTACACTCGAACTGAGCAGAGAGAATGTGCCACCTGCTCGTATGCAATGGATAGGGATAGTTAGCGAGAGTTTAATCGAATTCGTTTACCAATGATGATATTTGGCTAATAGAAGAAATGTGAAATAATGTCGCTTTAAAGCGTAAGTTCCTTCGAGTCCTTGATTAGATAACACATTCAAATGAAATCATAGTGAATGACTTGAGCAATTTTCAGCTGAACTTCAAATGTAACAATGGATATAACTACTTTAAATTATTAACTCTATGTTTAACAATTTCTCTTATACTTTTTAGTCAAAGACATTCCATGCCCATCAATCAAAATGGCATAAATATTTGCACGCATAAATGTGCATCAAAGGGAAACTTTTCTTTGATTTCAACAGACACAAATCCTTTATGAGCAGCCTTAAATGAACACAATGAACTTATAGATACTATTTTGCAATCCATTAGCTTAAGACGAGTGCATAATAAATTTCATGTTTTATTTAAGAAATTGTGAAATGTGAAAAATGATAAATGCATTTATCGGATTGATAGTGAAATGTATGAAATGCTGTTAGCTCTTTAATCAAATTATGCTGTGAGCCAATTGAATATCCTGGCAATGCAGGCGTACAATAAAGTTAATTAATTTACTTGCTGTGAGAAGGCTAAATGTATTTGGTTTGCAGTAAATTAAATGCAAGAAACGTTGCAAACTCTGACAATATGCAGTTAATAACACTCACACACACACACACAGACACACACATTTAGATAGACAGCAACAGCAGCAGGAGATTGTTGAAATAACTGCTCATCAATTTCTGCACAACTTGATATGCAAATCACGTTTGTGAACCGTAACACAAGTCGATTATAAAATATTAATAAATTAATTTATATTCAAATTGTTATCACTGTGCAGTGCCATGTCCAGGCTGCCACGCCTACTTCAGCCAAGCGTAAATCAAAGGCGGCGACAGTTAATGGCTCAATTTAAGGTGCTCGTAAAAGGCTTAAGAATGCTTGTGCCCTGCTCTGCTCCCTTGCCCGCGCAACCTTTGGCAAATTTCTATAGATACATATATACAAATCTAAATCCAAAATGCACTGTTGTCAATTTTCACGCCACAATTTATGTTAATTTAGTTGTAACCTTTGATATTATGAAGCAAGGTGGAAAGGTGACGCCTGCTCCTAAACCCATCAACGATCCCAAAAGCATCCATTATACCCACACACACACACACACACGCACACACAGACACACAATGACTGGCAACAATCCATTAGTGGGTTACTAACGGTTCTCTTGCCGGCGCCATTTTGTGTAACAACTGCAAATCAATGCTCTGACATGTGAAAAATGGCAATGGCGCTTTTGTATGCCATGTCTATTATAATATTCCTATATTATTTTATGCATGCAACTGTATTTGCCCATCTATGTGTGTGTCTATACATGTGTGTCTGCATTTTCGTAATCAACCTCATGATAAATCGTTTGCGCAAAATTTATTGAGTTTTTGCATGACATTCAACTCGACGAGCGACAGCAGCTGCAGCGACCAATCATATTTGGAAACAGTATTACGTACTCTTATTTTGGAACTTATTTAAGCTCTGGCTTTATATCTTTGAAACATTTGTAAGAACATTTTTGATATTCATATTATATTGATGTTAATATAACACTATATAACAGATTATCCATTTAAACTTCTTATTAATTTTAAATATACGTTAAATATATTTTAAACATATTAGTAAGTTAAAGCTTCTCAATAATTTTTAATTGCACTATAAAATATCAGGCGTATTTTAGCATATGATTCGGTAACAGTTTTCCAACTATTAATACAATGATAAATTAATTTTTAATTAATTACAAATTATCGCATGCCTATAAAATGCAAAACCTTTACGAAATATGCAGTTCAAAGGTTGTATTCTCCTTTTATTGTGCAGCAGTATCAAAATTCACAGTGTACATCCAAACAGTTTATGTTTGCTGCCTAACGACAGCCGATAAGAGTTCATTTCCATGCTACAAACTCTTTCATTTAACTGCCAGATATTTGAATACATGTGAATGCATATAAAATAGTATGCAACAATTTTTAGTGTTTGATCAGCTGCTGGACATTTGTAGTTTGTAGTTGCAGCAAAAACAAAAAATTCAATTGTACAATGTTTGCCAGAGTGTGCTTCGAATATCAAAGCTTTCAGCATCATTCACCTGCTGAGAGTCATTTGAGCTCATAGTAAAACTATTTTTTTTTTTATATATTTACTTTTCATTCATGCAGGCATAGGAAAAGAAATATAGAAATATGAGAGAGCATTCGTGATATTGCATAAATTATATTTAAATTGAAGGAAGCCTGAGATAGAGATAGAGGTAGAGATAGAGATAGAGATAGAGATAGAGATAGAGATAGAGATAGAGGTAGTGGTAGAGGTAGAGGTAGAGGTAGAGGTAGAGGTAGAGGTAGAGGTAGAGGTAGAGGTAGAGGTAGAGGTAGAGGTAGAGGTAGAGGTAGAGGTAGAGGTAGAGGTAGAGGTAGAGGTAGAGGTAGAGGTAGAGGTACAGGTGGAGGTTGAGATAGAGATAGAGATAGAGATAGAGATAGAGATAGTGATAGTGATAGTGATAGAGATAGAGATAGAGATAGAGATAGAGATAGAGATAGAGATAGAGATAGAGATAGAGATAGAGATAGAGATAGAGATAGAGATAGAGATAGAGATAGAGATAGAGATAGAGATAGAGATAGAGATAGAGATAGAGATAGAGATAGAGATAGAGATAGAGATAGTGATAGTGATAGTGATAGAGATAGAGATAGAGATAGAAATAGAGATAGAGATAGAGATAGAGATAGAGATAGAGATAGAGATAGAGATAGAGATAGAGATAGAGATAGAGATAGAGATAGAGATAGAGATAGAGATAGAGATAGAGATAGTGATAGTGATAGAGATAGAGATAGAGATAGAAATAGAGATAGAGATAGAGATAGAGATAGAGATAGAGATAGAGATAGAGATAGAGATAGAGATAGAGATAGAGATAGAGATAGAGATAGAGATAGAGATAGAAATAGAGATAGAGATAGAGATAGAGGTAGAGATAGAGATAGAGGTAGAGATAGAGGTAGAGATAGAGATAAAGATACAGATACAGATACAGATACAGATACAGATACAGATACAGATACATATACAGATACAGATACAGATAGAGACATGAACTCTAACTAGAAATGAATTGAAAAATTAACAGAGAAAAGTCTTATATATATTAAATTTATGTAAATATCAAGTTAAATTCTTTGTCAGAGCAACTCAAAGAAATGTTCGGCTCAAGAAATTTTTGTAAAACCCGATAAGACAAAAGAAAGGAAAATAGAAATATCAATACGATTTTCTTTTTGCATGCCAGTTTAGCACATAAATTCTTTGCCACACCACATACTGTACGTATTCACTTATTTATACACAGTTGTGCAGATGTATGTGTATTCTACCTATAATTGATGACTGCATAGATGTGGCTCTGGTTCAATGCCTTTTGTCTGTGCGTCAACCTCAAAAATGTTGCAGTGAACTAAATTCCATTTCCTTGAATTTTGCTGTTTTCGCATTTGGCATTTGGCACTTGGCATTTGTTCTATGTTTTTCTGTGGGCTTGGACCTGCTGATGACCTCTGGCTGGCTAAATGATTGATGAACTATTGAAAAACAAGTAAATGTTTTAATTGAGATACAAAAAATAGTTTAGATATTAAAATGTTCGATGGGATGGGGATTGGCCCAGCTGTTCAATTGAGTTGACGATTTGCTTCGTTTATTGCATTTAGTGTGTGCTGCATTTAAAATAAGAGAAATGTAAATATGTCGAATGTGTTTGCATTGTTTATTTAGCCATTAAAAGAAAAATATGTTGAAAATGCTTCAACGCTTCGGTTTTTCAGCATATTCGAGAAAGTTAAATATTTACGAGTGTGTCAACAATTTATGTGTATTGCGCTTTACTAGAGGAATTGAAAACAAGTTATAAATTTAAATCAAATAAATAAGTGTTTTATTGTTTATATAGCAGCTTTGTGTTTTATTTAAATTAGTGCATTTAAATAATATTCTAATATTCCAACAACAAATATCAGTATTTCCGTATACAACAACTCTCAAAGAGAACAACAATTGAAGCTCAGCTTACATAAAGCCACTCGTAATAGAAGAGCGATATCCTCAACAGCTGGCCAGCCACAGCTCAGCCACTGATGGTTGTCGTCAATAAAGTTGAAAATTATGAGTAGTGCCCAAAGAGAGAGAGAGAGAGAGCGAGAGAGAGTGCCTAGAGATAGGGAATTATAATGGCTGATGTAGCAACTGCTTTATGTCCACTCTAAACACTCGGACTGGCCATGTTCTTCCAGCTGTTGTTGTTGCTATTGTTTTTCGAGTTGTACTAGTTGTTGCTTTTGTGGCTACTGGCTGTTGGCTGTTGGCTGCTGGCTCGGCTAGCATTTCCGTTTTGTGCAATTTATGGCACATAGAACAGAGAGTTGGCAGAAATTATTTTGAAATATTGCAGACAAAAGCTGCCTGGGCGAAAGACAAATGTGCGAGCGAGGATAGAGTGCAGAGTGCGGAGTGCGGAAGGATTGGATAAATATGAATGAAAAACTATTAAGTGTATGTCTGTACGTGCGTGTGTGTGGGTGCAAGTGACTGTAACGCTTATCGTTGTTAGTGCTAAGCTCTTGCTGAATGTATTTTGATTTTGTCAGAAGGCTTGATACACATTGCTAAGAATATATTTATTGTTGCATAAAACATTTAAATGTTTTTCGTCAATTAAAAATAAAATAACAAGATATAAATATAAATATATATGTAAATATTTTCAAAATCGATATGATATTTGTATTTATGAAGCTGCAATTGATATTGAGGATAAAACGGTTTCGTTTCTTGTTTATCAAGTTATATTAAGCAGAAGTATATAATTACATTAAATTTTGCAATATTTAGTTTGCTTATAATAAGCAACATTTTTAATTATATTAAATTATACATAAATATTTTATATATATATTTATGTATAATTTTTTTAAATATATAATTTAATTAATGTGGAAAATATAAAAAGTTTCCTTTTTTTTCATATAACAAGTACTTCTTGCAAGAGTATTTCAGCTTCCATACAGCATATAATTTCATTCTTGTTGGCAACAAATTCTCTGATGACATGAAAAGTGCTTGTGATGTCAGTAGAAACCACAGAATTGGACATAAGTGCGAGCTTAGTAGCGGTCACTAAGCAAGGTGATTCAGTTGCCACACACACACACACACACACTCACACACGGACAGAGATGCAGCACATAGATAATATGTGCACATATATGCCAGAACCTACGTAACTTTTTTTTTGGGGGGGCTTTTGTGAGCTCAGGACGCTTGCTGTTTTGTAGTTGAGCGCACCCGTGACTGTTGACCGGCCTGGCCGGAAATGGAACAAAGGCCGTGCACAAGATACATGAGCTCTATGCGCAGCAAATAACTATAGATAACTCCCAGTAGCAGCTCAGCTCAGTTTTGTGTTTTGTGTCGCGTTTTGTTGCATGTTTTTGCAGATTGCAACAACAACAACAGCAATAAGAGTAAAACACATTTGACATTCGTGATGCACTGGCCAAAAATATTTTTGCCAATTCAAAAGAAAAAAAAATTACTAGACCTTTGGCCAGCGTCCATTGTCAGCGCTTTGTGTCGGCCCACCATCCACATAAACCCCAAATTTTCCACTCTCTTTCTCTCTCTCTCACACACACACATACAATAGTCAAGTACAATGGGCGAATATTTGTTCAGTTGACGCTGACGATGTTTTTCCATTTTTTTAATCAGTCGCGTTTCGATGTTTTTGCTTTTCACACTTTTTCTCTGTCTTTTGTTCAGCGGCTTTTGTTTCAGCACAAAAATATTACGCAAATATCTTAAAGCCTTGCATATTTCTGCGCTGACTTTATTGTGTTGCATATGAACATGTGTGAGTGTGTGTGTGTGTGTGTGCCATAAATTAGCATCAACTGTTATGGTGCGTGCCGCTCTTTAAATGCTGCTGATTTACTAGCTACTTCATTGCATGAAGCTTTATCGAGTTAGTTGTCCCGACTTGATGCTGAGCGTTCACTTTGTCAGCTCTGTGTGGCATTACGCTTAGTTTTATTGTCTTGTAAAGTCGCACTTGTACTTAATTTACGAGCACTATGAAAGACTTTGTGTGCGCTTGAACAGCTTTTGCCTGAAGAAATCTCTGTGCAGCTCGAAAATAAATCTGAATTGCCAACTAAGCTGTGTTTGCATTTTTTTTGTTTTATTTTTTATTATAATTGCCTTAAATATTAGTTTGCTTCTGTTCGCTGGCCTACTCTGCGCCGCCCATGTAGACTAATTTTGAAGCACTTATCTTTCAGCATGAACGAGCAAATTTCTTTGATTGTCTATGCCATGGCCTGTCATCAGTATTCATCTTTTTGTAGTTGTTGCTGCTAGCATTATTGTTATTCCCAGTCACATCATATGTACGCAAGCCGACTCAGAATAAAATAAACAAAAAACGAAGCAAAAATGAAAATAGAAAAATACAAAATTTACAAAATAAACTCTCAGACTTTGCTAACGACAATTAAATGCTCTACTAATGCAAGAGGCAACTTTGTTTTTTATGCAAAAAATATTAAACAATTTTTTTCATCATTTAATTTTGATAAATAAACTAAAATTATATTAAAATATTTTTAAATTGACAAAGGAAATTGCATAAAAATATTATTGACTTATAAATTTCAAATCAAGTTAAGTTTAATTCATGTTCTTTTAAATTCAATTTTTTTATTGAATAAGTGTATAGGAAGTTTTTCTTAAATAAAAAAAAAATGTTTTAAATATATTTAGAAATTGATTGAAAGTATTAAAAATAAATTGCACACAAATATATTTTGATTATAAATTTTAAATTAAAGTTAATTTCATTTAAAGTGCTTTTAAATTAAATTATTATTCCTTGAAGCTCTCGGCGAATTCCTAGACTTTTGTTAACAATTTATTTTTGAAATATGAATGCAATTCAATTTGTGGAACAATTTCAATTGCATAGCTACACTATTCCGCTAGAAGAATAAAGCGAACTTGGTTATTTTTAATAAGCTACCGGTTGTGACCTCAAATGCATAACATGCTTGCTCACTGAATAGGAATGTCCTTTGCCAAAGAGTATCTTACAGAAATACAGAAAGTATATATGTATATATATGTATATATATGTATATTTGCCTTATTAAAATTCCATGCAAATGCGCTTATATGGCCCAACCAGCCAAGTGGGCGTGCCCGCAACACCCACACTCCCACAGGCATAGCTCCCCTGGCTCGCTGGCGCACGTCCCGCCTGGCTGCTCTTAACGTTGGCCACTTGGAGGCGAGACACGCGCACGCCCAAAATCCTCATCAGCCTGGCCATACAATTCCGAAATACTTTGAGCCATTTCTATGGATCGTATGTGGGTGTGTGTGTGTGTGTGTGTGTGTATTTGTTGTGGGGGTTGTGAGTGTGCGTCAACAATTGTTTCGCTGCTGGAAAATGCGCAAAAAGTAAAATCCTAACCAAAAGTTATTTCATATGCGAGTGTGCAGACGGCGACGCGAATCAACAAAACAGCGCAAACAGATGAAAGGTTGAAGGAGATGAGAGGGAGGGAAGTCGGCAAGGGAAGCAAAGTGTGTGGAACAGTGTTAGCTACCCAAGGACAACAATTGCAGTGAGCGGCTCATGGTGGCTGGGCAAGTGCGCGCGTGTTAAGCATATTTAGTTCATTTATTTCAAATTAGATTTTTAAGCGACGACGAGCGCACAAGAGGGACGAAAATATTTTGCAAGGCGAGTGTCATGGCTGATAAGAAGAGCTGCTGGCTAGCCCACTTGGGTTTTGGGAGCTGTTGCTACTACGCTCACAGATCGCTCCCCTTTTTCATTTTTTTTCGTCCGTTTTTGGGTGGGTTTTGCATTCATTTCGAAATTATGCGGCATTTATTTTTGGTAGATTTTTTCGCTTTTTCCTGTACCCGTTACGCGGCATATATATTTCCATTTGCTGATTAAAGCGCCCATGACAAGGGCTGTTTATGTTGTTCTACTGGTTATTCACTTAAAAAAGGGTTAAAATAACAACAACTGTTTGATGTGGGCTAGGTCTCCTGGACCACCGTAGCCCATCTGTAGCTGAATGGTTCATTAAGTTATTTGTGTATGAGCATAAAGACGAAGTTGCACAAAGCAAGTTGAATTCAAATTAATATTATATAGGTATGAATGTGTGTGCGCTGGGGGTTAGTGGTCAATATGAACGAAAGCTTATATGAAAATATTTTGATACAAGTTTTATATAGTTATGACAACAAAGTTTCTATGTTTCGATTCACTGAATCGGAAATTGTGCTTAGAATATGATATATTTTAGGAGCATATGCTTGTATTATGTTTTGTTTTATTACATCATTCTATTTAGAGCAGCTTATAGACAATGTTTGTATTTATATAACTATATTAAATTTGTTTGCGAAATATAAAATAAAATATAAAACATTGTCTATAATATCTGCAATGGATAATAGTAGAGCACAAAAATATGGATGGATAATATTTATAAAAATCATTCATTAAAGAAAATTTAATATAAAATATCTTGTTCTATGCAAGCTTAACTTAACTTACTTTAGTTTACACTTTAGACAATTTAAGCTTATACATAAATTCAGTGAATTCATTGTTCTGCCCAGATAACATAGTCATAAACATATCGATATTTACTTCACTTGACCCCTGTTTAACCTTCCAGTTCATGTAAAATTGTTTGCTATTTAAAAGTTTTTCATAGATTCTCAGTTATTGGCAATGTCAAGCGACCAGTCTGGGGCCTATCATAATATGTCCATCTAACTACAGCAAACATGCCACGTTGTTCAATCTAGTAAAGTGAATATTGGTTGGTAGAGACTGGCGGTAAGTACCGCAAGCCAAATGCCAAAGATGTTCAGCAGGACAAGCAGCAGCACAGTGTACTGAGTGTAGAGTCCAGAGTGGAGCAGAGAATGTAAAGTAGAGAGAAGAATGTCGCTGAACAAGCAAAAATTTTATAACATTACGAACAAGTGATGAGAGGTGGGCGGGTAGGTAGATGGTACCAGCGAGTACAGACAAGAAACTGAAAAACGCAAACACAATTATAACAAGTGCGGGCAAGACTACAAAAAAAGAGGAAGCAAAAAAAAAAAAAAAAAAGAATTACAACACAGCCGACTGGGTGAGGGGGGCATATAACGGCATGAATGAGCAAGAGGCGTGGTCAGGGCAGAGGGCAGTGTGTTGACCAACAATGTTGGTCACAACACACACACACACAAACTACAGAGAGAGAGAGCGGGAGAGAGAGAGGGCAGAGTCCAATACAGCTATACACTAGCAAAGGAAGGCAGCAAGTGGCCCACAGCCACTAACAAGAACTAATATTTGACAGCTGCCTCGGCCCTAGGCTGACGCTCTCGTCCTGCCACTTGGCACTGCTGTCTCTGCAGAGTATGGTCCTCTCTTTTTTTTTTTTATTTTGTATATACCCTATGTGATTTCGAAGCTAGGGATGTCATAGAAATGAGCAGGTATACGAATATGAATTTTGATATTCATGTTATTTAGACTTTGTCTAATCGAGTTTATAAACAATAATCAATTGTAATTTATTTACAATGAATTTACAGGATATCTAGCTGGTCCATGCCACTGCAACTACGCTATTTGTACATGTTTTGCCATGTTGTCGGAGTCGCTGCGTCGCATAAATGTAGACGAGCCTGTGCCATTTTGGCCAACTCTGCTCTGCGTTCAACGACTTTTGGCTGATTTCGTAAAAGGCCAACAGAGCGAAAGAAGAAAGGGCAACAAAATATATAAAAAAATGTATAAAAAACAAGAACAGAGAAGTTCAAACTTTACCGGCAACAAAAGTCAAGTAGCCGTGCCAGCGAACAGCAAAAAAAAAAAAAAAAAAAAAAAAAAAGAAACAATAAAAAAAATGTATATATATATGTATATATGAAATTGTTAACAAACAAAAAAACAAAATATACCATGCACAACACATGCTGCTCATTTCGGTGGAAAATTTGTCTTTTTTCTTTACGAAAACAAAGCAGGCCCATGCAGCAGCAGCAGCAGCAGGGGCGTGGCATGGCACATGGCACTTCAGCTGATGCCGTGCGAGGTGATGCGTTGCGCAAAAACCAAACACACATTTAAGCACTTGAAGCACGCAGCGAATAAGTGAGCCAAAGTGGAGCTGAGCGGGGCTAAGAGCTGCGTCAAGGAGAATAAATGCGAGTCAGGTAGACAGGTAGACGAACGAACGCACACGCACACACATACATAGATATTCCCAATGTGCTCTGCAGCACACAAAAATGTTGCAGACTTTTAGGCGCATGCGAATTTTTAAATGTAAACAATAATTTGTACTTATTTGAGGTGCGCATATGGCATATGAAATTAAATCTTATAAGTAAATATAAATATTTAGAAATAAATATATGAAAATATGTATTTAAAAAAAAATATTTATATAAATATATTTTGTCATATACATTTGTACATTCAATTAAAAGTATTAGTGCATAAGACATAAGCTGTGACTTTTATAATTAAATGATTTGATCAAATGTGAAAATCTGTTTACAAGTGTTATTTCTTCTTTTCTGTATTCTCAAATCGATCTGTTTTAAATGTTCATATAGATCATATTATCATATTATTATAATGAGTTGATATTTGCTTATAAAGCTTCTCTCTCTCAAGTCTGTTAAACAACTAGCGTAATTACTTCAACATGAACTAATGTTAACAAATGCCCAATCTGTTGGCCAAATTCGATTCTTTATCAACACTTTTGAGCGTCAAGAAACTTTCATCGATAGTAATCAATAGTTTTCATAGCTGAGCATTGCCAGAGAGTACTTCTTCAATCAGTTGACGACAGACGCTAATCGCTAAAATGAGTTGAAAACTTGTCGATTTGATTAAATGTCGCAAGTGTGCAGAGTGGCAAATAATAATGAGCTACTCAGCAGTTACTTTTGGCTCATATTTAATCAGGCCTCATTGTTTGATTCGCGTAATAAAAGCCCGACGCTTCAATTAAATGGCAAAAGTTTTGCGTTCGCTGATTCTGATTACATACGAAAAACTTAATTAACTCAGAGCATCGCAGTCGGCCGGGTTTGTCAAACGGCAAACTGCTGAGTAACTTTAATAGTTTTACACGCTAACCCACTTTGCACGGCACGGCGACAGAGTGTCGAGGAATGAGATTAGCGGGGGCGTTGAGCTGCAAGCTCGATGAGGATGGGGGTGGTGGAGTGAGAGAGTCAAATGCATTTTTGAAAAATTGCAAAACTTGATTAGCGATTTGTGTGCGCCTCGCACATGCCACACTCCAGCTTGACTATGACGAGCTGCAGTGCAAATTTGCAGCACTCGGAAAAGTTTTTGGCCAACAGCAATGGCAGAGGCAACTGGCAGCTGGCAGCGGCAGCGGCAGCTCTCTCGCTTGAAAGTGTGCTGTGAAAAAGCAAAGCTAATCTGACTCTAACCCTAACTTCGAACTATGACTGTGACTCGTGGGCCACCTGGGCAACGGGCGCAGCCTTTGCGCATTCATCACGGAATGCAACAGCCGGAGAACGAGCGAGTGAAAGAGCGTGCAAGCGAGTAAGCGAGAACTTTGCCATAGCTCCCAGAGTCCCAGTTCACTTATCCATTTTGCAGCGCTGCGAATGATGTTGCGCCTGGCCAAGGCGCCTGCAATCCAATTCCCAATGAGTGCTGTGCAGATATGAAAGCAGAAGTTGTGGCTACTGCTAAAGGGGGTGCTAGGATGTAGAAGTTAGGGTTCCTGCTGCTCCTGCTGCTGCTGCTGCTGCTGCTGCTGCTGGTGTGTGGCACTCGCATTGAAAATCCCCGTACGTATTTGCAATTTGTCGGTGGCGCAAACGTTGGGGCGCGATAGCTTGATTGAATGGGTCGGCAGACTGGCCACGTGCTCAGTTTGTGTGTGGCATAATGAGAGTTATGGCTAATGCATACCCACAGTCAGTAGCTTGAATCCCGCTGACCCAGCTTGATGGATGACCAACCTCTCTGACCAGGCCAGACACTAGACCCCAAACAAAAACAAAAAGAAAAACCCTACCAAAAAAACAAACCAAATTGTGACCGTGTCTGCAACGGCATTGAAGCATAAAGCTTCTAATGAAATTCTAAAGCGTACCATAAAACTTCCGATTGGACACTGCAGGTGCGTTGCCCGTAAAGATTTGCATGCACTTCAATACCTGGCTATAGGTGTGTACTGGTGTGTGTATGGCTTTCCGTAAGCTGCCGGCCGTTGGCTACTTTGTCTGGTCTGCAGTCGATTTGTGTCCTTGGCAGGTGAAAGTTGAATCAATGGCAACTCAATTCTAGTTCGATGCTCTATGTTGGCTTTTAATTTATTTAATGGCTGCCAAAGGGGCTCAACTCTTTTATTTTCTTCTTCTTTATATTGAATAAGCATAAAGGTTAGCCACTATGCCATATATCATTGTCCATTCTGATTAGATTTGGGCCGCCATTGACCCTTTGCCTTTATCCTTGCTCGAACTTTATTGTGTGAACAGGTTTTTTTTTTTAGGGGTTTTATATTTGTTTGTATGCACAATTGCACAATATTGGATTTCCTTTTAAAGCAGCAGGCTATTATGTTTGGCTTAAGTGAAAAGGGAATATATAGTTTCTCCCTCTCTCTCACTCTCTCTCTTTCTGTTTCTATGTGCACATTATTTAAATGAACATGCTCATTGAATAGAAACGGAATTAGAGACGTCATTATGACTTAAATCTCATTCAATTAACTTTGGCTGGAAATTTCAGAGATTTCAATATATTCAACTCTCAATATCAAGCGCTCGCTTTGCTTTTCACGCAAAATATGTGCAGTATTGGAGCTAGGCAGTGAGGGAGCAGCATAGAGTGCGCGAATCAGGAGAGTTAACATAGGGAGCGCAACAATTCCGTCCATATATGCCTTTAAGATCAAGCTCTGCTCTTTAAAAACTTGAACTTGTTCAAGTTTCGCTCTTACTTTATAATTATCATAGTTCGCAAATAACTGTTAAGCTTCGCGTTCTGTTCACAAGATCAAACGAAATAATCAGACTAGCTCGCTTTCGCTCTGAGTAAAAGTGTTCGTTTCTTTTCGTTTACACTTACATACGTTGTTGATTTGCTTGGCGAAGACAACCATCTCATATAAAGCAATAAATACACAAAAGACTTTTCGCTTCGTCTAAGCTAACCAAACGGTCGCTTTGTGTCCGATCGCGAACGAGCTCATCAAAAAATACGAACGCAATCAGTTGTTCTCTGAGTTTTTCCTTATAAAAGTGTGAGTGAAATATACTTATTTGCTCACATTAAGAAACGATCAACAGACTCAGAGCTCTATTCATTTATACTAGTTAACACCCAAAAATATATCATGCAATCAAAACTTAAATATTCCCTATTCTATACTATTTTACACTATTCAAGCTTATTAGATTCCATTGCTATAGAGCATATAAGTTTTGAGCCTTTGCCTATTATTATGAATAATCAAATTAGATGCGAACTGTTTGGTATTCGCTGCCAGTCTATTCGCGAATATGAAGCAGCTTCGTTCCATGACCTTTGTCAGCTTCAGTTCCTGTAAATTATAGATTTAGAATATCTTGGCAATCCATTCAGATGGAACAACAATAACAGTTTCATAGCAATACCCATACTAGTGTGGGCTGTTAATAATAATAACACATTTCTTGTAAATGAATAAGAATAAAACCGTTCACAAGAGAGGCACAAAAGTAATTCTCTATAATGCCATTCAAAATTTCGCTTACCATTTTAATATTTTTCAAAAATATTCCCATCCATTTTTAAACATTCAATTCAATATTATTAGATTTATTACATAGTATTCAATTCAACATTTTAAAATTGAAAATTATTTGTTTACCATCAAAATATTGTGACAAATAAAATAGAAATGCCTAAAACAGGCTCGTCATATCATAGCGGATCCTATTTGACACCGAATCCGTAAAGTTATTTAAAGAATTTGATCCACTCTCAAGTTGTGGCTGCAAAATTGCCAACTTTAGCTGACAAGTATTTCTGTTATGCTAACTTAAGTAAGGCTGGGATTTTCTGCTACTTTTTACTCGTATTCGTTTTTTTTTTTTTTTATTTATATTATTATTATTTTGTTTCCGTTTTCATGCTCCCTCTATAAATGGCGTTGCGATTGCGGGCATTATTTTTTATTGGTTCAAGTTGCCTAACGATGTATATTGGATATTTTATATGCTGCAGCTTAGCTAGCGCACGCACACACACACATACACACGCAAACAAATAACCCGACAGACACGCACAAAAGACATCTCTCTTCCTCTCACACAAACTGAGGACTGAGAGGCATCTATCGGGGACCAGGGTCCAGGGACGTCCAGGCGCTGCCACACTTCAACTGGCTGTTGAATTCACACAACATCATTTATATTCCAACTTGTTTTCGAGGCGTCTGCAAAAACTTTGTGGATGGCGACCGCATCACACAAATACTTATATAAATACAATTTATGTGTGTGTGTATGTGTGTGTGTGCACGAGGTATTTGTGTGGCAGCCATTTTGTGTGTTTTTACAGCATGCTCTAAGAGAGAGGAGAAGTGAGGTACGTTGCACGCTTCAGTTGAACGCACAAGCAAATGTTGTTGCTCAATCGAAAGTATCAAATTGCCCACAATAACACTTAAATCCGACATCTAAGCTGAAGTCAACTCCAGTAGGAGGCAGACGCTGGGCGGAACATCCAGCAGAGCTAGAGAGCTCGTAGAGGTAGCAGCAAGAGGAGCAGCAGCAGCAGCAGCTATGAGCCTGTCAAGCGGCACGGAAATGAGCAGCAATAATAAAAATGTTAAATCTAAGCAAATGAAAAAAAAAAAAAGAAAATAAAATCGAAATTTTTATGCTCTCAAGCTAGTGAAAAACTTGAAAGCGCTGGCAAAATAAAAGAAAAATGTTTGATTGATGGATAAAAATGTGCATTTTATTGACAGATTTTCGCTCTTTGCCTGGAAATTGCATAATCAAGGCAAGACTTTGTGGAAAGCGTGGAAAGCGTGTGCCGTTTAAAGATTATTTTTAAATGTGCTTGAATAGTAAAGGTTTCCAAAGGTAGAATCTAGGCAGAGCGAACTGGTGATTTTCCTAAGTTTAGTAAGAGAATACTAAAAGAAATATTATGAAGCCAAAAGCTAGACAGGTTCACGTACTTAAATTACATATTGAGGTTTAGGAATATCTTGAAAGTGATGTAGAAGCTATTTCTATGAATAATACTAATTTAAATATTTTATAACTTCGACTGCAAGACTAAATAGAATATTATTCTCACACTTTATTATTTCTATTTTAGTTATTTTCATTTATTTATTTATTTTTATTTTTCAAGAAACTTGTCAAATAAACATTATTGATGATCATCGTCTGTCTCGATAATTGCTAATTCAATGAAATAATTTTCAAACATTCTTAAATGAACAACCTTTTGCAATAAGTGTCCTTCGCTTGACTGGCAGCCAACTTTTTCATCGTTGTTGTTGTTGCTGTATTTTCGCTATTGTCAAGTCCTGGCAACTTATTCAATATCAAATGGCGTGCAAGAAAAAACTTTCTAAAGCCGGCAAGAATTGCGCAGAAAAACTGTGTAAGACGGGCGGGGCGCCACAAAAGCTGGCGCAACTGTTGTGCAATCGTGTCAAATATTAAAACATGAAATAAATATTAAACGTGCAGCAGTCACAGTCGCAGTCGCAGTCGCTGAACGAGCAAGAAATAAACAAGAAACTTGCGCACAATAAGTTGCAAAATATTTACAATATTTCTGCTGTGCCAGCAGCACCAGCAACTGCAAATCAGCAGAGAGCCAAGAAGCAAAAAATACAGAAAGAAAGAAATAATGTATATAGAAAGCAAAGCAAAAATCAGCCAACAATAAACACAACCACACACACACACTCACACTCATATGCGCCACATAAAGATGAAGCCAAGTGCAACAGAGTGTGAGAAATGAGCGTAGCAAAAACTTTTTCTAATGGCCAAAACACAAAATGGCTAACGAAGAGCGCCGCAGAGGTGTGAGATTGAGGCTAAAGTCAGTTGGCAACAGCAGCAGCATTAATAAAAAAATGTTTATGAAATCGATAGATATGTCAGACGCTTCTTAAATCAGAGCTTCATTTAAAAATTAATTCCATTAACAGAGATTTTGATTGGTATTTTAGTTATTTGCTTATGAAGTTTAATTCAATAAAAAAAACTTGTATAAATTTAATATAATAATATATAATATTATCATGTATGTTTTGTAATCGAAATTTGTACTGCATGGCAGAAAAAATAAAATAAATATATGTAAATTTTAATATTATTTAAAATGTTTTTAATTTCTATTATATTGATATATTAAATTCGAAATCAATAAATCCATTTTTTGTTTTTTTTTTTTTCATTGAATTATGTGTTTAGTAACATTACTTAATAATTTATTGACAGTATATTGGGTATATATTTATAGCTTTAAATAAATTTAAATAATTTTTTAAAACTTGATGAAATATATTTAATACAAAATTTACAGACTTTTGCTTTAAAGACGTTAGTAATATGATTTAAGAAGTAAAGCTTCATCGATTCAGTGATTTTTATAATTTTCTCAATTTTTGCATCTTCCTGATCATCAATATAAAACTTCATGTAAGCACTTCAACCAAACCACTGTAAGCTGACTTTAAACTTTCCATCAGCTTATATAAAAAATTAATTAGCTTTAAATAAGATGCAGCAACTGTCTTGTATTGTATATGCATGTAATCTATGCTCTCAGTTACTTTCATTAAATACATATTCCAATCATAAGTTTTTTCAAGAAAAAAAAAATTACTGCACTAGCGAACTGAGCGTAATTTATGAAAGCTATTTTTTCTCTCTTTCTCTCTCTCTCTGCCAATATTTTTGCTGTTGGCTGTCTTCAGCTGCTTCAAAATGTAATGCAACGGCAGATGCTGGCCATCAAATCAGCGTGCCATGCCGCAAAGTATGCAATTTAAAAATTTCGTTGAAATATATATATATATACATTTTTTTTTTCGTTTCTGCTCGCTTTTTTTGGCAACGCATCGTTGCGGATGCTGCTGGCACTTGGCAAATCCTAAATTCAACAGAGAAGTTGCTGCTGCTGCTGCTGGCTGAAGCTATGGCTACCGCTTCGACACGAACTGATTTATAAAGTTTACAAATGCGTGGCAAAAACCCCGTGACTTGACTTGACTTGACTCACTGACGAACTGCCGGGCGGGTAGACTGCTGATGGACTGGCGGGATTCACTGACTGAGCACTGAGTGTAGCTGCTTGCTGAAAAACGTTTGCCACTTAACACGTACGCCGCATATTTTTGCCACGCCCAATTCCAAGCCCAGCTGCTGTTGCTGCTGGGGCGGGCGGCGCGCGAATGTGTTTTTCTTTTCTGTCTTACTTTTTTTTTGTTTTACACTACAAAATTTTTGCTGATTTGGCAGTTCTTCGGAAGCGTGAGAGAGAGAGAGAGAGAGAGAAGTGAGATGCCGCATAGCAAAATTTATACGCCACACAGATGCCATGCCATGTGCTTTGTTTGGCTGATCCTTGAATAATCAACAACAGCAGCCAGCAACTGGCAAACAGACAAACGGCCAAAGAGCTGTGGGCCTGGCTTAAAAAACGAAAAACAAAAAAAAAATGAGTCGAGCGTGGCCAACGTACGTTGTTCAAATATTAATGTTGACCCTCGACTGCTCGTTAGCCTGGCTAACTAGCTGCCTGGCTGACTGGCTGCCTGGCTCTGTGGCTTTCTGATGTGCAGAAAATGTTTAAGGGACTTGGAGCACAGCTGGGCAAAGTGAGAATACATGTGTATATATATATATATGTGTGTGTGTGCTGCTGTTGCAGCAGTTACTCATCAGGATCGCAACATATGAGTTGCAGTTATCCAGAGATATGGCTGCTATATGCAAGCTAAAGCAATTTTCACTTTGTTTTCAAATCCTTTATTCAGTTCTTTTTTTTTTCTTTTGCCAACGCGCGGTTTAGAGACACCATTGAAATTTTATTTCACATATTTCGTTGACCCACTTTCAAAATTGTCAAACACAAATAGAATTTTGCATTCGCTATGAAAATATGAAACTCACTAGAAACTAGTTATCTTTGCTGAAAATCTGAAAATCTGTATAACATGGTTTATATTTTGCTTAAAATAACTATGCTTCAAATTATACAAAATTAGAAAGATAAAATAAATAAATGATAAATAAATATTGGTTTAAAGTGTTAGAGAAAAATATGCTGTGAAGGTAGTATATAATAAATATTAAAAACTGAAAACGAGAAACTAGAAACGTAAAATTTGTGAATAGTTTTTAGAATTTATCTATTTTTTACTTAGTTTACTTCATTTACATTTAGAAACAGTAAAATATTTTATTGAGAACAAA
>JAWNOS010000461.1:0-10778 GCA_035045845.1 Drosophila buzzatii
GAAATATAATACAATAATTTAAAATTGTTGTTTATTTTATTAGATTTACATTTTTTAAATTTATTTATTGTTTTTAAGAGTGTAATTTTAATTAAAGGTTTTTTTTAGGTGCAGCATTATTGTCTACTTTCAATTCTGAGTTCAATTCGCAGATGAATTTTTTTTAAATGTATTTAAATACTCATCATTTCTTAGGTTTGTCCTATCAGTTGCATATTTTCATTAAGATGTTAATTAATTTATTTGTTTTTTCAAACTTAAAATATTATTATTTCAAGATACTTGTCAAAATTAAGGTACTTATTAATCTATAATTTATTTTACATAAATATTATTTCACTCTTTTATTATTCAATTTAATTTTATTTTATTTTATTTTTATTATTATTATTATTTTTTTAGTTTATTTTAACTATTATTATTTTTTCAGAGTCGGTTTTCAGAGTTACATGAATATCTAAAAATAAAAATACATGTTTTCTATTTATTTAAATTATTTATGATCTTTTTGATTTATAAGAAACTAATATGCATTTAGTATATATTACTTTTAGGACATATTAAACATTTTAAATTTAATGTAATTTACAATATAAAATAATTATATTAATACAAATAAATATTTATTGTATTTCATTACTTGCCTAATTTTTAATATTATTTAAATTATTTAAAATTCCGATACAAAACATATATTATTTATTTAAACATTTTAATAGTTTATGCTTATCGTAAGTAACAGTAACAGACAGTAATAGAGTTTTGTAGAGCATCTGGGCTTCAGCAAGGAGCTAAGGGCACAATCATTTGTATCCTATTTGTTTTGTTGCTTTTCTACTTTTTCTCTTGTTCAGTTTTCAGTGTTTGCTGTTGACATTAGCAGAAGCTTAGTCCTTGCTGTCTGTGCTGTCAAAAGTGTCCTGTCAGTTGCTGCGTCACATGCAACTGTTCAGAGCTACAAAAGACTCCAGCAATAGAGGGACAGCGACAGCAATAGGAACAGCCGAAGGGAGGAAGAGAGGGATGCTGAGACGCAGCTGCTGAACCTGCGGCCTGACACTTTATGATTGCATTTGCTGGCACTGCGGATGAGTGGATCCTCAGTGCGGCTGCTGGCTGCCGACTGCCGAGTGCTGACTGTTGGGTCAGTTCAAAAATGCAAATGACGAGCGGCCATAAATAAAATTAACCCAAATTAAACACAGGCAATTAATTACAGCTGCTCGCCAGCCAGATTTAACAGCAAATTAACACCAACAGCCTCTGACGAACTGCTGGAAATGCCACCACCAAGGGGCGAGACGATAACTTCGGACGATGGACGATGCTCGATGGACGAATCTGACAGTTTAACTGACCATTAATTTGCATTTAAATGGTACGACAAATTCTTAGACCCTAAGAGATGTTTTCCCAACAGCAACAACAACATCGCAATCTCACACATCGTGTAGCATGGCGAAAAGCATTTCGAGTCGCATTTGCATATTTTTGACATATTTTCTACAAATTTCGGAGCAGCTTGACCATTTGGCTAGCAGAGGGTCTCTTGGCGGCTGCTTCCTCTTCTTCATCTCTTCTTCTTTTGTCGTGTAACAATTTTTAACTTTATGCCACAAAATGTTCACTGCTGATTTATACACGACTCTCGGTCCCTCTGCCTCTCCCTCTCCCTCTTTGAGGGTATATGAACAACCCAAATATTGCATTTAGGAATATGAAAATTTTTCTTTTCATGTTTTATCGCACATTTTTCTTCGTTTTGTGGATGCGTTTACAGCGCATTAAAATTTACTTGAACGCTCGTCAATTTCGCATTCTTGCCGCAAGAAAACAAAAAAGTAATAAATGTAATAATCGTAAAAATCATGATGAAACAGAAAATTTGGCCAGCTTTCTCTTAACCATGCCTTTGATTGAGTTTTCCTCTCCTTTTCTTTTCAATAATGCAACAAAAGCATTTCCTCTCATAAATTTGCTCTGGCAGTTTTGCGTAAATTTTGATGCTAATAAATTCTACTCTATTTCGTGTACCCTGTAATCAAATTGTATTGAATATGTGGCTATGCCAATTGCTGATTGTACGAGCTACAAAACTAAACTTTCCATTTCTGTATATTTAAATATGTTTTGCTTAATTTATAAAAATCAAACATTATAGATTTCATCCATTATTATAAACATTTGTAGCATTGTGCGTGATCATAGCTTGATATAATTTCTTGGCTTGATTTATATGAGCTATCGACCCATATCATTTAATTCAGAATAATGAATGACATTTAATCAAAGTCACAGTCACAGTCACTGTAACAGTCACTATCACTGTCACAGTCACTATCACTGATCACAGTCACTATCACAGTCACAGTCACAGTCACAGTCACAGTCACAGTCACAGTCACAGTCACAGTCACAGTCACAGTCACAATCACTATCACTATCACAGTCACAGTCACAGTCACAGTCACAGTCACAGTCACAGTCACAGTCACTGTCACTGTCACTGTCACAGTCACAGTCACAGTCACAATCACAATCACTATCACAGTCACAGTCACAGTCACAGTCACAGTCACAGTCACAGTCACAGTCACAGTCACAGTCACAGTCACAGTCACAGTCACAGTCACAGTCACAGTCATTGTCACTGTCACTGTCACTGTCACTGTCACTGTCACAGTCACAGTCACAGTCACATTCACAGTCAGAGTCACTGTCACTGTCACTGTCGCAGTCACTGTCACTGTCACAGTCACTGTCACAGTCACTGTCACTGTCGCAGTCACTGTCACAGTCACTGTCACAGTCAATGTCACAGTCTCAGTCACAGTCACAGTCACAGTCACAGTCACAATCACTATCACAGTCACAATCACAGTCACAGTCACTATCGCAATCACTTTCAGGTTGACTTTCCCAGTTACATTAGCAGTCAATATCAAAGTCACAGTCACAGTCACTGCCACTATCACTATCACAATCGCCATCACGCTCTCTATCACATTCGCCATCCCAGTCACTATCTCCGTCCTTATCACAGTGACTATCACTATCATACTTACCTCTATTCCCATACAGGACATTTCTTAGTCGACTCGTATCGACTTCCATTTAATTTATTGGCTTTAGCTTGTTAGCATTTCTTTAGCAGTAATTTAAAATGAATATTGATGTTGAAATCCATATTGCCAACGTAATTACAAATGCAAGACAGAGATAGAGAGAGATTTGGAAATGTTTAAATTTATTTAAAAATCTACCAATTGGCCTGGTCTGCTGCTGCTGTAAATATTTTTGAGTCCATAAAGTTGTGGATGATGCTCTGCTTCATGTTTCATTGCGGGGTGGCCGCTGGCTGCTGCACATATATTTTATGGACGCCCGTTCATTGGCAGTGGCCTGACATAAGTTGCTGGCTGCGAGCGGGCAATGCATCTGGTGGCGGTCGGCAACATCATAAAGCTCAGCCCGGAGACGCTCTCGCTATAGGACATCACTCCCCCAGAAGGACACATAAATTGCGCTTTTAATAGCATCCGCCTATCATTGCAATCTAAATAAATTGTTATATTTATTTACGACAAAATGTCCACAAACACACAGGGAGAGGGCGGTGCGGTGTGAGTGTGGCTAGGGGGGGGGGGGGGGGGGGGGGAAAATATGAAAATTCACTGCCGACTAAAGCCAAATCCCGCCACATATATCCCGCACACCATGCCACACACACACACACACACTCTCACGCACGTCTGCCATCTCCCACTATACAGGCAAAACAATTGCGCTACATATTCCACATGTGTCTGTGTGTGTGCGTGTGTGTGTGTATAATTTTCACTTCATGTTTGGCCATAAAAGCGCAGAAACTACCATAAAATGCACACAGCGCACACAGAGCAAGCGACGACGAGTCCTGGCCAGAGGACCCCGAACAATAAGGTGAACAGGGGCACTAAGATGCCACTAAATGAATTTATTTGCCAGGGCAGCCATCCTCCCTCTCGGCCCGCACAAAAACAATAGCAATCTGAGCGAGGAACATTTTGAGAGTAAATAAAGCCCAAATGAGATTTATGCAACATGACCGGCAACGACCAAGTGCTGAAGTTGCCCCCAAGCCACAAGCTCTGCTCTCTGCCCACTCCTCTCCCGGGTTAGTTCGTTGAGTTTTAGTGGGCGCCCACTTTGTGGGCATTGCGGAGTGGCTGCCGGTGACTGCCAGTGGAGCAGGAGCCGCTGCTGCTGGACGAATCCTTTTCGGACCGAGTGCGTGCCTTTTAACCACAACCTAATTTTTAGCTGGGAAAAAAAGGGAGTAAAGGAAGAAAACAACCTTTGGAGACTCACAGAAAAACAACATCCTTCTTGGTGCTGCTCCTGATTCTGTGTGTCCGGCCATTTATTCTCCGCAAAATTGTCACATAAATTTCACAGCGTCCGAGACATGTCGAGCGTACTTCATTTTGTATTTTATGATATTTTTCCTAACTGGTTAAAAGCAAATTTATGGCTCGGCAGCTAAGCAAGATGCAGACAGCTTATCTATTTTTATTTCCATTCCCCGACCAGTCTATCTAAGGCATTTGAAATGGGTTTCAATATAGGTGGGAAACAAATCGGAAAGAATGTTTAAATTACTTGGAAATTTTATTAGCTATTCCGCCTCTATATAGAAGCAGTTGCAATAATATATCAAAAATTTATGAGGAGCTGAAAGAGCTACATCGATCTATGCTGAATTCCGATATATGCATAACAGTGATCTATGATAACTATATGATAATGTTATCGCTGTTGGGCCCACTCAAAGCGAATCGATGAACCAGATAAGTGCGAGAAGCGATCTATGCTGGATTTCGATATAAGGGTTAGAGAGATCCATGCTGAATTGATCTCTTTCCACGTGGCTGCACTTCAATGAGAGAGAGCTAGAGTGATCTTAGAGCTAGACTGATCTTAGCGAAACTCTTCGATGTGTGAGTTATAGCGCATAATGCTAAACTGTTTAAGAGCTTATCTCTCCTTTTATTTTAAACTTGTCGCTTATTCTATTCTTTATATTATCTTATCCCAAGTATCATGCTCATGGCTGAAAATTCTCTATATGGTCAGTCCCCCTCTAACTCTAATCATAAACTGCTCAAACAAGTTCAGAGCTTGGAAGAGCTGACACAATAGAAATGTGAAACTTATTGACATATATTATTACTAAACAGCTTCGTTACCTCAGAATGATAACAAGTGTGGGGTGTCTAAGGTGCAATGTCTTTAACTATATATAATATACAATTAATGTATACATATAATATACACTGTTGTTAATATTGATGTGATATTTATTTTTGTTGATTTGTTTTTTACCTATTAAATATTATAAATTTCCATTTTTTGTATATCCTGAACTCGCTGAATTGGAGGCCTGGGCAACTGCCTAAATAGATGTAATGTGTAATAATTATTTTTGAATTTTATCATATTTTTAAATTCATTTTTAATAACACAAAAAACAATTATTATTTTTTATTTTTTTTTTTTTTTTAATACAAATTATAATCGTTACCTGGTTTCTATGAATTATTGACTTTGATATTTGCATCCAAAGTAAAGTATTAATTTGTTCAGTGTACCATCTCATTGTTGACAAACTATATATAATTAATTATATTTCATCTGTACTATATATGAAAAGGATTCTTTTCAATAAAATATTCTGGGGGTATTCACTGGGTCTTCAGGTCCTAAGGGCCAAGACTAATTTTTAAACCAAATTAGTTGTATCTGAAGTTGCTCTGTGATATAAAAAATTTATATACAAATTTAACTCCTTTTACACACTTTGTCGGTCAGCCAAGAGTTTTATATTCGCAGATATTGCAGCACTTCTATACGGGTTATCATGTAAGCCCAAGAAAACCTGTCAGGTTGAATTTGGAAATGTGATTTATGGCAACATTATTGCACCCCAATGGCTAGCCTCATGGCTTTCGTTCTCGAAGCATAAAGCAAGAATATATTGTGACTACAATTTTTGGGCTTTTCTTGTTGTCGAGGGTAACCGAGTTCTATATACAAACTTCCGACATGTTGTAGCCATGGGCAACATTATGGTTGCCGATAACAGGAAGTGTGACCCTTTCTCTGTGGGTTTTGTCACTTTGCTTTTGTTTGCTTGAAATTGACTGATTGCCCACAAAATAACCGAATTTCCGAAATGCGTACGTAATTCGAGACATTAATAAGTAGCTCTCGCTGATTGCGCCAGTTCTCTCGAGCTGAACCCTTTTTTTGTGACAGACGGGGTTTACATTTTCCGACATTTGTTACACAAGCTCACATTGCTAATTAGCTGAGTGTGAGAGTAACGTGAGCTGGGGAAAGGTCATATGAGTTGCTGCTATGGTCGACACTCTATTCATAGAGTATTATATAGTCGAGCTGGGATTGTAGGAACAACAGCTACATATGTCTATATATTTACAGCTATTATCTTCTTGAAAACTACACGCTTTCATGCAAAGTCTCGTCTCGAGACAGTCGTTAAAATCAATAGTCCCCTAAGCAAGTTATCGCATTAGCCTCACCTCACGAACAGCTCTGAAGACGCTGCCCTTAAGAACCTGCTGCTCATGTAGTTCAGCGACATTACTTCTGCTTAGTTTAGCAAAATGACTCCCCCGCTCCGTGTGCTCCGTGCCACGGGAGTGAAAGCATCGTTTTCATTTCATTTAAAATGCTGTCAGCACGTAACCCTTGGCCCAAGATTTCCCTCTCTCTCCCTCACTCAGTCTATGTCTTCATGTCCTTTTTTATGGCAATTTCAACGCGTCATTGAGTGTGCCGCGGCGCGTAGTCATCAGGCCCGTGGAAGGGAATGAAATTCAGTAGAGCAGAGTGGAGTGCAGTGGAAGTGCTGCCAGGCAGGCAGACAAGCATTGAGGCTGAAAATGAAGACGCTTAGATAAAAAGAGAGAGAGAGAGAGAGAGTGGAGTACATAGTAAGACGGCGTCATTGAGTGTGAGGTGTGCGTTTATAATCAAATTAGAAGTGAAGCGTGAGATCAAAGAGACGAGACGACGCAGCGTCCTCCATTTAGTCAGAGAGGCCAGAGAGAGAGAGAGAGAGAGAGAGAGTGACAAATGGTGAAAAGTAGGCGCGACATAATGCCCGAAATGTCGAAAACACAAGCTGCCACAAATTTCCAAATATGATGAGGGGCTGTGTTTGGGCTGACAACTTGAAGTGGAAATGACTGCGCGGGCTGAAGAAGACGTCTCATTAATGACAACAAGGAGCCGCACTCTCAGTCGGCCAGGTCCAAGACCGCGTCCACGACCGCATCGTAAAAGAAAAGGTGTATTATACACTCAACTCAACTCAACTCAAGTCAACTAAACTCAGCTCGCCTTAGACTCGCAGCTCTCTGGCTGTTGCTGTCAATTCAAGTTTTTGTTGAATTGTTTTTCTCAAGTGGTTGGCTGCTGGCTGGTTGTCGGCTCTCCAACCACTTCCTCGAAGGATCATAGCGCTGCCACATAATTGAAAACGAGAAGAAGGTACCACAAAATTGCTCTCGACGCTGCCTGACATTTAAAGTTGATTATGAGTGCCGCCGCCCCACATCTAGGCAAGGGAACTGCAGAGGAAGCTGCTGATGATGCTGCTGCTGGTGGTGGTGCTGCTGCTTGTGCTGAAATGATTCTCGTGCTGATGTTGCTGACGACAGGTTAAATGTTTTCATTATGAATCGCCGAGTTGAGCTGAGCCGAGCCATGTTCAGCTCAGCTGAACTGAGCTCAGCTGCCGGCAGTTTTTCCATAATTGGAGCTGCATTCAAGTGTCCTCAAGTGTTGCTCCAGCCATCGTTAATGCTATAGTCGTTGTCGTTGTTGTTGTTGTTGTCGTTGCCGTGGCAGAAAACTAAATTGAGTTCTAGGTAGTCAGTCAGCATAAACAAGGTTCCCAGTCTCAGGCACGAGAGGCTCAAGCGTTGACCTGATAATAAATCGTCGACCCACTCAATTAGTTTTTCAAAATTCCGCCTGAACCTCCTGAACGACAACATGAAAAGGACTCGGCCGCATTGTTGCCTTTAGCACTTTTATCAATTGCAATCAATTAATATCTCAATTGAGAACACGTTTTAAAACTCCATTTATTCATTGATGTAGTTTATAAAAAAATAATAATTAAAATGTAAAAAATGAAAAAAATATTTTTTATACACAAAATAATCAATATAAAATAGATGGGAAATATTTATCTAAAAATAATTATTAATATGTAATATTTACTTTATTATACTTAATCTCTAATATTCATCTGAATAATTTTTTGATACTTCAAGGGATCGTTTTAAGAGCCCGAAAAACCCTCAAGGCAGAGTTTAGTTATGTTTACATTGGTATTAGCTTATATTGTATAAGCTTAGATTGTTTATTACATAGTTGCATATCCTAAAAAAAATGCTTATTTACTAAGTGAATATTAATTCAAGCCAAGCGACTGTTCTTCATATCATTTATTATGACCTGCTTTGTCATTCAGCAAGCCACAGCTGAGTAAAAAACTCGCTATTAAGCAGATGCTATTATGTTTTTATTTTTATTTTCAGTTCATGCTTATACTGTTCTAAATATTCATTACTAAGTCACTTGCTTACCACTTCAACACAATGACATCAAAAGCCGTCTTAAGTTCGTTCTTACATTCATTGAATTAGATATATTTATAACATTTATAATAGTCGAATCGAATACTTGTAATTTATTTTATATTTATTATTTTTTTATTAATTTATTGATTAATTAATAATTTTATTAAAAAATAAAATATATATGTATATATTATTTTTAAAAATATTTAAAATCTAAATAAAATAGATTAATTTTTGAATATTTTATAAATGTATTCTGCAAAAGCTGCTCAGCGCTGATATACCGAGACTCAGGGTATAAAATCTTTTCAGCTACTTTTACCGCCAAGTAAGGTTAGCTCTGTCTCAGAGTTGCTCGGACCTTCATCTTTCTTATATCTTTTGGTTCTAAGCCAAAGTTGAGCAAGGCAAAAAATGTATATTATTTAGTCATAGACTCATCAAAACACAGCTGCGATTCCTGATTAACAAAATTCTGCATTTACGTGTAGAGCAATTGCCAGCTAAGGCAAGTTGGGTCTACGAAAATATCTACGTAATTTAGTTAGTCGTAAAAAAGAACATCGGCCATGAAAGTTATATGTAGATGTGGAAAGAAAACAGCTGTGATTTATGAAACATCAAAGAAGGCCAGGCTCGACTCGAATGATGCCTCACCGGGTCTCCTAGGACGGAGACGTTGCTCGGACACGTGAGGCTAAGCGGCACATCAATAAATTAACACAAAAAGCGAATGAACACCGAACGGGTGAGCGGCCAGCGGAGAGTAGAGTAGAGTTGAGTAAAGTAGAGTCGTAAAGGACCCTTTAAAAAACAAACATGCCATGCATAACTGATGAGTCCTCACTCGCCTGTGTATTTATGCATGGTCGTTCCAACTATTCAGACAACCCGTGCAGCGCGCATCCACAGCAACAACAGCAAAAACCTTAACAACGTGCAATAAAAACTAAATTATATCCTTTCACGTTTCAAGTGGCTGAGTTGCCGTCGACGTCGCCGTCGCCATCAGCGTCAGCTTCAGCTTCAGCTTCAGTGTCCGCGTCGCCGTCGCGGCATGCATGAGAAACAAAATCAGCGATTCGCCGACGAACACATTGAGTCCAGGACAGACACAGACAGAGAGACGAGGGACGGAGACGAAGACGAAGATGCAGACAGAGCCAGCGGACGGACCGACCCACGCACTATTTAATTTAGTACAAAATTATTATGCGCTACATTAGCACTCGCCGGGGCCGTGAACTGAGATCGGACTTGCGTCTGCAGTCGGGATGTGAGCCGCCAGCCGCCAGCCGCCAGCCATGAGCCGTGAGCCGTGAGCTGTGCGTTGTCTTAAATGAAGTGTGAATTCTGCTGTCAGCCTGTCGATCTCCACGCTTAGAGCCACAATTACCGCCTCGCACGTCTTGCTCGCTGCTGCTCATCATCTCTGTCTCCCTCTTCTTCTTCTACGTATATCATTCTGTTTGGAAGTCCAATGAAGAAGTTATTCCTGTAAACGTTTACATCAGTTCGCCTGTATTTCTAAGGCGCAAATCGTGTTTAGCATCCATCAAATTATTATTCATAAAATTTGTCATCTCGCTTTGACCTTTTTGCATTTTTGGCTTTGCTCGGATTATTAAAGCTAAACATACATGAATCAAACGTTTATTCAATATATTTATCTTATTTTTATTCATTACATCTTAACTTACAACTAATTTGTGTCACATTGAGTTGTCTTCATTCATAATTCCGCTCGAGTAAATACTTAATAAATAAATTATTATTAAATATAAATAACAGCAATGTATTTAAATTTTGAATTGAGAAGTGAAGTAAGAAAAAATTATTATTTTTATTTATTTATTTTATTATTAACTTTTTTGCCAATTCAACTGTCTGATTCTCTTATACTTGACCTATATGTAGAGCTAAGAAAAATATAATAGCGCCACTTTCAAATGAAAAGTTTAAGAAGTTCTCCTTGATACATTTATCAGTGGATTGATCCACAGATTACTTTAATAAAAGCAGAAAACAATAATATATATACAATAATTATTGCAACACATAACAGTTTTCACCAAAATATTCTACAGTTTTATGTAGTTCACAAAATTCCCCAAAAAAAAG
>JAWNOS010000463.1:0-61618 GCA_035045845.1 Drosophila buzzatii
AAGAAAACTCTAGTCGAGAGTGCTCGACTAGATACTACCCTGAACCAAATTTTAATAAAATAAAATACTTTTTTAAAAAAAATACTACAAATGCATATATATTAAATAAATACTACATAATACTAAAAATAAAATACATATTATACTTATATAACTAACATTAATGCTAAAATATTTACATTTATAATACATTAATATTTACAATGTGCTATTTCCTATTCCCTATCCTGAATACTTAAAGAAATACCACTGTGGTAACTATATACTGTTTCAAAAGTCCTAGCGCTAATATATTCATTAGACAGATTTGAAAACGCCCAATCAATGTGCGAATCACAATTGGTTGTAGGCGTTTTCAAATCTAATAAGCTTCTGAAGCTTCTGCTGACTAACTCTTCATATAAATTCCTAGCCGATTCGAATTTGCTCAAACACAAATTAAAATCTCCTAAAATTATACAGTTTTCTGCCAAAAACGGATATTGCGTAAATAGATCCTGAAATTCTGCATTAAACAATCGGACTGGATAAGACGGACTTTTATACACAACTATGAAGCTTAACGATTTAAACCTAAATATGGAATATTCAAAAACGGAGAATCCGTTTATTTTCCTAACGGCTATGCAGCTTGAGATCTTATCTAAGATTGTATCTCTAGCATAAATGATGATTCCCCTTTTAGGTCGTATTGCGTTAGGTATTACCTCGCAATCAAGACGGACAACAATACTAAACCCTGGAATATTTACATTTTCGTTTGCGTACGTTGACGCTTCAACGAAACATAATACGGACGACTGGAGCATTAATCTGTCAGAGCGAATATCTTCGATATGACAATTAATGCTCTGAGTGTTATGGAAAAAAACATCTATGGCGGAACTATCAACTAAATGATCGTAATGTGATCGAAGTAGCTTTTCAGTACGCAATCGGACTATTTCGGTTTGGACCTTATCATCACTTTTGGGAGGCTTAGGAGGAATAAAATCTCCTATAATAAACAACCCCGAAGCAGTTGTTGCCCTACTACAAGCTACATATATAGCAGCACGCTGCATTCGAGAGCAAGTGTGGACCACCACTTTACTATACGTAGCTCCCTGACTTTTGTGAATAGTTATACCCTCTGCGGGTACAACTGGAAACTGCCTACGGTCAATGGAAACTTGCTCATTTTTTCTATATTGGAAATTTCTAACTATTTTTTGAATGGGGGTCCATAAAGCTTCTGTACGATGTGTACACTTTGAGCGAGCAAGAACTCCTACACTATCCTCTGGAAATTGCATCCATAAAACATTTGGAGAGTTGGATGCATCGAAATCAATTTGCATCAAAATTCCTGTTGCCCCATTAACTAACCCATCCTCAGTATCTACGTTGACCGTAATCATATATTTGGCAGTTGTTTTTAAAAGGAGGGATTTACATAGACCTTGTGTTTCGGACGACCTAAAGCTACTCACGACTTCTAAAATTTTGACTCGATTTGCTGCATTTAAATGAGTAGCTTTAATAAAATCTTCACCAACGGAAATAAAAGGATCCGTTGGAATATCGTTAAGCTTCATTATGTTATAATTATCAGTCGCCGCATTTGTGCTAAACAAATGAATTGCATCATCGGGAACGCCCGATGGCTGACAAATGCGGGATCGGATAAGGGTAATATCATCGGGTGTCATATTTCCCGATGCCATATTATTTAAAGCAGACGCAAAATTTTGATCCTCCCGTTGTCGCATTATTTCTGTGAGCTCAAAATACTTAAAGAGATCCCAGAGCGAAGAAGTATATATAGCACTGTAGGGATCATGGGAGTTGGATTCAAAAATCCAACGATCGCCTACTGGTGATAGCTGTCGTAGATCCCCAAATACGATGACAGATATACCACCAAATGGATAAGTATTTTTGAAAATTTGCTTTAGACGGGAGTCTAACTGCGAAAACATTTTGGATCCTACCATAGATATTTCATCTATTATAATTAGCTTAAGGTCTATTAACCTTGAATGTAAACTATTGACTAAGTCATTACTTAATGCTCTCAAATCAGAACCAGATTGGTTAATTGGAAGAGAGAACATGGAATGTAGCGTCGAACCACTAATTCCGAAAGCAGCTTTACCTGTTGGGGCACAGAGTAAAATTTTCACTGAATCATTATTCCCAGGCCTACTATTAAACATATGGGATAATGCTTGAAAAATTGAGGTGATTAGTCGGCTCTTTCCGACACCAGCACCACCTCCAACGAATTCATAAAATATTGACTTACTTTTTACATTGTGCAATACATGTGTAAAGTAAGTCTTCTGCTTTAAATTTAAAGATTTAACGAGATCTTGGATCCTATCGGACGAAAACAAAGCTGGAAGCTTAATAAAACGGACATTATTATTTTCTAAATCCTGATTTTCATCCCTTCCATTGATGTTTAAGACATTCAATCTAGGATCTATTTCTGGCAAACCTAGTACTCTAAAACTATCATCTACTACCTCTCTGTTTTCAATGTTGACTTCATTTTCTTCCTGCACTGCGTCGTTAAGAGCATTCTGAAGCTCACTATCATCTAAGCTATTATACTTCCTACGATTTGTCTCAACTAACTCCTGATTTAAACTACAGAACAATTCGCAGTCTCTCCTAACTAGTTCTGCCTCCTCGTCTCTCCATGGGACATACAACATAACTAATTCCCTAAAGTATTGGCTTCTCTCAGTATTAATATTAAATCTCCTATATCTAATAATACTGGGAGAGCGTCTTTTTCTAATGTAACCATTTCCATTGCGAAGTGCAAAAACTAATGATTCTGACGTTGGTGCTTCAGGGTCATTCTGTTCTTCAGAAATTTGGCGAGCTCCACCCTGCTGTTTGCTGTAACTATAATAAGCAGCAAAGTCAGCCAGACATAAAGTCTCTAAAGCGTCTGGGCGCTGAATATAATGCTCTAAGAGCCCTAATAAGAAAATATCTGTTGAGCCATCGGGTAAATTTTCTAACTGTTGTCTAGACTTAAGCATCCTAACCCGATGCTCTGGCAGTGAAGTATTAATGTAAACTTCAGCGTTACTGCTTTCGGACAAATGCATACCTAAACAGCAGTAAACGGCTTCCTGGGCAGATATTTCAGTGCCCGAAATAAATTTGTGGCCTATATGTTGTAACTTTTGCTTAATTGTTACATTGCCCCTACTAATCTCACTAACTGCTTCGCGCATTAATTTTGAAATACCTCTCTGGGACTTGTTAATATAATTAACGACGTAACTGCAGCAAGCATAGGGATCTAATATAAACTGAATATCTATATTAGCTCGCTGCAGTTGTAGAAGATTTTTATTATAAGCGTTAAGCTTAATTGCAGCGAATGAACGCTTTAAATAAATTTTTGGCTTCTTTATGCTAGACCTAAGTGCATTAATATAGGACTCATAACTAAGGTTAAGTTGATCGTGGGACAAAAAGCTATTGAAATTACCTAGAGACTCTATGGTTTCACGATCAAACGAACTTTCTAAGAAGCCCTTAATTTTATCGAAATTTCTATGATGCTCAGCTACATTTGGAGCACCGTCTTCTAATGGGAACAAAATTTCTGTCTGGGGCATAGGAGGGTATGGAATACCGAATCTACAAATTTTTTGGGCTCTAACTTCTCGTCTACATGAGTGGCCGTGATTGTGGATTTGATACTCCAAATATGGAGCCATATCCGGACAATCAGTATCAGTTGTGATAAACTGATCAATAAACGACTTTACTCTAGGAATGCTTGACTCATCAGACGAGTCAAGCTTGGGAGCATCTTTCAGCCAAAACATACCATGAATATGGGGAGAGCCTCTCTGTTGGAACTCAACTCGCCAATAAAACCTTACAACATAATGCCTACCAAAAACACCGTTTTCTTTTTTCATTAGTTTTAAAACCTGCCTATAACGAAAATCAAAATACCTAGCACAAGTCACAGGATCGGCTCTAATAAGACGGGCTTTATTGTCAAAACTTAAACAGCTAGCTGCTTCTTCTGAAATATCTAATTTGTCTACATTCCTAGAAAGTATTACTAGTAGCTCCGTCCACCTAGTTTCTGCTGCCGAAAATGTGATAAAAAAGGTCGGAAGACCAAACTGCCTGATCATAGCCATAACTTTTTTTTTTTCTGCTTCCCAGTGAGCAGGTGAAGTCCTAATACCTTTTAAAACTCTATAGCCATCATCGTGGCGAACTAATTGCTCTATATGCTCTTCATTAAGAGCATTTGCTGCTGTAATGCCGTGAGTGGCGCTGTGCTTACGCAAGCAAATAGATGTGTTATTCCTAATATTAATCATTTCTAACTTCTTATAGTTAAGAAATAATTTATCAGTTCTACAACCTCTTCTATCGAAATTCCTAAGCTCTGATCTAACTATGGTTGTAAAACTTTCCTTGCACTTTCTTTTAACGCCTGCAAATATAGTTGGGAAGGCTAGCTCCTCAGAATCACAATCTTCGATCATATCTAATGGTCGCTGACCTTCTCCAGGGGCTATAACTATTCTTTGCATTGCGATATTTTCTACAGGGACATTTTCTAAAAGCGTTTCCTGGCCTCCTGGGTTAATATCTTCTAGCCCTCCATTATTCTGCTCGTTTGTTGAGGCTTGAGCAGATCTTTGTGCTAACTCTAAAACTATGTCCCTGTCTTCAGCTGATGCAACGAATGGAATTTCGTCAGACGAAAAGGAAGACAGCCACTGTTCATTAACAGTAACCTGATGCTTCCTATAAAGCTCTGTGTCGACTAAAAATCGTATTGCATCGGCCACTTTTGATGGCCTAATGGTTTCAGTCATGAAATCATGACTGTATTCCATCCTACGCTTTAAATGAAGTTGTACTACTTCAGCTTCACTAAACGCCCTTGGAAGGCACGTTACAACATTAGCCACAGGAATAGGTACATTGACCACAGCTCCTTTAATGGCATTTTGGCGGCCATATCCTAGAGACTTAATTATCATAAAAGGAAGGCGTGGGGAGATAAGCCTTTCCTCTAGTGGCGTTAAGCCCTTTAAGCTATTTGGAAGCTCTGGAAAGTCTAAGCCATTTGTAATTGAAGCTTTTGGTTTTTTACCTAACTTGATGCTATGACTACATGTTTTACAGAAGTTATACTTATTACTTTCGGAAGGAAACCTAGATGATAGATATAAAATATCTGAAGCAACTTCTGCACTACACTTGCTTTCGATAGCTTCTCTTGAAATTTTATCTAATTGATGTGGGAACCACAAACCTTTGCAACAGATGCAAACCTGATCAGGTCCCTGCTTAACAGTTGCATTGAAATGAGTAATTAGATGATTAATATTGCTACTAAAATTTTGGGATCTATTTTCTAAAAAGGCATTAGAGCGTTCAATTCTGTTCCTGTTTGCATTACGCACATTCTCAGCTATCCTATTGTCAATATTATTTCGATATTGACTAACTCGCTGTGAGATGCTTCTATTGGCGTCAAACGCTTCCTGACGTGCTTGAATGCGAGCACTTCGCCTTGCACTAGTGTTACGTGCCTGCTCAATAATTCTACGAATGGGATTGTTTCTAACCTGCGACCTTTGGCTCCTATCTCTTGCTCTTTCTAAAAGGCGCAGTCCTATATCTTGTCGGTGGCGACTTCGCTGTATTGTGTTTTGTGTTTGTTCGTTTGCCCGATAGATCGGGTCTTGTCTGCGTCTCGATCGGCGCGAAGTGTTAGCCAATTGCTCCTGTTGCCTAATAGGAGAAATGGCTCGTCTAGCTGCGTGGTCTTCAGTATTTTGTCTTTGTTCATTTGCCCTGTAAACTGGGTCTCGTCTGCGTCTCGATCGGCGCGAAGTGTTAGCCAATTGCTCCTGTTGCCTAATAGGAGAAATGGCTCGTCTAGCTGCGTGGTCTTCAGTATTTTGTCTTTGTTCATTTGCCCTGTAAACTGGGTCTCGTCTGCGTCTCGATCGGCGCGAAGTGTTAGCCAATTGCTCCTGTTGCCTAATAGGAGAAATGGCTCGTCTAGCTGCGTGGTCTTCAGTATTTTGTCTTTGTTCATTTGCCCTGTAAACTGGGTCTCGTCTGCGTCTCGATCGGCGCGAAGTGTTAGCCAATTGCTCCTGTTGCCTAATAGGAGAAATGGCTCGTCTAGCTGCGTGGTCTTCAGTATTTTGTCTTTGTTCAATTGCCCTATAAGTTGGGTCTTGTCTGCGTCTCGATCGACGCGAAGTGTTAGCCAATTGCTCTAACTGTCTAATCTCTGAGTTTGTGCGTAAAGTTGCTCGCAGAATAGTATTTTGGCTTTGATCAACAATTCTATGTAAGGCATTATTCCTATGAACTTGGTTTCTTTCTCTATTTGTAATTCTCTCATTTTGACTAAAGTCTTCATTTTGTCTACGCTCTCTTAGATACTCCAAATTATTAATTCTCTCATGCTCAGAATATTCAACATTTGACCTATTCAACATATTCCTATTCTGTTGTCTCTGAGACCTATTCAAAGCTGACATTCTTTTCGTTCTAGGCATGATAATATTTAATGAAATTAATAAATATATAAATGTATTCGGATTTATTCAATAAATATTTAAAAGTACAACAAAAAAATGTATTTATTTAGTTATTTAAATGTTCTTATATAGATAGAATATAGGTAGGTAGAATAATATTAGTTGTGTATATTTATGCAAGTTAAAAAGTCCTCAGTCTTGAAAAAGACAATAATTAAATAAGTCGCTTTTAGTTTGTGATGCAGAGAAAAGTTCCGTCTCTAGCAGCAGCTAAACCAAAACACACTCACACAAAGTACATATGTATATACATATGCACTCACACATACACTACTTTCGGCCGTTACACTACGCGCGAAACAGACAGCATTCACACATACACGTATTCGATATATAAAACCAAAAAATCACAAAAAAAAGTAAATGTATATTTAGTTATTTATATGTTCTTATATAGATAGAATATAGGTAGGTAGAATAATATTAGTTGTGTATATTTATGTAAGTTAAAAAGTCCTCAATCTTGAAAAAGATAATAATTAAATAAGTCGCTTTTAGTTTGTGATGCAGAGAAAAGTTCCGTCTCTAGCAGCAGCTAAACCAAAACACACTCACACAAAGTACATATGTATATACATACATATGCACTTACACATACACTATTTTCGGCCGTTACACTACGCGCGAAACAGACAGCATTCACACATACACGTATTCGATATATAAAACCAAAAAATCACAAAAAAAAGTAAATGTATATTTAGTTATTTATATGTTCTTATATAGATAGAATATAGGTAGGTAGAATAATATTAGTTGTGTATATTTATGTAAGTTAAAAAGTCCTCAATCTTGAAAAAGATAATAATTAAATAAGTCGCTTTTAGTTTGTGATGCAGAGAAAAGTTCCGTCTCTAGCAGCAGCTAAACCAAAACACACTCACACAAAGTACATATGTATATACATACATATGCACTTACACATACACTATTTTCGGCCGTTACACTACGCGCGAAACAGACAGCATTCACACATACACGTATTCGATATATAAAACCAAAAAATCACAAAAAAAAGTAAATGTATATTTAGTTATTTATATGTTCTTATATAGATAGAATATAGGTAGGTAGAATAATATTAGTTGTGTATATTTATGTAAGTTAAAAAGTCCTCAATCTTGAAAAAGATAATAATTAAATAAGTCGCTTTTAGTTTGTGATGCAGAGAAAAGTTCCGTCTCTAGCAGCAGCTAAACCAAAACACACTCACACAAAGTACATATGTATATACATATGCACTTACACATACACTATTTTCGGCCGTTACACTACGCGCGAAACAGACAGCATTCACACATACACGTATTCGATTAAAATCACAAAAAATGTTATTTGTATATATAAAATATAAAAGTTAAATCAGTCTTTAGTCTTGAAAAAGACTACTATAATAACTTGCAGTTTGTGGTCCACAGACAGGAAAACACGCGCCAAAATTTTAAATATAAAGGAATCACAATTCTTATAATATTAATAATTTATTATTTCAATTAATCAATTTTAATGAATAAATTACTTTGTTATCACTAAATAAACTAAATAAGTTAAATAACTATTAATTAAGAAATGATTAAAATCGAAAATCAAGAGTAAGCAAAAATCTGTAGTGTGATGATAATCGCGGGCTACAGACTAAATCTAACAATCGTCTTAGAACCCACAATGGTGGTTTCGGTGTTGGACAACGCTCAGAAGCTGACCATCGTATGTTTTTCTTCCAATGCACCAGCACGAATTATAGGATAAAAAGATAAAAACCGACTTATATGCAAGCTGTCCATTGAAATTGTCAAGGTATATAATTAATATAATATTACTTATCGGCAAAACTTATAATAAAAATATTTTTCTTTATTTTTGAAATGCGCGCCCACTGAATGTACTAAATTAGTGCTTTAAATGTCCAAACAAATAGTGATGAGACTAAATTTGACCATATATGTATATGTAAAGATGTATGTGTGTAACGCTCGAAATGACCGTATAAAATTATACATACATATATATGTATGTATTTACTTATGCATGTATGTATGTATGTACAAAATAATGAAATGGAAAAGCCGATAAATATACATACATATGTAAATATGTATGTATATTAATTAATGCAATAATCTTATATATTTTTAGCTCCACCATAAAATACAGAGGTACATATGTACATACACGAAGGGACAAACAAAATTATTCGCCTTTTAAACTTTATAGCATATGTACTTTATGTACATATGTACATATGAATATTTATTATGCATATATACACATACATACATACATATGTATATGTACATATACTTGTAGCTTCGAAGCATATTTTCTCTCATACATTCATATTAATATGTATATACTATGTATGTATGTATGTATGTATTCATGCATTGAAAAAAAAACACTGTTGTCAACGAAAACATAAAACTCAACGTATGGCTATTTAGTTGTGAAGAAGATAAAAAATAATAAAAAATAAAACATTATATGTAACACTTATGTTCTTACTATTCAAAATATAACAAAAAACAAAATTTTATAAAATTCACATGAATATACATATGTATGTACATACATATACATATGTATATACATACGAATATGCAGGCGTCTTGCTGTCATACTTGCAAACGCATGTACTTATACATATGTATGTACATACATACATATGTAGGCGTCTTGCTCTTCGCTTGCTCTGCCACATGGGTTTTGCTGCGAAAACTTTATAGACTAATAATTCGGTTTATAGATGGACAATCGTATTGATATGTTCAGATTAGGATTATGATATTCATATCTATATGCCAAACCAAACTGTATAATAAAAAAAATAAATAATAAATAAAAATAATAAATTATGAAGGGCTTAGGCGAGGCTAGAACCTTCGACACTCTAACATTCGTTGCATCTGTCTAGCCATCTACACCACGGCTCACTTAAACGACAGAGTAGCGAAAACGAATGAAATTCGCCATATACGAAAGAAACACTAAAACAGTGGCTGAAAATACAAATACAATTCAAAGACAATTCTAACGGAATTCAAAAACAATTGTGATTCTTAGAATATGCACGCATAGCAACATAGAAAACGGCCCAAAACTTTTTGTGTGTGTATACATATGTGCACACGCATACGAAAATTGATTTGCATTGCTCAACGTTGCTTGCATTTCCATTGTTATTTTAATTGTTTTAAAATTTTTAAATATATAATGGAATGTAATGAGAGTTCAGCATATGATCTACATATTCTATTTAACATTTTTGGTTTTTTTAGAAATCATAACTCTTTTACAATTAGCTTTACATGCACAAATATGTACATATGTACATACAATGTATGATTGCAGCCACACGCTGATCTACGCTTGCACACATATACATACATACATAGGTATGTATGTATGTATGTATGTGCGCCCGCAATGCGTCTTGCTGTATCGCTGCCTTGCTGGCTGCGCCACATGGGTTTTGAATAGAAAACTTTATGGACTAATAATTCTGTTTCTAGATGGACAATCATATTGATATGTTCAGATTAAGATTATGATATTCATATCTATATGCCAAACCAAACTGTATGTCTCTAGTATTTGAAATGCATTTTTTACACATTTGGGGGTGGTGGGGCTAATTGGGGACCGAAATCCAAAATCTGACAAAAACCGAAATTGTATTAAATTAGTATCTATATATATGCAGAAGACTTGGAGACTCTAACTCTAAAGATGAATTAGCTAGAATTTTTTAACTGGTTGCCGATAAATTCGTTTATCGATAACTTTCCAAATATACAAGTTATCGAATTTCTGAAACAAACTCGTACTGCGCGTGCAATATACGAACCTAACACAAAAAGAATGAACTCTCTAGCTTTTGTATCTTCGGAAATCGACGCGTTCATACATACGGACGGACGGACGGACGGACGGACGGACGGACGGACGGACGGACAGACGGACATGGCTATATCAACTTTTCTCGTCACCCTGATCAAGAATATATATACTTTGTGGGGTCTGCCACGCCTCCTTCTGCCTGTTACATACTTTTAACAAAACCATTATACCCTGATTTCCCATTTTCAATGGGTTCAGGGTATAAAAAAATAAATGGGGGGGAGAGGGGGGAGAGGGAGAGATATAAGAAAAAAAGGGAAATAATAAATTAAGACATTTAGGATAAACATTGTGATTTAGATATGGTAGATGACGATTTTTGTGTGTGTTACTTGTGCCACTCGAAATTGATTTGCTTGCTCCGTTGCTTGCTTTCTTGTTATTTTTTGTTTTAATTTTTATTATATGGATGTATGAGAGTTCAGCTTGATCTCTTTTTTTCTTTTTGGTTTTTGATCTACTCTTTTACATTACTTTACATGCCAAATATGTACATATGTACATACAATGTATGATTGCAGCCACACGCTGATCTACGCTTGCCACATATACATACATACATAGGTTGTATGTATGTATGTATGTGCGCCCGCAATGCGTCTTGCTGTATCGCTGCCTTGCTGGCTGCGCCACATGGGTTTTGAATGAAAACTTTATGGACTAATAATTCTGTTTCTAGATGGACAATCATATTGATATGTTCAGATTAAGATTATGATATTCATATCTATATGCCAAACCAAACTGTATGTCTCTAGTATTTGAAATGCATTTTTTACACATTTGGGGGTGGTGGGGCTAATTGGGGACCGAAATCCAAAATCTGACAAAAACCGAAATTGTATTAAATTAGTATCTTATATATGCAGAAGACTTGGAGACTCTAACTCTAAAGATGAATTAGCTAGAATTTTTTAACTGGTTGCCGATAAATTCGTTTATCGATAACTTTCCAAATATACAAGTTATCGAATTTCTGAAACAAACTCGTACTGCGCGTGCAATATACGAACCTAACACAAAAAGAATGAACTCTCTAGCTTTTGTATCTTCGGAAATCGACGCGTTCATACATACGGACGGACGGACGGACGGACGGACGGACGGACGGACGGACGGACAGACGGACATGGCTATATCAACTTTTCTCGTCACCCTGATCAAGAATATATATACTTTGTGGGGTCTGCCACGCCTCCTTCTGCCTGTTACATACTTTTAACAAAACCATTATACCCTGATTTCCCATTTTCAATGGGTTCAGGGTATAAAAAATAAATAATAAATAAAAATAATAAATTATGAAGGGCTTAGGCGAGGCTAGAACCTTCGACACTCTAACATTCGTTGCATCTGTCTAGCCATCTACACCACGGCTCACTTAAACGACAGAGTAGCGAAAACGAATGAAATTCGCCATATACGAAAGAAACACTAAAACAGTGGCTGAAAATACAAATACAATTCAAAGACAATTCTAACGGAATTCAAAAACAATTGTGATTCTTAGAATATGCACGCATAGCAACATAGAAAACGGCCCAAAACTTTTTGTGTGTGTATACATATGTGCACACGCATACGAAAATTGATTTGCATTGCTCAACGTTGCTTGCATTTCCATTGTTATTTTAATTGTTTTAAAATTTTTAAATATATAATGGAATGTAATGAGAGTTCAGCATATGATCTACATATTCTATTTAACATTTTTGGTTTTTTTAGAAATCATAACTCTTTTACAATTAGCTTTACATGCACAAATATGTACATATGTACATACAATGTATGATTGCAGCCACACGCTGATCTACGCTTGCACACATATACATACATACATAGGTATGTATGTATGTATGTATGTGCGCCCGCAATGCGTCTTGCTGTATCGCTGCCTTGCTGGCTGCGCCACATGGGTTTTGAATAGAAAACTTTATGGACTAATAATTCTGTTTCTAGATGGACAATCATATTGATATGTTCAGATTAAGATTATGATATTCATATCTATATGCCAAACCAAACTGTATGTCTCTAGTATTTGAAATGCATTTTTTACACATTTGGGGGTGGTGGGGCTAATTGGGGACCGAAATCCAAAATCTGACAAAAACCGAAATTGTATTAAATTAGTATCTATATATATGCAGAAGACTTGGAGACTCTAACTCTAAAGATGAATTAGCTAGAATTTTTTAACTGGTTGCCGATAAATTCGTTTATCGATAACTTTCCAAATATACAAGTTATCGAATTTCTGAAACAAACTCGTACTGCGCGTGCAATATACGAACCTAACACAAAAAGAATGAACTCTCTAGCTTTTGTATCTTCGGAAATCGACGCGTTCATACATACGGACGGACGGACGGACGGACGGACGGACGGACGGACGGACGGACAGACGGACATGGCTATATCAACTTTTCTCGTCACCCTGATCAAGAATATATATACTTTGTGGGGTCTGCCACGCCTCCTTCTGCCTGTTACATACTTTTAACAAAACCATTATACCCTGATTTCCCATTTTCAATGGGTTCAGGGTATAAAAATGCCGTCTGATTGAATTCATGAGCAGACTGTACTTGTCTATAGGATTTATACTATAATAGAATATGAAATTTTAGTTACTGAACAAGTTCAGTTGTTCATTGTCTAGTTCAAGTAGCTCATAAACATTTTTCTAGTTCTAGTTCTAGTTCAATGAACAAGTGCAACTGGTGAACTAGGCAACGAAACCACTTGCTCATGAAGAATCTACTAAAAATGATAAACTAGTTAATAAAATCAAGTTTCATATAGAGAATTTTATAGCTCAATAAAATCAAGTAGTTCATTAGTTCATGAAGCCCTGAACAAGTTCACCAGTGCACGTTGGCGACACAGGCAAAGAAACTTATTTTCATGCACTAATCCAAAATAAATCTCCATATAACAGCTATTAAAATAGCAATAATAACAAAGAAAAGGTAATATCTAAGATTCTGAATGTGCCTAAATAAATACGCATAAATCCTGAAAATAAACACAAATATCACAAACCCAATAAAAGAGAGAGAGAGAGAGAGGCGGCAGAGGGAGGGAATTGTCGTAGCCCAAACCAAATGTGATAAGGATTAAAAAGCCGGTTGGATTTGTCCTGCGTGTGACAAGGGACAATGAAAGTGCTAAGTAAATAGAGAAATTGCATTGAAATACGTGAATTACGCGTGATAAGCGCCATGAACAATGGAAATGGAAATGGAAATGAAAACGAAAAGAGCCGCACAGATCTACATAAGTAAATGCATATATATATGTATATATCTGGGTCTATATTTACAGAGCAAACCCTTAAGCTTACTTTGGGCTTAGGGTTAAAAGGTTATAGCGAAATGTTAAATTCACAAAATGGCGGCAAATGTGCTGTGAAATTCGAGTTGGGCAAACAAAAAATAGATTTATATATAGGAAAATGTCTAAGCCGGTTTTATATATTATATTTCCCACGATTTGTAATGTGTGAAAGTTAAAAGTTGCTAAACAGAAGTTAGATTGATAGAGAGAGAGAGAGAGAGAGAGAGAGAGAGAGAGAGAGAGAGAAAGAGAGAGAGAGACAGAGAGAGAGAGAGAGAGAGAGAGAGAGAGAAAGAGAGAGAGAGAGAGACAGGGAGAATGAGTAGATTCAGTCTAACATAACAGATACAGTCTAACATATTGCCTTAACATAGCACTGTTAAGGCTTTAGACTTTAGTACTTAAGGAAATAATCATTTAAAATTATTTCAAATTGTTGTAGAATATTATTGTAGTTTAATGAAACTCAATCTTCATAGATCATTTAAAACAATAAAGAAACTGAATTTAGCCCAAATTAGGCTTAACGAAGATATCTTAAAGGTCTACGCTCAGTTCCTCATTTTATAAGAGACTTGAGCCGAAGGCCTCAGTAGCCAGTGCTTTGGCTTTTAGTTAGCTTTAATTTAACATTAATTCTAACTGTTAAATAAATAAATAAATAAGAGACTTAAGCTATTCCAGCACTAAGGCTAATTAGAACTAACAGCTTTACTTTCCCAAGAAACATAAAATCGTAAAAATTTCAAACAATTTCCTTTGCTATCTGGCTTTTTCCTTTACTTATTCCCCTTGCTTCCTTTTCCCTTCCTTCACGTTGATGGCGAGCATTAAGTTATAACAAACGTTAAACCAGACCAAAACCAAAGCTTTGGAAACCCTAAAAACCGCAGAAAACTCTTAAATTTCTCGCTTGAGCCAGGGAAAACTCGTCTAGAGCGCATGGGATTCAGCCTTAGTTTTACAGCCAAATCGTCTGCCCCACAAGGGGCTAGGCTGCAAAAGGTATGTATGTATGTATCTATCGTAAAAGGCCCAGCAATTAACTAACAAGTTAGCTGGCCACTTACTGCTAAACTTTTGGCCACGTCAAAGCACAGCGCAGAGTGAAAAGCCCCTCTGTCCATTTTCCATTGTCCCATGTCCACTGCCCGTTGCCCGTTGCCCGTTGCCTGGTTACCAATCCCTTCTTGTTGCCGGTTTTTGCTGGTCGTTGCCCTAGCAACCAACATTCATAAACAAGTTTTTCAGTACGTCATCATAACGTATATTGTTGTTTTGTGGTTGTTAGTTGGCAATACCCTGTAACTGTTCTTCAGCGTGGGGTGTATTGAGGAAAGACAAATATTTTGTTGTTTAAATATATAGCTATACGACTAAGCTTTATTTTTATATAATTTGGATATTTACAGTCACACTTAAAAAGCAGCTAGCATCCTAACGTTTACAGGGTATCTCTGGGTCTACAATGATTTTTTAATATTTATCTTGCTTAATTTTCTAGCAACATTAAAACTATCTACAATACGGATAGGTTTCTATCTTAATATTATTGCATATCAAACCTATTTACAGGGTATCTCTAGCTCATCATTCAGTATCTATCACAGCTTATAAACTTATCGCTGCTTCTTTAGCTTCCTCTTCGACTATACCCTACTTTACTCTACTCTTCTCTGATTTAATCATATTTACAGGGTATCTCTGAGTCTAGCATAAATGCCCAGCACACACCACTGGTTTCTTGCTATTCTATTTTACCTCTGGCAACTAGCACACAGCGCCATAATACGCACACAAACACAATGCAACATTCTGAAAGCTGCAGACCCAAGAGAGTGAAAGAGGTGCTAGATATGAAAGAGAGGCAGTGTGGGCGAGAGGGAGGGGAAATTATGCTTGCATATGTAATAATAAAAGCATAAATAGCCCCAACTCTTCTACTGTTTCCCTTTGCTCTCTGATAATTACTTGCAAATATTTGAACAGTATCAAAGTGGATGCAGCCAGCAGATACAAATTCAATTGTATTTGGGGAGAGGGTGTTGCGAGAGGGCGGGGCGAGGTTGGTCTGACTTCTTGAGTGGCATGCTAGAAATTTTTCATTAAATATATTTTGGCAACAAGGGCAACTAATTTAGCCACGCCCCGTTGCGATCTCTAGTGCCGCATCGATTGCGCAACGAAATGTTTAAGCGTAAATTTCATAAAAAAAAATAACTTTGGAATACAATTTACATAAAATGGATGTTTTCACCCTTGGGCTACTTAGAGCCAGAGCAGCTGAGGGGGAAGTACAAATTGAAATTGTATTTGGTATTTGATTACGCAATTGGAGCACTTGAGAAAAATGCGCTCGAGTTGTTTTAATTTGCATAAACGTTTTTACGCTCAAGCAGGCTCGAGCAGAGGGCGAAGCTATAAGCATTCATGTGACAAGCGATCACACATACTCAGATCTATCGTGTACATATACATATATAGTATATATCTGAAGAGCATATCTTTATGCTTCGCTCCACATTATTGTCCAATTAGCGTCAATTGGCTGCGGCCTAAGAGAAATGTTTATACGAAAACTTATCGCTCGATTGATGTTTAGATATCTGGGATAAGCGCGCACTTATCTTTATTTAGATAAGTTTAATGCCAGAAATGTTCTTTATGTTGCCGATGAATGGAATTCACTTCCTCTTTAGACATTATAACAATGCATGAGGGGCTATATATCTTGGGCGAATGAGAGTTGAGAACTGAGCGGAGTTTCAGTTGTAAATTGAGCAATTCCCTATTGTTTATGGCTAGACAAAGTGAGCTAATTAAATAATTACATAATTGATAAATATCATTAGCTGTAGAAAAAGAAGCAAGAACAATAGAAGTCTCTGTCTATATTCCATTTGCTCTATAAGAAAGAAATCTGCTGGAAATATTTGATATAAATATTTAGTTCAATTTTAGCCAAAAGCAGCTCAAATTTCGACTGGAATAATTCCTAAAATAATACATCTACTGTCTGTATAATACGTTTACTGTCTACAGTATTCAGGAAAGCTGAATAATCCCACAAAATTATGGATATAAAATAAAACCCGTAGAAAAAGAATCAACGAAGCAAGTAAAAGCCAGTCTTGAACAATAGAAGTCTCTGTCTATATTCTATTTATTCTATAAGAAAGAACGAAATCTGTTACAAATAATTGATATAAATCTTTAGTCCAATTTTAGCCAAAAGAAGCTCAAATTTCGACTGGAATACTCCCTGTCTATATTTCAATTTCTTATAATATTTCTATTCAGTTTGGGTTGGAAAATATAATAAAGGAAAGCTGAATAATCCCACAAAATTATGAATATAAAATGAAACCTGTTTACTTTCCCAATTTATGTTGGCTTTACCTCTATAATTCAAACTGCCCTCGTTTGTGGTAACAGCTGGCTATTCTTATTATTATTTTTCAAATAATAACCGAATTATGAAATAAATTTGCGAGCGTTGCAAATTGCAAAGGGCCGACTCATTTTATTTATTTTTTTATAATTTTTTCTAGCAAACTCAGCTCAAATTTCTAGAAAAATTTAAAAACTCAATTTGATTCAGTTCATTTTTTTTCGGCCTCACGTGAATTGCTGTAGCTGGGCCAAGGTAAGCGTCACAAGTAAATCACTGGCCAATGCAATTTTTGCATGGCAAAGCAAAGCGACAAGAGGCAGCGGCAGCGGCAGCAGCAGAAGGGGGCGTGGCTAAGGTAAGCAGCCAGGTGCTTCATTCTGTGCAAAGTTAACGCTTGGGCTCAATGAAAGCTGCAGCACACATCGATTTGCATGGCAAAGCACAAATTGAGCGCTCGATAGCTGAGAGTCAAAGATGCGCATAGGCACATACGATAGGCACATACCCTGCAAGTGCATGGCAAATGGAGCATATTGGGTGTGAGGAGAAGCAGCTAACTTTTCTGGAACTTTATATAGTATATTGAGATATATATTATTATATATAATTATTTTTATATTATATGTAGACTAACTAAAGTAAGCTCAACTATGCTAAACTCTGATATCTACTTTCTATAAGCCCTGCATGCTTTCTTAACATTTCTAAGTTCTAAGTTCTATATACCCTGCAAATTCAACACAATTTCCAACAATATTTTAACTTTATAAATTAAATTAAACATTGAAAAGCATCAAGCTAAAGCTTTACATACAGGGTAACTGCTAGGCGACTATGCTGCAAGCTCTTGGCACTTTTTGCCAACGGAAGCGCCTGATTAGGGGTTCCTTCAGCCTTGTTGTTATTGGTATTGTTGTTTGTTTGCTGTTGTTTGTGTGCGTGGCGCTGTTTTGCTTTCTGCAGTTTTTTTTCTTCTTTTTTGCGCTCGCGGCGAAGGCGTCGCCCAAGCCCAAAAGACCCTCTGCTAGCTGCCGTAGCTGTTGTAGGGCAGGGCAGGGTAGGGTTGCTTAGGCTGCGGCAAATGTTTGTTTGCATTTTTACAGCTGAACAGGGGCCAGTCAGTGGCAGGGGTTACGGATAGGGTTTTTTTTTTTGGCTTAGGGTTTGTGCGCGCTTTCTTTGTGCTCGCTTTCGTTTTTTACCTTTTTGGCTTGTAATTTATATATTTTTATATACATATGTATATTGTATAGCATATATATTGTTTATTGTTTGCATTGTTTATGCCGGCTATCAAAATACAAATTATGCACACGCCGGGGCGCTGCAGCGCGAGAGAGGGATGAGAGGCGCGGCCAGTCGACATGGCCTTAACAGTTGCAGTTTCTATTGTTGCTGCTGCTACTGCTGTTGCTGCTGTTGCTGTTCTTGTTATTTGTGTTGCACTGTACCGAGAAGCAAAGCCGTAACCGTGTCTGATGCGCAGCAACGCCTGCTCCCTGCTTCCAGCACCTTTTGCCCTTAGCTCGCAGTCCTCGGGCCTCAGCCCTTGCTTTCGCTTTGCACTCATATGTTACCTCAAATGCTGCCTGCCACGCCCTCTGTTTTTGTGGATTGCCTCCCGCTCCGCCTCGCTAGCAACATCATCAAACGGCGCGTTTTCAAGTTGCGGAAGCAATTGCGCGTGCTGAAGTTGTCGAATGCCTCGAATGCGTACACAGACTGCACAAAAAGCTTCTCTAGTGCCAAAAGCAAGGGAGCAAACGGCCCGGCTCTATATGCATGCAGCACTCCTGTATGCCTGCCACTCCCACCCACTCACCTCAACCGCCTCTTCGCCCAGCTGGCTTTCTGCACGGCTCGTTGGCGCATTTCAAAGCTGAGCTACGCTGCTCAGCGCGATTTCTGCTTCTGTTTGCTCAACTGCTTTAAATTAGAGCGCAGCAAAAATATATATATATATCGTGTGAAAGTTGACAGAAGGGAACGATGACGGCTTCTGATCCCTGGTCAAGGACTATGCACATTTAACTTTGATTTATTGTATAGGCTATAGCTATAGCTATATATATACATTTATATACAAGTTCTTCGCTGGCTAAGCAAGTTTCTGAAGCGTGTCCCAAGACCCTATACCTGAGTCATAGCTCGATTACCCCAATACTCCATCCACTTACAGCCACAGCCCAGGTCGTTCTTAAGTAGCTTTCGGTTTCAAGTGCCCCAGCTCGTACGGGGCACTCACACACACACACCCAAACAATCTTGTTGATAGCCTTTTGATAGGCGCTGCCAAACAGAGAGCAAATCAAGGCCAAACTAATTAAAGATTGCACAAGCCGAGCATAGAAATGCGATTGATATAGAGTCTATTAAATTATGCGGGTGTGTCCGAAGAATAAATCAAGCGAGGTGTGTTCAAAAAGTAGTGCAACTCGTGAGGCTTGGATATAGCATTTTTGCTAAGTTTCAAAAGCAACGTTTACGTAAAATTTTTAAAATTATTTAATTTATCCATATTACATAGTCTTCGATAGAAGTACTTTAAAATTTTTCAAAATTCTAATAAAAATATGAAAAGTATAAAAAAAAATTTAATTTTTTAATTTTTAAGCATTATAATCATAAGAATTGCAAAGAAAATGGAAATATTTTCAAAATTATGTATTTTAGAAATAAATTTATTTGCAAATATTTCAATATATCTTAAAAATGGAAATACTTCGAAAAATATATATTGTAGAAATATATTTATTTTATCATGGCAAATCTAAACCGTCTAAACTGTAAGCCCATAATTGAAGGCCCTTAATTGTTATACAGGTGCAGAGCTCTAACGAAGCTGTGAGGTACTTAAGACCTGTATGTTAAGCCGCTGCCTAAGCCTAATTGTAAAACTCAAGAAATTCTTAAAATTAATATCCTCTTCTTCTAAATATTTCCTTCAATTTTTCTAAGTATTTACTAATTGATGCTGGCTATGGCTACCGCTGCCAGCGTCGCTGCTGGCTGGCATTAAGCAAATGACGCTGCAATCTTGTTAAACACGCTGCGAGGCTTAAGAATCAATTATGGATGCACAACCAGCGGCAACGGCAACGGCAGCGGCGTCGTTTATGGCACGCAAGGTGCTTAGGAACAGGTAGAATATAGCATAAATTACGCACCTGTACGGGATTAGCATTGACCTTGCTAGCTGCAGGTAAGGCACTGAGCTATTCAATTGCTGTTTATTAGCTTTTCGCAGCAACAACAAAAAGGCCTCATAAAATTACAAGTGTTTGGAATTTCTGAAGAAAGCAAAGACAACAATAATTCACACAGAGAGCAGACTTGAAGAGCGCAAAGAGAGCGCAAGCTGCAAGCTGCTCTCTGTGTGAGTCTGTGTCTGTGTTTGTGTGTGTGTGCGAGCGAGAGGTGGAGAGCAAGCGAGCTCATGCTGAGCCAAGCTTAACGCCCCGAAAGACTTGGATAGCACATAAAACCCAAATGCAACGTTTATTATAAGAAACTAAAAAGCAAAATAACTATAAAAAAGCTATTTAAGAACAGGTGGAAAATGCAAAAAGCGCAAAACATGCAAAACAATAATAAAGAAAGTCTAGAAACTAGCAAATAAACAAACGCGCAACGCTGACGCCTGAGTGAGTCACGGTCAGACACACACACGCACACACAAACACACAGAGTGTGGGAGAATAAGAGCGTAAGAGAGGACAGCGCCCCAAAAGAAGCAAGACAGACATGTCATGACATGTAAAGCTTCAGGTTAAACGTCTGTTAATGGGGCAGCAGTGGCGGCGGGGTTAGCAAATGTTGTCAATAATTAAAATAAATAAGGGAATGAGACTCACCCGTTGGCAATATGGCATTATTCTCGCGTCGCCATGTGATGGTTGGTGTTGGATAACCGCTTGCATAGCATTCCATTTGCACCTCGCTGCCCTCGCTGGCCACAATCGATTGCGTCGAATTATCGGAGATGACGGGCGGACGACGCACAGATAATTTGACATTGGCGCTCACTTTGTGCACCGTCGAGATGACCACCTGACAGGTGTAGGTACCAGCATCGGTCTCCTGTATATCCTTGATCTGCAGCTTGTAGGTGGAAGAGCTGATATCGTAGCGCAGCGAAAAGCGCGAATCTTTAATCACCAGCGTGGAGCCCGTGGATAGGAAGACTGGATCCGAGTCTGTCTTCAGGAAGAGCACATTGTAATCTTTGGCATATTGCACGGAGCAATCGAATTCGACGGTGCCGCCAATGTCCTTGATCTGCTCCTGTGTGATGTACGAAATCGTTGGCGTTCGTTGCGCCTGTGCGCATGCAGCCAGCAGCAACAGCAGCAATGCGTTCCACAAATTGTTATTCTTCATTTTAGACTATTTTCGATTTTGTTAGAAGCACAAGTGTTTCGCACCACACCCTGTTGTTATTAATTTGCAACGACAGCCACAGCAACTTTTCTTAACTGTTCAAGAAAAACGCGCTGAAGACGTGCCCAAATATATATATACAAAAACAGTTAGCTTTCTCTCTTTTTGTTGCACGGCACAGCGCGGATGCTGAACGATCGACATACACTTGTTAGCTCGCTCTAAGCTGGTTTCTTACTTTATTCTACTGAATAGCGATTGGTATATGTGTGTGCGTGCGCGCGCGCTCTTTTACTCGCTCTCACTGTTGTCTATGTGTAAGCCCAGTTTACTTGAGTTGCAATTATGTTTGAACATACACACGATTTGCTGCTACCTTCTCACTTGAGACGTCTGCACACTTCGGCTGTCACGACACGAATGACTCGAACGTTAAAGCGCGGCAGTAGTGGGCGCTTGCGTAAATTGTAAACCGCTCAAAAGATACAGATACTGTTAGGCAATTGTACAGCACTGGTTACTGAAACATTTTGTGGCACTGTTATTGTTACTCTCTGCTGCGTTGCTGTTACCGAAAATCGCGTCGCTGTTAATTAACAGTTTTGTGCTTAACAACAATGTTAACGAAGGCGCGTTACTTTACCCCATTTAAAATGTATAACAGTTTATGTTTAGAATTGTTTAAAATGTATTTTTATTTACTTTTTTCATTTTTCTTTGTAATATTCTCCATTATTCAGTGGTTAATTATGTATAATTTCTATAAATGTCTGATTTTGTTTTTCATCTCATTTTGTTCTTCATTTGCCTTGCGATTATATGTAATAACATTTTTTGTTTTTGTTTATATGAATGCATAATATAAATTGATATATAATAATTTAAATAGTATCGACATAACAATGGATACCTTAACCTTTTTTCTTTTAATTAAAACTCAGCTTTGTTGTATGTATATAACATAAAATACAATATATCCAAAATATTAAATGTGTAAACTTTGGAAAGTTCTCTAGTTTCTCTTCAACTTCTTCCAGCTCGTAGATGTATGTATATATAGATATAGATTGCATAATTTATTTTATTATTATATCGTATATCAAAGTGTCTGTTTTTTTGTTTTTAATATTTTATTGTACTGCTGCCTTTTCTTTATGAGGGGGGATTATACTTGAAGGAATCAGCATTTAGAATTTGATTTTGTTTTTTCTTTGTATTTTTTTCTCAACAATTTCTAAGTTCTAAGTACATAAATTTCTATTTAGTATTTTGTATTTTGTTTTTATGTTTGATTTTCCATTTATTTTAATAGTTTTGCACAACTTCAAGTGTGCAAAAAAGCGCATTTAAAAAAATTTAGAATTTCGGTAGCAAAAGCAAAGAAATCAAAAAATTTAGAGATTCAAGAGACTTCAAGAGACTTCAAATGTACGTATTTAAGAAGCATATATATACACTATATTTCTGTATACATATACACATCAGTTTTATAAATTAGAATAAGATAGTATAGACTAAGTTAGTCAATAAATAAATTGCTCTAGTTCAAAACATAAGATTTAAGTTACTTTTCATTAAAAAGCTAAGCGAGAGCCTAATTATATCTATATATAGAGTTCCATATATATATATTCTCCAGTTAGTATCCATTTAGTTATTTTGTGAATTGAGACTCCATTGTGCAAATTGCTCCTGCCACTGGCTATTCGCATTTGCCTGAAAAAATAGTAAGAAATAATTAATATAGGAAAAATTCGATAAAAAGCCAAGTAAAAGTACTATAGTCGGGTGTGCTCGACTTGCAGATACCCTCAACACAGCGTAGAGCTTCACATCCAATGAATTATCAAATCTGTGCATTCTTGAATATTATCGGAACAGACGGACTATAGCATATGTAATACAAATGAATTTTAATTCTCATTGGGTTCAGGGTATACAAAGGATTATATGGTTTATATATCAACAATAATATAGCTACCCACAACTCTAAGACTTTAGCATGCAATACAAAAATACAAAAGAAAGTGAGAATGAAATTATATATATAGAGAGAGAGAAGGAGAGTTTATATATATATAAACTGTTATACAAGCTACATACATCAAGAACATCAAGAATAATTTATATAGAGATATGTTTGATCATATTTTGAGTGCATGTAGAAACAAAAAAATAAATATACAAAGAAGAAACAGTTTCTAGCAGGATTTCTATATCGAAATCCTTTACCTTTTCATTCCATTCGGGATTATATGTTTGGTTCTCATCGAAATCTGAAATTGTGTGCAAATTGCATAAGAGTCAGTTTTATATAATCCAATAACTAAGCCTAAGCTAAACAACCTTTTTAGCACATGTTTTTTCTGTATATTCTATAGATATTTATATATGTATTCGATATTTTAGCTAAATACAGTGAAACGCTGATATGTGCCACAATGTTCAAATGCCAAATGAACTGATTCGAGTGGAACGTGGAATGTCAAATGAACGAACGAACGAACGAGAGCGCGAGAAGGGATAGACAGAGAGAGTGTAGGGAATGAACGAGAGAGACAAAGGAGAGAGAGAGAGAGAAGTTGGCCTTGATTTAGACGAAGGCAAGCTAAACTTTAGACACAGATATATATAGATAGTTTATATGAGTCGAATTGAGTGCAGTATGAAGAGTAGTCACAAGGCAAGGTAGGCAGCGGCGTAGTCAAAGGGGGATCTTAGCTAAATCGGATGAAATAAATAAGTGAGAGAGCTTCACTGGAAAGGTTCCAACTAAGAGAAATTCGGCACATTGAAAACGTAGCTATTAATATAATCTGATTATTGAATAACTTCAATGCTAATTATAATATATAGCTAATATATAAAGCTATAGCTATTTCGGACTATTATAATTGCGCTTAAATTCAAGGCAATTCTAATGAAAATTTGTCATTTTTGTATTATTTAAAAATAAAATATTTAAAAGCTCTGTTTAAGAATCCGCCCTCGACTACGCCAATGCCACAGGTATATCACAATGAATGATTTTGATATTATATAGAAGAAACTAAACTCCATTTGAGTACTCAGAAAATGGATGAAAAAGTCTTGCGCAAAAACTACAATCGAAATGAAGAGGAACAACTATCGAGGCGTAAGGTAACTATATGATATACGATTATATAGCATATCATTCGATGCATTTATACATTATATATAAGTGTATATTTATATAGATTACCTGAAGAAACGTTTGTTTCTATATATTCAAACTATATTTCATAATGTAAGCGTGCATTATCAATTGCAGCTCATCGATTGTCTCACCGATCTCATGGAGGGCCGGAAATCCCGCCTCCTGATCATCGATAAACAATTCGGGATGATGGCGGTACGCGAGCAGACGATTCAATTCGAATTGATCCTCAACTTCAACATCCCCATCGAAGGGATCTGTATAAAGGGGCGTGGTCAAAGCCGAGGCAGCGCCCTCGCATTCCACGTCCTCGTGCTCATTGCCAAAAATCTGCTCGTAACTCTGACAATCGCAATCGCAATTGATGGACGAATTTGCTGCCGATTCGCGACCCTCGATGTGGCGATATGCTTCAAATTGGGTTTGTTGTTTTTACGATAGGAGTTATTCATAGAGGTGTATATAAAAGATCGAAATCAAAATTGAAAAGAAAAAAAACTCAACTCAACATTTGCAGCATTTTTTCTTATGCCTTCTATTGGGGAAATAATCTAAAAAAAAACAATCGAAAAAAATATGAAAAAACAAAACTAAAGAAAACTGGGTGGCAACGCTGTATACGAAGTTCGGAGCTCGACGATGTTTCTTTTTTCGGAACACTTACCCAGAGGCAAAATGAAACGCGTTTGCGGCAAGGAGCCGACGACGTTGTTCGATTGTCCTGGAGCAATGGAGCAAGGACAAATGCAAAAGAAAGCAACACACACAGAGAACACACACAGTAAAGCACAAAGAGAGAGAGAGAGAGAGACATAAAGAAAGAGAGGGAGAGAGACAGTGTGTATGTGTGAGACAGAGACAGAGAACATTCAATCAGTGCCTAGAAGCCAGGGTGCTCGAGCCAAAATGCAGTGCCAAAAGAAAACAAACGAAAAGAGCTCTAAAAGCCAGGTGCAAATTGCAGGTGCAAAAACTAGTTATACATATATAAGCTATATATATATAAATCAAGCAACTAGGTGGAGCAGCAGCCGTAGCAGAGCGAGAGGAAGCGACAGCGAAAAGGTGTTTCGAGCAAATTTCAATTTTTCGCTTTTTTTTCTTCGACTTTCGATTTTTCCAATTGGGATTTTTTCTGATTGTCTTTTATCGTTTTGAGGAACTGCTCAGAATTACCTGCATTTAGATCGCTGACCATCGTTGAAATAGCCGATGTTATGTTGTCGGCAGCTTCGTTGAGCTCCGCATCGGCAATTGGATTGGCATTCAATATGGGCGACGGGGCTGTGAAGCCATACAGTAGATATGTATATATCGTGGGCATACATATATATATATATATATATATAAATATATATATGTGTGTGTATATATAAAGCGAGAGATATTTGTAGACATATTTCATATAGGGTGAACTCTATAATCGTGTACAACTGACAGCAGCAACAGAGCATGTCACGAAACGCTATTAAGTGTTATCGATATGTTATACTTTAGATTTATATCGATATTGATATAAATATAGTTATCAACAGGTAATGTTAGCGATATTTAGTATACATGTAAAGTTTAGTTCAAATATTTTGATAATTTATTGCTATAAATCACAAAAATAAGTTATCGATATATTTGAGACTAGCAATATATATATATATATTAAATAATATATATAGATGTTTATATATATGAAATTAATAAATAATTTTCTTGTCTATTGCAGTGAGTCAATACCTGCTTGCATTTAATGGATCGCATAAGCTTGACTTGTTAAGAATTCTTTATTGAAATCACGCACGATAGCGTATTCGTGACACGCGAGTAACTGCCTGGTAAAGCGTATAAATTGAGAGTGGAGTGGATTATTGGGTGTATATGTAGGCGTCTGTGTGTGTGAGAGCGATTCGTGAGAGAGAGAGAGAGCTTGAATCATTGTGTATTATAAGTGGAAGATAATTCGTATTATATCTTGTGTGTGTGTGTGAGAGACAAAGACTGCGATAGAGTTATATACAGAGAGAGAGACAGAGAGAGCTGAGTGTAGCCTAACAATCGACTGGGTTCGTTATGCAGCCAACCTAAACGAATTAAAAACAGAACCCAGAATCCAATATCCAACTCCATGTGGAGTCAAGTCAAGGTAAGCACTGAGAATACCCCTAAGGTCTAAATACTCACTTGCACTGCCATTGGTGGCAAAGGCGCTGCGCATATCGCTGCTAATCTGATTGAGCTGCTCCATTTGACTCTGGCTGAAGCTGGCGGAAGATTGATTTTGTTGCTGTTGTTGTTGTTGTTGCTGTTGGAGCAACTGTTGCTGTGTGGAACGCAGCATTGGATGCTGTTGCAACTGCTGCAGTTGTTGAGCGTGTAAGGCGCTCATGGCGCCACCACCAGCACCACCGGCTGTGGCCGCACCTGCCGCCCCACCCGGCATCGGTGGCGATTTGCCTGAGCGTGGACTCGAATTGGGCGTGGAACGTGGCGAGGCAGTCTGTTGATTCTTGAGCATGCGCATCAGACCCTCCAGCTGTTCCATCAATTGCCGTCGCGAATCCTGCAGTGCACCCAAATGACCCTCCAGCTCACCCTTGCGCTGCCGCAGCGCGCGCAGCTCATTGATCAGCGCTGGATTCTCTGGCGCCATTTGCTCAGTCTCCTGCTGGCGACGCAGGCGCGCGATTTCACGCATAATCTCCTTGTTCTTCGATTCCAGCTGCGCGATCAGCTCGCGCTGTGCACGCGAATTGTCTGTGCCAATGGGCGTAATGCTCTCCGCATTCGGCATATTCGAGGGCTGCAAATAAAGAGAATTGCTTTAAAATGCATGTAATCGAAGAGTCTCTCTAAGCTCTAACCGCTCGATTCTCCTGCGCTAAGCGCGCTGCATAGCGTGCAATTAGACGATGTTCCTCATCATTGGCCGAGGCGGCGGCCACACGTGACATTGTCGTGTCCAGGCTACGGCCTGTGGCACGCGAGTCCAGCGTGCTGGAGCGATCAAAGATGCCGGGATGATGGCCTGGCCCGGGACCGGGTCCATGCAAGTGACCCAACGACGGATCGGAGAAGCCATTGTGCGAGGGCAACGGCGATGGGGGCACAATGTGCGATAGATTGAGTGTCTTTTCGGGCTGGTCGGGGAATCGTGGCAACACTTGCGTCGTCTTCTCGGGCACACAGCGAAAACTTTTGCGCAACGAGTGTCCGATCTGTTTGCTTGGCGACTTATAGCTCGAGTACTCTTTCACCTCGTGATCGTTTTGATGGTTCAGCGATGTCTTGCCATGCCAAAAGCACTCCTGGCACAATTGGTAGGCGTGGCACCGCTGACAACGATAACGAAATCCGGTAAAGTTTTCCTTGTGGCAAACAGAACAGATCGTCGGATGCACAATTGTCTCAACGGTTGCCAGCCGATGCAACAGCGGCAACCAAACGAGACACGATGGGCCCGGTTCGGACATAAGTGTTGCCATGAAATCATTCACGGTGACCTTATTCTCAGCCGGAAAGATCTCCTCCTCCAGCCCATCCTTATAATGAAACGTCGGTGATTCATAAACGGCCGCTGGCAATGCCAGAACTTCACGCAAAAACTCGCCCAACTTCCAGGCGACCAGCTGGCCAGCGCCATCCGAAATCTGTGAGAAGATGTCTATACGAAAGAAATAGAAAGAGAGAGAGAGAATATATGCATGTTCGATTTCTATATAATCTCAAGAGCTACTTACATCTGAGCTTATCCACCAGTTTGCCCGAGCACATGGTAGCCAGCGCTACCTTAATGGAAAACACGCGTATTTTGCCAGAGTTGTCGCTGCAAGGGATTAGATCAGAGATTTATATAGACTTCTACTACTGACAGATCGACTCACTCACCCGCTATAGGCAGCCAGCAGCCAGTTGAGCAAGAGACCCGCCTTTGAGTCAACCGGCACCTGCTGTGCCGTTGGCAAGCGCTTATTCAGATTATGATATAGCGAGGAGACCAAGGTCTCTAATCGAGCTACGCTCACATCACTTTGCGGCTCCAGTGTATTCAGGCCGTTCTCTCGAAATGCCTCGATCACATTCCATATATCCACCAAATGTAAATTTGTCGATTTCTGTATGTAGCGCAATTTGGAAGCAGTGCGATACGAGGCGAAGCGTATCGAGTCGAAGGTCTGTAACCGCAAATCCTGCAATATAGCCACGCGAGGCTCCAGCTCCATCATGTTTCAAATGAGATCAACTCTGGAATGATTTGTAAATTAAAGATGATATAAGTATATATAGTATGATATATGGGAGTAAACTTTAGCATATATCAAATTATTTTTAGAGTTAACTAAAACTCTTCTAGTCGGAAATGATCGTCTGGATCCCTCGATTCCAATTTATAGCCATATTTTGCTTACTTTCTTGTCTCTAATTCGCGCTTCTATTTTATCGTATAACTTCTAACTTTCTACTCACTTTAATCCCTAAACATTATTTAGATGATTAAGGCAGTAAAATAAATATAGCCACACACTTACAGAACTCTCATAAATTGAATTATTTTATGAACTAGTCCACACACACACACACACACACACATGTAGCTATACATTTATTTATGTGCGTAATGTATTTTATGACAACAGACGAAGAAGAGAGGTAGAGAGAGCGAGAGATGTCCCGCTTACAACTTAATATGCGCACTGTAAACATGCTCCGGGTGCTTAGAAACATGTGTATACGGAATATTTAATTAACGCATAAATAATAATGCTTAGTGCCACATAACTGGGTCATCAGCTGGCAAAGGATGGCACATCGTCGCGTCGCGAACATCATCAGCTCTTTTTTTCCCTCTGAATATCCTGATGAATCCATTGAAAACGTAGAAAGAGGATATATGAGGTTTGTTACGGTTTAAGTAACTGAAAGTAGAATATGCACCTAGCTCTCTAGAAAATATATATATTCTACATAGGCAGTCAGGTAAGTCAATATAATTATATCCAGATAGATGGAATATCAGAATATATGTCAGCTGAGTGCCTGTCTTTCGATTCATCTGACTATCAGTCCATTCGTATGTCTATTATTGTATCTGTCTTCATGTCTGTTCATTTACAATTTAATATTTCCATCTGTCCGTTTGTTTATCTATCTATCCGTCCGTCTTCCAGCATACGCTGACACGCTCGACTTTTCATACACTTTCTCCCTCTTCTTATAGAGTATCTGCTAGTCGTGTTGCTTACTCCAGCCGGCAGAGCACTCTTGCTGTGCCATAAACATCAACCGCCACGCGAATGCCAAAGCGATTGGCAAAAGGAGCAGCCAGGCCAACAACAGCTGCCAGCCTCCTAGCCACACCCTCTAACCCACTTCCGTTGCTGTCTGCTGTTATCCAGCTAACAATGCTTATATTTTTTTTTCACTATATTTTTTTTTTATTACATATTCCATTGTCAGAAGGCAGCAGCAGCAGCGTCTGTCTGGCGAAGGCAATCTCCCCAGTTGCCTGCGGAAGTGCAAGTGAGCAATCCAAAGCAGCGACAATCCTTGCGCCCCCACAATTCTCTCTACCTTTCGCTTCCTCTCTCTCATTCATGATCCTTTTACCCACTAAAATAAAAAGCGAGCGTGACTACAAAGCGCGTTGATAGGCAAATTTTATTAAATCATTTGTAATCCTCTTTGCAATACCAATTAATCGAAACGCTTAAGAGCAAGGGGAAATGAAGTCCAATTGGATGCTATTCTCTCAGTCTCTAGCTAGCCCCGTCACTCCCTTCCGCTCCCTTCCGCTCCCTCTCTCTCCCTCTCTCTGCGCCACACTCCCCTTCGACTGCAGTTCGTTCTGGGCTTTTGCTCCCAGTTGGGACTGCTGCACCCTTTGTGCACTGCAACGCAGCAGTTGTCGCCCCAAAGTGTCTGTCATTTATTATGTTGTTCGCGTTGTTGTTGTTGTTGTTCACTTTTTTTGCGAGATTCACACATCAGGCAGAGTAGCAGGATATTATCCTGCTGAATGAGTGTGCGAACATAACTCATGTTTCCCGGCCGTCAGCGACAATTCAAAACCCAGCGCACAGTGAGTCAGCGATGCAATTTGCATACCTTCGTATGGCATCATCTGTGCAGGGTGGCCTCTCTCAGCGATTCTCAAATAATCTGAGTAAAGACATATAATTCTCTCTCTCAAGCTCACTGCTTAGCTCTATATATGTACTCTATCATATTGAGCCTCCCACTCATTCCCTCTCCCTCTCTCGTATGCCGCCTCTCTATACGATTCTCACACATTCACGTACCAAACCCAATTCATAAGCTGTCAAACCACTGTGCAGCTGCTCATCAGTTTCAAATTTGCTGTAGTTGAGTGTGGCCCGAACGTGATGACGCATTCAGGATGGCGGAGGCTAGAGTCAAGATAGACAGCGCGGCAACGTCAAACGTGGCGGAAATAACATGTGACAGGAGAGTGAGCGGTGCGAGTACGATGAGTAACGAAATACAAGGACATTTAAAAACAGGATTCCTCTCTATTTAAATGCGGCTGCTATCCGACTGATATATATTTATATACCATATTTGCTGAGGCCCACACAAAACCTCAGATGACAAGACATAAGGCAGGACACACAGGACAGGACAGAGGACAGCTAGCCAAGGATAGCAGCCAATCTGGTTGTCCAAAGTGGAATTCAATTTCGAGCAGCCTCCGCTCCCTGTAAATGAGTACTTTGATGAGACTAAGCGATGATGACTCATATGCTACGGCTCCAGCTTCTGCTCCTTGTACTGGACTCTAAATGAAATGGAGCGACAAAAGCTGCCAGGACAGACGTTTGTACATTTATATAAATATGCACATACCGTTTGCCCGCACAGATGTGGGCCAGCTAAACATTGCATACACCCAGATATATAGATGTACATATATATAAATATATGTATTTATAGATATATATATAAATGGCCTGCCTGCATCTTGCCAAACTGTACGAAGGACGCGCTGCTCTGAGCTGTGTAAACATTTGCGCACAAAAGTATGCAACGAGTCCTGCCTGAATTATTCGGGTTTGGCAACGCATTGCAGCAGCAAGCGGTGCAGTACGGCAGCAGGAAACGGTTGAAGGAGGAAGAGGAGCAGCTGCAGCAAGGCAGACTCATGCGGTTGTGCTTGCCCCAAAGCGACGACATTCAACATTTGTCTCTCGCTCTCTCTCCCTCCCTCATCCTTCCACTCTCTCCGTGTGTGCTTCAAGTGGCCCAGACAGTGGTTCAATCGGGTCGTAACAGTGGATGGAATGAGCAAATAAACACTTGAAAAGTTGAATGGGAGTGGCCGGAAACGCAAGGCAGTAAAAAATATGGTAAAGTGAAAAATCCGCTCATGAAAGTATATTTGATTATACATAATCATATTAATACTTAAAGCTCATATCTCCTATGTCGTATATCCCGTATATGCCATGTCATCTGTCCTATGTTTCCCCATTTGTCCCTTGTCTTCTGTTCTAATTTTTATCTGCCGTTTCCTATTTCCTATCCCCTATATCCCATCACCTACCTCCTACCTCCTACCTCCTACCTCCTACCTCCTACCTCCTACCTCCAACCTCCTACCTCCTACCTCCTACCTCCTACCTCCTACCTCCTACCTCCTACCTCCTACCTCCTACCTCCTACCTCCTACCTCCTACCTCCTATTTCCCATCTCCCTTCTCCTAACTCCTATCTCCTATCTCCTACCTCATATCTCCTGTCTCCAATCTCCTATCTCCCATCTCCTATCTCCTATCTCCTATCTCCCATCTCCTATATCCTTCTTTGTCACACATTTTCCATTTAGCCCCACTGTGCTGCAATCTGTTTGCTGTCCTGCCAGTTGCAGGTTGTCGAGCTGAACTGAGTTGAGTTTTGGGGTCGCCCACAAGGCTGACCACCGCTCGCTTGTTTGCGCTCGTTGGCATTTTGTATCATCAGCCCCCGAGATTTTGGGCTAACTGAAAAATGCTTCGGGAAAGCGTTAACACATTTTTCATGGAATTACAAATGGCTCAACGTTTGGATTGCAGCAAATGCTGCAGTTAAAGTTCAGCTCAGTTTTGGTTCAGTTCGGCTCTTGTTATACGTTTTATATTCATGGCGCAATTCGAGTCGAGTTGGTTGCTTAACAACCACAACGTAAATATTGTAGAACATGAATAAATATAAATAAACATGAATTACGCGTGTTTCCCTCAATGTTTAATGGAAAACTTATCCCATGCAAAGTTTTGCGCGCTGCGTCACAAAACTTTGATTAAAGCAAATGCTAAAACTTTGCTCATCATCAAATGCCAGCTGCATGTTGAACATGAACGAGCCACATAATCGGGTCAGATATCGAGTAGGGCCAGAAGGTAACTAGTAGAAGTCATAGCACAAGCCGTATATAGGTCAAAGCAGCGTTCCCTAATGAATGTCATGAGTGCGACGACAACAGCTCAAATAGCAGCAAATAGCTAAGAAAATAGTTAAAAGCCATTTCCCATACGTTGCAGAAGGAATGTTGGATTCAAAGAGGGTATATTAGCTGAGAGATCAAGTGTGGAAGAGATGTAAGAAAACAGTAAAAAGTCCATTAAATCTATATTAGAAAATTTCCTAGATCTCTTGCATTTTATTCTCTTTTACAGTTGATACTTTGAGCATAGTACGAGTTTCAATAGAGGAATGCCTAGATAAGCCATAGATTTTTATTTGAATGTCTTATGCTTAAAGAACACAAACTTAGTCTATAGTTTTCCTCAAAGCATGGCAAGATAAGTATTATTGCTTCCTTGAATATAAGACATAGTGTTACAGCGTTTACTATTGTTTTCCCAAGATTCAACTCCGAATTTAGACCCTATGACTTCAGATATATCACTATCTAGATACCTCTTATACCAACTATTAAATTTGTTTCGTTCTATAGGCTTATTATTCGTTCGTCAGTTTGCCCTTGGGATCACTCTTTCTTTCAACACTCGCAGCAATGAGAAAAGACCCAGGTGAACTGAACTTAAGCTACTTATGGCATAACTTTTCCTTCCAGCTTTCATCTTGACGCTCAATTTACGCCAAAGAAGAAGTGCAAAAAGTAATAGAAGAAGAACAACAGTAAGAAGAGGAAAGAGCGAAACTTGCAGTTGCCAGTGATGAAAAGCAACTCGGCAAAAACGCTCTTAAGCGCCGGGCACACAGCAAACAAGGATCCCGGGCACTTTCAAAAGATTTACAAAAAAAACAAAAAGAAAAGAGACAAGAAAAGAAAAACTTTGCGACAGCTAAAACAAAAGAGAGAAGAGGAAGGTGTTGGCATATTTCCGTAACGAAATCCTGCTAAAAGTCCCGGCTGTGTGCCTGACTGCAGTTCGCGTGCCTTGTCAAATCAAAGACAACAACAACAACAACAACTGCTTTGATAACTGACACATAATGCAGAATTCTGCATTTCGAATTCCAGACAAGTCAGCCCAGGCACAATCGTTCCGTTTTATTTCGTGTTAATTCACCTTTTTTTTCCCCATGAAAAATGCGACCACAGCAAACAGTAGCAGAAGCAACAAAAGACATGAAAAATGTTATAGAAAAGAGTTTGTTAAAGTTGAAAGGGGTTTTATCAAAATTTAAATACCCTAGAGAAGACATGTGAGAGTTGTTTGGTTGGAGCACAGCTTGGACATAGGGAGATGAGTTAGGATGTATTAAGCAAAAAGCAATAAAGACTATCAAACAATCATATGCATTTATCGATATATATCGATAAGGCCAACACGAATGGCCAGTTAGCAGTATGTATTGATAAATATGTTTAAATCTTTATATTTTGTATAGCCAAGCAAAGATATAGAGAGAAGCGCACGCTCTCCCTCTCTATTACTTTTCCCATATACTCCAGCATACCCTAGCTACCAAAAATCTAGGGTATTAACAGCAGCAGCAGCACGAAATTATAATCAACATTGCATGTCAAGCTGGAATGATAATCTAAAATCGGCAAAGCGTGCAATAACCTTTTGTCCCATTCCGCTTAGCCAAAGCCAGCTAAAATACGAGAGGCAGCTGAATAGGTAGCGGCAGATAGAGAGCTACAGGAAATTGCAATTGCATTTGATTCAGAAAGGGGAAAAAAACAATGAGAAAATTGTGCAAAACTCTTTCGAAGCTGCTAAGGAAACCTTTTTAAAGCAGGTAAAAACGAGAACTAATTGATTGGAAAAGGGGGCGTGGCAGTGCCGCAAGTGCTTAATTATGAGAAGCCAAAATGAAATTAGTTCATGAACAGCAACAAAAACCAGCACAACAACAGAGCAAGAGCAGCAAAAAATAGGAAGTGAGCACAAAGTTTAGAGGGAGAGGAAGGAATGGAGCAAGGCAAGGCAGCAGGAGGAAGCTGATGGAATAGGCACGCAGTCAGGCAGCCAGGCAGCCAAGCAACTGAAGAGGAAGGTGGACCAGGCAGCAACAACAACTGGAAGCAGGAAATGCTGTGCCAGTTAGAGATGCCAAAGCACGTCATCGTCCTCCATCAGAGCACATCAAGTGCACAGACCACCACCACCATTACCAGCACCACGCCCACTTCTACATAAAGCAGGCGGTTCTGTAATTATGCAGAGAAATGGGAACATCAACAGGGGACGCGGACAGCTAGCTGTCGAGCCGGGCAGAGTCGAGGGAGAGCTGAGTTAGCGTGGGCTGAGGCGGCGTGCTACTTAGAGTGCAAGTTAACTCTGGCGTTTGGATAATGGAAAATGCACATTCCATTCCGTCAGCTGCACCCACAAAAAGTACCATTAGAGACGAGCCGTGCACACGTCCAAGGATTAACAGAGTGTTGCTCAAGTGGACCGACAGAGGGCGTTTTGTACATCGCACATACATGGACTCGACATAAGGTATTCTTTGCGGCTTTGAACACTTCAAAGTGTCCACAAAGCAGCGCATTAAATCAACCAAAAGAGATTTCATTCGAACATGAAAAAATATATATATTAAAATATATGTTAAATATAAAATAAAATAAAATGTATAAAAATATATGTATATATTAAAATATATGTTAAAAAATGTGTATAAAAATATATATATAAATATATTTCTTTATAATGTGTTTTCTGCATTTCTATATATTTTATTACTCTTTTCAGTATTGTGTATAAAAAAAAAAATTTTAAATTAAATTAAAAAAAAAAAAATTGATTTTTAAAATTGATTCTCAAATTTCATATTATTTAAAATATTTTATAAAATTTCAAACCTTTGTACATGTATTTATTTATATTTTTATTTTTATTTGTATTATTTATTTTTATTATTATTTTTATTTTTATTTTTTTATTTTTATTTTTATTTTAATTATTTATTTTTATTATTATTTTAATTTTTTTATTTTTATTTTTTAATTTTAATTTTTATTTTTTTATTTTTATTTTTTATTTTTATTTTTTTATTTTTATTTATTTTTTTATTTTTATTTATTTTTTAATTTTTTTTTTAATTTTTTTTTAAAATTTTTTTTTTATTATTTACTTTATTTGGTTTTATCTGTTTAGTTTATTTAATTTTTTGTATTATTCTGCATTTATATTAAATTAATATCATATTTATTTATTTATTTATTTTTCTCTATTTTTAAGCTAAATTCTCACATTTCAGTTACATTTCCTTTGCTATAAATATTTTATAAATTTTTACTTGTAGCCCCCATAGGTTCTACCACATTTTCTTTCAGCTATATCAACCTGCTGCCGCCGTTTCTCAATGATTGATTCTCGTTAATGTGTCGCAACGAGTGAGCTAGGTTGATTTAAAGTTTGACACCTGCTGGAAAAACAGCTCGCTTAACGCCCACACACAAATCACTCAAAGTCTGGGCTCAGTTACAAAATTATTCACAATATGCAAATGAAAATGCCAAACAAGTGACGTCAGTGTAAATGTAATGTATATATAATTAAGTGCAATTTATCTATAGCTATCTTTATCTACATCTAAATCTATAGCCATATAGAGACAACTAACTAAGGTGTGACAAGTTCTCAAATAAACAGAATATTTTACAAAATAATAAAGAGAGATCAGGTATATATTTTGCAACTGAGTGCAAGCGGCGTGAAAACTTTAGAAGTTGATATATTCATATTGGACAAATTATATATATAGTATAGACATGCATAAAGCTGTCGATTTTACTGTAAACAAGTGAGAAAAAGAAGAGTGAGGCAGAGAGAGAAAGGATGAGTGGGGCGAGATCTTTTAAGCTTGACCTAGCTAAACCTAGAGATATTTCAATATACCAATCCATTTCCCTATTATATATATATAGATATTATAGTAATACCTCACTTAACTTACCCCTACTTGTTTTGAGCTCACAATTACTATATATTTCCAGTTCAAAGTCTGTCAGCGTTTGCCAGATATACTAATTCCCAACTTTTCGCACCTTTAATGGGCGTATCCAACAGATCAACACTTGATATATCAAAGCTCAAATGTCAAACAGCTCTCGGGTAAACAACTATATTAAACAAATACGTATATACCCACATTACACCTACTGAACGAGTATACAAATTAAATCTATTAGCTTTACCGATCAGCATTGATCAGCATTTTAAAATTAGCCCAGTTGAATAATTATTGGATTTTCAAATATTTGCTAATACTGTATTAAATGTTGTTGTTAGTATTCGTCACGCCTATTTTTATATGCATACATTATAATCGGATGACACGTAGTACGTGCTAAATCGCTAAAAAGAAAACAAACTTCGAATTGCGCTTAATGCAAAAACCTGATATTATCGCATATTAAACTAAAAAGTTTACAGAAAATAAAATATATAATATTATTATTTTGTTTTTATTTAAATTTATTTTAGTCTAAAGTTCGCTCTTGCTTTTGTTTGTAAGTCACAGTTGATGCAATTCTCTCTATATATATCCATTACGTTTCCTTGGCAGCAACTATATAATTTATCAGAATTATAATGCTTAATAAATCATAAGCTAAAGTATTCAATTTATTCATGTATAACAAGTTTTCTATTATTATGATAAGGCTTTACCCTATTAACAAATTTTCTAAAATAGTTCTATGACTAGCCAAATATTTTTGAGAGAAAAAAAAACGATGTATATTATCATAATGTTGACTCAGCTTAAATCAGAAAAAAATCGAGAAATGACAAATTTTTATTTGTATTCCTTTTGTTTTCAAGCAACAATAGATGTTTATGAAATTGAAAAGAGACATTTTTTTGTAACTGTTAAAGCAAGTGAAATTAGATATTAGACTCTATGACGTAAGTGAAAAGAGAGTATATTAGAGAGTCTTCTTGCTTTATGCGCTTTGAAGTACATAAAAAGAGAGTATATTGGTTTTATGTTCACATAAGTAGAAATGAGCGAGTTATACTTATAAAAGAATCCTCATTTGCAATAATTTTACATTATTGAAGCTAATATTACCTAGTTTTAATTATGAATTTCTCTAGATATATATCGTATTACTTCAATATTTATTTTTACATACTTTTTATACCCTGAGCCAATTAAATTAAAAAAATTAAAAAATTGGGAAATCAGGGTATAATGTTTTTTTTTAAAGTATGTAACAGGCAGAAGGAGACGTCACAGACCCCACAAAGTATTCTTTTTAGTTTTTAATATATATTTATTTTTATTAATTATTTTATATGTATATTTATTTCAGTATATGCAAATGAGCAAGCATTATGCAGTCAGTAATTGTCTACTGTTGACTAATTTCAGCTCAAATCTATATCTTGATACAAGTCTTTAGATTTCTTTGTCGGCTAAAGCTCTTTAGCTGCCACTGCCTTTGCCTTTGCCTTTGATCTCAATCCCAATTGTTTTGGTTCTTTCAATATTATGATATATCTCTCATATGTTAATTGCATTTTCTAAGCCAAAAGCTAATTGTTTAAACAAGTCGAAAATTGTTTGGACAGCCTCAATGGCAAAGCATGCAAAAGTATTTTACATCAAAGCTCTAAAAAGTGAAAATTTTTACATGAATACCATGTAAATTTAGAAAGCGTTCAAAGAGACGTAATCCATGGGCGTATTAAGGCATTTTGCAAAGAGAAGTCGGACAATCATCTTGAGCTATTTTAAATTATATTGTTCAGCTAATTCTATCTTGCCTGCATATGCTTTAATTGAAATTTATAAGAGATCCAACTATGATTTATGGCATATGTGGAACTGTGAGTGCTAGCTATAGCTTTCTAAAAGCGTATATCAAACGCTTAATAAATCAAACAAACTTTTCAAGATATGAATGAAAACGACTGTGAAGCAAAATACTGATTAGGTTTGGTATAGAATATTTATATATATATATGCCAAGTAAATATATACAATCTATAGATAAAGTATAGACAAGCTATATCTAATATTTTTGTAACACTAATTGATAAGCAATTATAGGATATTTAATAAGCAAATACACTCAGCCTAACTTTTAATCGGCAGCGCTCGCTAGAAAATATATTTCCCGATAGGGGAATATGTGAGTTACTTAAATATAGTAAACAATTTGCTGTCTGAGTAAATGAGTGATTCATAAACGTAGTTCTAGTGCTGAAAATTATCATTTATATCAGGTAAATGGCAGAGGTGATTGAAGATTTGTAAAAAAATCTATCGTTGACTTTAAGAGTAACTATATATATAGTGCAGTAGGTATCTAGCTGCCAAGATGAACTGCTGTGACGAGATAGATCTACTGCTGCTCAAGTACATATTTGCTTTGGAAACAGTATACCCCAAAGGCGCATGTGTTTAGGGTATAGCAAAACCACAGAAATGTGCGATTGTTTTTGACTTTTGTGGAGCAAATAACTCGCGGCACTACATAAACAGCTGAAGCTGGCAAGCATACAATATATATGTATCTAATATATGTCTATATAGGTTTATTATGCTCTATATATATTTATATGAAGTTGAGAACTGCAATCGCAGACAGCGGCCCACGCGCTGACGAGCGCCAAGTGGCTTGCGACATGGAAGACAAACAGCTACACAAATATATACACACATCTATATATTTATATAGATTTCTTTTACATTTTACGCTGCAAAGCGTGGGCAGCTTTTCTCATTTGACGTTACATTAGGAAAGCCCCCAGCTCAGCTGTGAACAAAAATTTGTGTTGTTGTTGTTGGTGCTGTGTCGACGCGATTTATCAAGTCGCGAATGATAAGAATCTGCAGCAAGCGATAAGAAACTAAATTTAGCAGGCAATAAGAGAGAACAATAAAAACGCTGAAAATTGCATAATTTCGTTCCACGGAAGAAAAGGTATTTTCTCTTTACTTTAAGGGCTTGTCAAGTGAGACTGAGCGAGGCGTGGCAAAGGTGTTGCCACAAATCAGGTGATTGCGACATACAACCAACACGAAATCAAATCAATGCGGGCTGAAAGTTAAATGCGAACAAGAAGCAGACGAAGAAGAGGCACAAGAAGCAGCAGCTGAAGAGAAGCAAAGCTAAACAAATAGAGCGTTGCGACTGAGCGTCAGTCGAAGCTCACTTCAACAGCATAAAGACTATTATATACCCTAGTCGATAAACAAAGAGAGATAGCTTATAATAAATGGATATGTTGCTGTGATTAAAGGCAATTCTTGCTATATGGGTAAGCTTGAATGAAGAGCAGACTCTGATAGACTACAACTGAGGCACAAATTGAGTTGGTATATAGTCTAAGACAGTTATAACTAAGAATCAACTTGATACTTCTTGCTTAAGAGTTCTAGAATGTAGACTATAAAGAGAGAGAGTTTTATAGAGTTTATATAACTTCATAGCAGTTGATGCATTAATAAATAGAAATCTATAATCATGAAAATTATGAATATGCTCCAATAGATTTATAAATATAAAGAGCATATATTTATGTATATATATCCTAAGACAGACTTAATCACAGCTCATTCTTCTGAGGGAACTCGTAAAGAGGGAACTCACATCGTATGAGGGAACTTGTATCGTATGAGGGAACTCATATCGTATGATCGAAATCATATCGTATGAGGGCACTCATATCGATAGGTTTGCAGAGAAAATCTTCTTGCAAATTTCAAGCTATTCAAGCTTGAGCTAAAGCTGTGAGCAATGTCTCCGGCGCTGCCACACGCGCCGCATAACAAATTCATAATACTTTTCAGCAAGGGCAAACCAAATTCCAGCATATTTGATTACCAATGTTTGCAGTTTGTTGTGGGTCCTCTTCGCTTGCTATACCCTATAAACAGTGTGAAGTGGCGGGTATATTAGTTTAATCTATAAAGTTGAACAGATGTTGAATAACATTCAGCATGAAGCAACATTAATTAACATTGGACTAACTTTATGTATTGTTTGACATATATGTATATATTTTATTAAATTTTCATTTGGTTTATGTTTTGTATCTTTAGCAAATATGAATTAAATTATGCTACACTTGAAATTAAATTAAAGCTCACTTAAATAATTCTAGCTTTTTTTGTGTTAGCTCCAAAAAAGTCAATAATATCTAATCGAATGTCTTTAGCTCTTTACACAGAGCATCTATTAGTCGCTAATACCCGTTTTTACCCTTTTTCATAAACGTCAACATTCTGTTGGGTTCGTTTTCTTTTTTTGTGCATAAATGCATAATGGGATTTAAAATGCGACTGTCAGACTTGACAAACAGAAAGTACAATATGCATATATATACATATATTTCTCTCTATATACACATATAGCTCCCCAGTTATATATATATTTGCCAGTGTCAAGTGTAAACGCCAATCAATACGCATTAAATGCAAGGTTGTTTTCGTTCTGTTATGCATAACCGTTAGCCCAATTACAGTTATTTAATTCAATTACCTGTCGAGAATTATTTACAAATTGCATTTGGCTGGCAAACAGACAGCATAAAGGAAATCGGTTTGCGAATTAAACCGGAAAAGCTCATTTTGTGTACATTATTAGATTATAAACAAACCAAACACAAAAGTAAAGAAGAAGCAACAGAAACTTGTTTATGCCTTAAGCTTTATGCATTGTTTACAGAGCAGATCGATTTATCTTTAGCTTGTTTGCTGTAAAAACATCTGTGCAAACAGCATCTTTTGGATATTTGAAAATATTTCAACAGCTAATTAAACTAAAGCCAATCCAACGTAATCCAGATCCTAATAAAAATTCAATTGGTAAAAGAAAGAAGAAGAAAAGAAGAAGTCTCTTTGAGTATCATTTTGTCTGAGATCTCCAAATTTTAATAGAGGAGATATCAATGAAGATTTTCAAAAGTTAAAGAGAAGAAGAAGAGTGGGAACAGTTAAAAGAAAAGGTATTTACAGGAATGGCTGGAGAAGAGATGAAAATAGAAAGAGAATAAATAAGGGAGAAAAGGCAGAGAAGGAAGGGAGAGGATTAGGTAAGAGAAAATGGAAAAGAGGATAGAGATTAAGAAGGAAGAAGAGAATAGAAGAGAAGAGTAGAAAATAGAAATAGATGAAATGAGAGAGAAAAGGCAGAGAAGGAAAGGAGAGGAGGAGGTAAGAGAAAAGGGAAAAGAGAATAAAGATTAAGAAGGAAGAAGAGAATAGAAGAGAAGAGTAGAAAATAGAAAGCGAAGAAATAAGACAGAAAACGCAGAGAAGGAAGGGAGAGGAGGCGGTAAGAAAAAAGGGAAAAGAGAATAAAGATTAAGAAGGAAGAAGAGAATAGAAGAGAAGAGTAGAAAATAGAAAGAGATGAAATAAGGGAGAAAAGGCAGAGAAGGAAAGGAGAGGAGGAAGTAAGAGAAAAGGGAAAGAGGATAGAGATTAAGAAGGAAGAGAATAGACGAGAACAACAAGAAGTGTAAAGAAAAGAACACTAAATAGAAAAGTAACAAAAATAGAAGAGAATTGAAATAGAAGAAGAAGATGAAAGCAAATAAAAAAGGAAGAAAAGGAATAAACGAAATTAGTAAAGCATGTCTCCATAAGTCTGCCAGAATTTTGTTAAGTTTTAATGCTTGAAATATTCCGAAGTATAACTGCCTTCGCTTCATACTGTATGAAATATATTTATGAATGGAAAGAGATTCTCCTTTACACAATTTCAGACAAACTCAATCAACATCTTGTTGCTGTCACAGCACCCAACTGTCAGCATGTTGTCAACTAATTGAAGTTTGATATGGAATAGAATGGAATCAGCGCGGCGGCATATAGCTGACCGCAATACTGTTGTCTTTTGATCTAGTTCACAGATATATAAACTAACCAAAGAACAGGGACAACAAGCACAAGCAGAGGCGACAACAAACAAACTTTGGAAAATTGTGCATTTCGAAATCTGGCCAAGAGGCAGCAACAGCGTTAAAAAATGTATAGAACATGCTCCACATACGTTCTGCTATGCGACGCGTTGAGGGTTGCCGCGTTGGGGTTATGCTAAGGTGGGCGTGGCAGGCAGAAAATGTTAGTTCAGTGCGGTTCAGTTGCTCGGTGGAAAGCTAAATGAGGCGTGACATAGAAAATGAAGCGCAGGCAGCACGCACTCGCACACACACGCACACTTGGTAATTGGGAGCGCACCCACAACAACAACTGGGGGCAACAACAACAACAATCATAATAAACAAACGCTGAAGCGCCAAGCCATTGTGCTTAAAAACAAAGAGTCCGTGAAAATTCAAGACAAAAGCACGAAATTTATTTATGCGCTGGAAAAATTGAAAAAATCTCATGAAAAGCTTAAACAGCAAGAAGAAGAAGGCGACCAAGAAGAAGATGATTGGCCAACAGGCAAAGTCACCAAAAACAAACGAAAGCCCAATGGCCATAGACAGAACGAGAGCAAGAGAAGAGACTGAGAGAGATAAGTAGAGAGCGCGGCAGAGGTAGGCAGAAAGGCAGCATGAGCTGTAGAGCTGCAGTTAAGTGAATGCCTGGAAATACCCTGTGAAAGCGCCAAATTGATTTTAATTTAAATGCATATTTTTGTTCTTATTTAAAATTCTTTGCCATTCTTCATATATCACACAAAAAAGATTGCTAGAAAATGTTCAGAAATTCTTTTCAAATCAAAACATATATCTACTACATCTTAAGATTCTTTGAGCTAAATCTAAATCATTTACTGCTTCACTCTAAGCCCACCTTTGACCTATGCACACTTCTAATATACCCCAAATTGAATACATTCAATGTGCACAGGGTATAATAGAATGGGGGCCAAAGGGTCAGACAATTAACCCTTTTTTTTGTGCATAGACGAGGCTGAGGCAGGCGCTAGGCCAAATTCAACAATTGCTTTGAAGTTGCTTTTGTATTGTGCCTGGCTTGGGTGGGTCGCTCAGACTAAGCGTTGAGTTGTTGTTGTGGTTGTTGCTTTTGGCTATAAATGTTGCCAGTTTCAATTGGGAAATGCCTTTAATTAGTTTATAGACAAGCGCCAGCAATGCAATAAAATTAATCGCTTATGCGGTAATCGCATTTAAGCCACAATCCCTTCCCCATTCCCATTCCCCTACCACTCACCTTACCTCCCTGTCTCACTCCTTGCGAGTGCTCTCAATTCCCAGTGAATCAATCATGTATAGCGAAGCGTACCTGATGCCATTAAAGCTGACTTAACCAGATTGCCAGCTACTCAAGCGGAAAGCATTTGCGTTGCTATATTTATATATCTATATTGCTGATATTTATATCTAAAGATAATCTCAATTGCATTAAAGGTTTTGGCTCTTTCTATTATTATTTCTCTTCACAATGTAATGAGCGTAAAACGTTGATTTTCACATGCATTAAAGCTCGAAATCCGTAACAAAATCGATGCTAAAAACATCTGCTGACCGGCTCTCCAGACTTTTGTCTTTTGCAGACCCAACTACTTCGATTACTATAGGCAAAAATTAAAGTTTCACAATCAAATTTTGAAGCTAGTTTCAAAAATTTGTCAACTACTGAGAAACAGAAATTTAAATACAAAGTTATTTCGTAACAATATTAAACTAAACCTTTATATTTTATATAAACAAAGTTTGAATATCAACGGTACGCCCATTGTATTTAATATTATCACATTTGATGCTCAGAATATGCAAATCATTCAATAACAATTACGAGTTGAAAGTGAAATTTTTCATTATCAATTCACAACACAAGGCGAGTTGGCGAGAGGGAGAGCGAGAGCAACACAGACAGGGGTAGCGCATAAGCGCAACACGGGTCTACTAATACATATACAAGTACAGCAAATGATCTGCATAGGTATTCGCATAACAAACTTACTCAACTCGATGCGACTCGGTTCGACTCGGCTCTGCTTGAGCTCAACTCGAGCTCAGCTGCTTATTATCATTTGAAACCGAAGGCTGGCAAAGCGTGGGAGAGGGAGAGAGAGAGAGAGAGGCGAGCGTATAAATGCCAATAGGCAACCAATACAAATACAAATTGAATTGCAAAGCTGCTGTTGTTATAATTAGAGCTCAGTTTGACCTGAAACGGTTCTGCTCAGTTTGATTTGACTCGGCTGCCTCTGCCTCGGCAGCTGCCCTCTGCTGCTACTGAGCGCACACAAATTGTGAGAGTGACTTGAAAAGAGCGTAGTCTAATACAATTACAGCAAATGGATCGCAAAGCGATTGACTTAGCAGGAGCTCGGCTTTGGCTTGTTCGGCAAAGCTGGACTCGGCTCGTCTATGCTCGGCTCTGCCTATGTCTCTGCTTTGGTTCTGCCCTCTGCCTCTGCCACTGCCTCTGCTACAGCCTCTGCTACTGCCTCTGCCCGTACATCGGTCTGTGCTCTCTTCTGCTTATTGACCGGCACCTCACGCACGTTCTAAGAGAGTGAGTGGAAGAGAGCGTATAGAGTGAACTAATACAAATATAAATACAATTACAACTGGATCGCAAAGCTCTTGGCGAAACAAGAACTCGGCTTGAGTAGCTTCGACTAGGCACTACTTGGCTCGTCTAGGCTCGACTTGTTTCGGCTCTGACTCGGCTCTATGACTTTGACTTTGACTCTGACTTGGCCTCTGCCTGTAGCGTTTGCTGCTGCAGCTACTAGGCACCTGCTTGAACATTAATGAGCTCTGACTCGACGCGACGGTCTGTCCGTGTGGTTGATTGGCGGGCATAGCACCCAGTGGAAGAAGAAGAAACAGCAGACGCTACAGCCCCCGCTTGGCATTTGCTCCCACCGGTTAGTGGGATGGGTCGCAGCAGCAGCAGCAGCAGAAGCAGCCGCAGTCGCCGTTTTTCAAATGCTAAAATTGGCGATTAGTCAAAATGATGTCACCGAGTTATTTTGATTGTTTTTTATATACATACATACGTATTTATTTATTTATTTTGCTTTGCTTTCGTTTATTTATTTATTTATTTTTTGGTTATGCTTTTTGGCATGACTGTTCGAAATCGAAGTGTCATCAATCTGTTCATTGATTAACTTCATGGAGTTCATAACTGTCAAAAGGGAGTTGTAATAAAAGAAGGGAATATTATTGAAGTAGAGGCAGTCAGTTAAAATCATGTTTCTATATACTTTATATACTACTTTATATATATTAATGTAGTATAAAACATTAGGTTATATATTATAATAAAAATTACTTTTATTATTAATGGAAAAGTTCGAGACTTTCAAAATAAATTTGTTTCTTTGGCTGATGTAAGAATAGAAGATCATATCATCATCTACCTATATAGGGTATGCAATGATTTCATACCAATTAATAGAAAATAAAAGCAAATTGCACTGTATTTATTGTACGTACAGTGAGCGCTGAGTAAGAGCAATTGTCAGAGCTGTTTTCAGCTTTCAGAACAAAGAAGAAGAAGAAAAAAGACAGAAGTCTTCATTAAATTGAATGCTTGCGAATTCCAGAGATCTCTATAAATTTAAACTGTACTAAAGTAAATTGTTTTTACTTTAAAGATAAATTACTATTCTTAAAAATTAAATTTATGCATGAAACTGATAACTAAATTCAAGTAATTATAAGTTTTTAACGTCTAAAATTTTTTGCATGTACATTAAAATTCAGAGTCGTTTTGGATTTCCAGACTTCCTCTTAGCAAGTGCCCACTGTATCGTATTACTTGTGCCATTTAGGGAGCAAGATCTGATCTAATGCACTGGAGGCAAGCAAAAATTAAAAAATAAATGAAAGGAAAAGAACAACAAATGACAACAGCTAACAAAAAATGCCACAAAAAAAACTTATTTAATTACGAAATACCTCAAAAATAGATTAAAAACAAAAAAAGAAAAATGAGGAAACGAAATGGTGCGAGCGAAGGGGAATCAGTGATGCATGCAAATGAATAGAATGAATTGCAAGCGTTTGATTTACAGTAACAGAAAACAAATAAAGCATAATAAAAAACAAAAACAACCACAGAAATGTGTAAACGAGCTCTTAACAGTCGAAGAGAGGGAGAGCCAAGAGGAGGTAGAGTGTCCCAAACACTTTTGATGTGCGAAAGGGAGAAGCGAGAGGAGATTGAGTGTGTGGAACACTTTACCTCTTGCTCACACCCCTTCTTTCAAACGAGAGTGTAGACTCCTCTCACCCACACTCTCAACGAAAAAAGGCATCTAAAGGAGGAAGGGGAAGGGTGCCAGCTGCTACGTTGCGATGCGTCGCATCGTGTTTTTATGAATGAAACAAATTTGCGAAACGTTTCTTTAAAAAAAAAACATAATTTGTGTGCCGTTTGAAATTCAATTTGTTTACCTTTTTTGTCTTATTTTTGTAATTGGCTACTTGGCTGTCTGTCTGTTGGCTGGCGTTGACTATGCGTCACTTTTGACCTGTGACAGTTTGTTCGAGTTTTGCACTTTTGCCCTTTGCTAGCACTGAAGTACCGTTGATTTTGTTGCGCTACTGCTGCTGCTGCTGGTACTGCTTAACTGTTGTTTTCTTTTTGTTTGAATTTTTTCACCTGATTCGCCCTTTAGCACTCTTTAGATTGCTGACTTTGGCCTTGCGAAATATGTTGACAGACAGATATACAACAACTTCTGTTTCTCTGTTATTCGGGCTATCTTCGACTTCGCTTTTACGCTGCCCGAGACGCACATACACAAACGCACGCACGCACACACATAAACAATAAAACGCACACACACTCGCGCGCGCCCAACAAACACAGCTTCGTAAGCTGGATGAGTTCTTTTTCTTTTTTTAAAATAATTTTTTATTGCTCTTGTGTTTGTGTATTAATAACAGCCGTTTTCTACACACTCTCGTTGTGTTTTAAATTGTTAGTTGCCTGCTGATTGTTTTTTATGTTATTAACAATAATTTTGTTTACGCAGCGGTTAAAAAAACGTCGCCCGCTGCTGCACTTGACTCTACTTTCAACCACCGACTGGCCAATGTGCCCACTGCGTAAAATCGGCTAAAATCTACATTCCGCGCAAAGCGAATACAGCTAAATCGTTACCGCCAAAAAATACCAAATACCAAAATTTTAAAACAAATACTAAATGTGCCGGCTACTGCTTTTTTATTTGACAACTTTGAATGCATTAAGAAAATAAAAACAAAAAAAAACAAAAATTTAAATTAATTTCCTGCTGTTTTGTCTTACATTCATATACATATATTTACGGACAAACGCTTAACAACTGGTAAATGGCTCTCTGTTCTCTATATCTATTCTTCCTTTAAGTTTTTAGTGGGCGTTGTAGGCGTGGCTATTGTAGCCGAGGCTGTTGCAGCCGAATTTTCCCTTCGCGCTCTTTCCTTAAGCTGTGCCGTCTTTAAGGTTACCATGAGTTGTGTCGAATTATACAGCCAAGTTCCCTACAATAGAGAAATATTATTATTATATATAGAAATACATATCTATGTATATAAAGATGCAATTTACAATTAATAGCATGCAATTCAACAGTATGGGTATGGAGAACACTGTAGAGATAAAGAGGCCATTGTTATCAAAGTATTGCTGCTTCGAGAATGTTTGCCAATTCGCTGCAGCATATTCATTAATGCTTTCCGAGAAATAAACAACAGACACTGAAAAGAAAGATAAAAATTATATGTATATGTAATTAACTATTTATGTTAAATAAACTTTGATCTGTGGAGATACGTACAAAGTACAAGAAATAGAAAAACTTGAAAGTTTGTATTATTTCGTGTAAGTAAAGCTGCGCTAGTCGTTAACACATGCAGCAGGATTAATCCAATAAGCCAAGGATCCTTCCAATCAATCTTAAACAAGAAAAAAGAGAAGAAATTCAATTCAAATGCCATTCTTTTAAACAAATTCACATTTATACTTTGCACAACTTACGCTCAGTAGAAAAGTCCAAAGACCGGTGATTTCGTTAACTTCGATTTGCCCGGGATGCATCTTGCAAGCTGTTTTAATAACTACAATGTTTTTCTGACTTTAAACAAAAAGGCAACAAAGTTGCTTGAGCAGTAGCCACGCACAAAAAACGTAAACAAATGTAATCAAAAAACATAGAATAATCGATATATCGAAACTGGCACAGCTGATGTGACAGCGATTAACAAAATTAAAAAATCGATAAAGTGATGCAATCAACATTTACAACTCAAATATACAAATCGCGATAGAGCACAAGTACGGCAATATCAAAATGAATATAATTTTTACATTGGCACGTAATTAATATAATGTTTGTTAGAGGATTGTCATGCTAACAATAAACAGCTGATGTGCTGTGCGATATATATCGCTTGATATATCGATTGAGTGTAGCCAATACAAAAACGCAATAAACAATGCACGTAATTTTTGCACTGACTGACCACATATTTGTATACAAAACTCCCGAAAAACGTATTGCAGCCCTGGATTGCTGGCTATATTATGAGTGCGGTTGTTTGTGTGTGTGTGTGTGTATTTATCATCATGCAGCTTGAACGTCTCAAACTTTGCTTTCACTGACTCAGTAGACTCCAACATTAACAAAAACTGAAAATTCTCCACAAAGAATCAGTTAAATACATATACAGTCAAAATTATAGTAAACATAAAACCAAAGCATTTAGTTTTGTTGTCGTTAAGTTTGAAAAACTAAAAAATAACATAAAGTGCGAGAGCAAAACACAGAAATTCAACGATAAAAAACGCACGAGCGAAGGGGAAAAAACGGCACACAGAGCGAGAAAGAAAATCGGAAGATAAATAACAAAGCACACAAATCTTGTTGTCTATAATTAGTGGGTGCAGAGGAGACTACGCAGCGTCGTTCGTTACATATGCATCTGTGAACAGCGTGTTTGGCTCGTCATTGAATGGCTGACGCTGGCTTCCAATTTGTTTACTGTTACTTTTGCGTTCGTTGCTATTGTTAGTGAGAGATTTGGCTATCGGTGAGGCTTAAGGGGTCAAAGCTTCAACAACGACTCGCAACGCCAGCTGGTTGAAGGACAGGCGGCGACTGCCACGCAATAACAGTCGCAGCGCCCGCGCGAAACAGAAGCCGCGTCGTCCGCGCAAGCGAGTGCCACCTGTGCGCAGGCAACTACACATACAGCAGCTGCGGTTGGTTGTTTTTGCGATGGCCGTCAAGCAGAACCAACAGGACCAGCAGGAGCAGGAGAGCAGCGCAGCAGCAGTGGCAGCGGCAGCAGCAGCGGCGGCGGCAGCAGCAACGGCTGCATCTGCGACGAAGCCAGCTGCGGGCAATGGTAAAGCGAATTCAACAGATGAAGGTGGAGGTGGTGCTGGTGCGGCCAATCAACTGAATGATGATGCGAATGGCAAGACAGAATCTGCCGCTAGAGCGGGCAACAGCTCCTCCTGCGCCGCCGAGCGACAACTGCACGATATCAACGGCCTACTCAACATAATGCAGGCAATCAATCCCGACGATAAGCAGGCCACGCTACTGATCTATCAGCACGTCATTTTAAACCTGGCGCGCATGCAGGTGAGCAGCCAGCCGGAGGATCTGAAGCGCTTCAAGGAGGAGATCACCAAGGTGGGCCATTTCCTGGCGCTGCCCAAGGAGAAGCGGTATCTGATGTTCTACTTGCGCATCGTCTACCAGCTGATCACCCAAGCCGGCTACGAGACGCCCTCCTGCGCCGTGGCCATTGTCTTTCAGCTGTTCAGTCCGGACCTGATCATCGAGGCGGTGCAATCGCTGCTCGACCTCAATGTCCAGGACGACAGCATACGCAAGACAGTGGGCCTGCTCTGCAAATGGATCAGCTCCTGCAACTTTTGCCAGAATCTGAATCTGTGGATCATGGCGCTGCTGCAGGGACTGCGTGAGCAGGAGAAGTACTTGCTGCTGGACGAGATTTCCCTGGAAAACATCGAGGGGCTGTTCATCTTGATGATCTTTCCGGCACTGCGCCCCAAGGTGGCACCCATCGTCTTTCACATGCTGTCCACGATCAATCAGGCGCCAGAGATCTTCTACAAGGTAAGGGACTCTCCACGGGCCAGAGTTTACATCATTTACATTCTCTCTTTCTCTGCTCTCTCTTAGATTCTGTCCAAGATTCCCTTTGTCATTAGCTGTATGAAGGGCCAGGACGGCATGCCCAGTGACTCGCGCAGCTACATTCAGAAGCTGGTTGATCTCACCAATGCACTGATGCTGCGCTTCTACGACAACGACGAGCTCTATGCGCCCATTAAGACCGCCCTGCAGCTCTACGAGCCCTCGCCCAACTGTGTGGCCTTGGCCAGAGCGCTCTTCGAGAACGCCCTGCCCCGGAATGCGCGCGTTGGACTCGTTAATCTAGGCAACACATGTTATATGAACAGCGTGCTTCAAGCGCTGGCCATGACCAGCGAGTAAGTGCATCCAAATGAATTCATATCTATATATAGACTGTAATATCTTTTTGCCTCCTCCTTCGCAGCTTCGTGCGACAAATCCTGCTTATCGAGAGCGGCTCCTTGTTGCTGCTCAAGGTGCAGCAGCAGCTGGCTTTGATGCACCATTCGCTGCGCTACGAGCTGACGCCAAGTCGCGTGCTGAAGGCCACACGACCGCCGGGCTTTACGCCCGGACTGCAGCAAGACAGCTCCGAGTTCCTAGGCTACTTGCTCGATCTGCTCCATGAGCACGAGATCAACAGCGGCGCAGCTCAGCACATGGACTCGGAAATGGTCAAAGAGACGCAGGAAACGGAGTCAACGCTGACGGCAGAAATTGTCGCCGCTGGCGTTATACCCTACAATAGCAACGATCATGTGCACAATCAGCGATCGAGTGCAACGGTCATGCCACCGGCCACGCCCACCTCGCTGCCCAGCCAGCCGAAGAAGCCATCGACAATTGACAAAACGTTTGCCGGCAAATTATCGACGACGTACAAGTGTTTGAGCTGCGCCTGGGAGAGCCACAACGAAGACAGTTTCCGCGAGCTGCAGCTCTCCTTTCCTGACGACAAGGACGACTGCGGTGCCAACAATTACTCCGTACAGGATCTAATCGACTACTACTGCTCGCCGGAGAAGCTCGACGGCGACAATCAATACTTTTGTCCACGCTGCAAGAAACTCTGCGATGCCGAGCGACGCATCGGCATCACACAGGCCCCACGCAATCTCATCTTAACGCTCAAACAATTCAAATACGATCAAAAGTATCATTTTCGCACAAAGCTCATGCACAAGGTGTTCCACGACGAGAGCGTAAGTTAACAACAAGAGAGAGAGAGAGAGGGAATGGGAAAGTGAGAGTGAGCTGTATCTGTATATAAAGAGAGGCTATGGAGAGAGACTTTTAATGTGGATTCCATGTAAATAGTTAGAAATAGACAATGTAAATGGGTCTAATAAATGTTCTGTATAGACAGATTTAATGTAAATAGATTCCATATAGATAGATGCATACGACATGCAGTTTGTTCGAATCAATATCTCATGTATCTAGATCAATATCTTTTATAAATAGTTTCCATAATACTAAAGACTCAACGAAGCAGTAAGCAGAGATAGCTTTATTATAGATAGATCCTACAAAATCAATATATGTAAACAGATTAGCTATCTCTCTGATAGAAAGACCTAGAACTATCAGAACTGTTCGACAGTTAATTATATCCTTAAATGAACTCTTACTGATTCAAACTTTCGAAGTAATCGTTGTACTATCGTACTCCCATCATATAGCCTATTTCCAATAGCAATATTGTTATCAGTGTTTACCTAGCTATAGATATACAATTCATATTATTTAGTAAATATTTCACATACAGATTTTATTAATATATTACCCATTTGATTAACATATTGTAATACTATGAAAGAGATTTTAATTTATTAATTCCTAGATTGCAAGTATATAAACAATGTAGATTAGATAGATTCCTTATATGACTTCTATAGTGCCATATCAGTTACTAAGGAATATAGTTTAGCTCACTCAGCAGAATTTGATAAGATGTTTGGAAAAACACAAAGCTCTCTCAACTGTAAACAAATTCTGATAACTATGTATATATACAGACATATATACATACATACATATATCAAAAGTTATCAACAGTCTTAATGGATTTCCAAAGAGAATTATTCTAGATTTATATTCTTATCAAAGCTTAATAGATTATTTTGAGTTTAGTTTCTTAAGATTCCTTTGTAGAATTCTTATTTATATGCAAGATTAAGATTTCTTAGAATCCATTGAGTTTCCTCAAATTCCCAAAGATCTCCAATTCAGTTTCCAAGAATCTCATACAACAACTCTCGTAGATTTCATAGTTCTCTCTAGTATCTCATTCCGTCTCTAAAGATGCACACATAATTCTCATCCTCTGATCTCTTTCAGGTGATTGTCAAGGTCTGTGCCACCGACTCCCTGCAGGAGACGTGCACCGTGCACTATGATCTCTATGCCGGAGTTGTGCACGCCGGCTACAGCATGGACTCTGGACACTACTTCACGTTTGCCGCCGATCAGTCCAAGAATTGGTTCAAGTTCAACGACAGTCTAGTGACCAATTCGAAGCCCCAGGAGATGCACAGCCTAACCTCACCGAACACGCCCTACATACTTTTCTACCAGATGTGCGGCCGTTCCACAGAGGCATCGCAAGATGGACCCATGCATCCTATGGTGCCGGTGCCGCTCGTGCCGCCGCTCACCCTCGACGAGCTGCCCCGAACCCTGCGCGACTATGTGAAGCAGGACAATCGCGACTACAGCGAGGAGCTGAAGCTGCAGCGCTTCAAGCGGAATGCCAAACGGGAGAATGTGGCCGGCAATGGGACGATGCAGCGCAATGGCTACGATGGGGATGACGAGGATGATCAGATGCCGCCGCCCACCGGCGGCTGTGGTGGCAATGATCTGGGCATGAATTTCAATCGTTTCGTCTATTGATTGTGAAATGCAGAGAAAGAAACACAAAACAAATACACTCACACTCACACACACACAATCGCACTTGTAATATGTATGTGTAGATATATATAATTGCAAGTATTTGTGCTTTACAGTCTGCACACGCTAACGCGAACATTACGTTTCGTTATCATTGTTCCTTAACACACACACACACACACACACACACACACATGCAGCATATATATTATATTTGTATTTCCATATATTTACAAATTTGTTATAATTTTTAAAAATTACGCATTGTTTTTTGTTGAAACACAAATTTAGTTATAGCTAAAATGCTAAAAAAGAAAAAGAAAAAAAAAGCATAGCGAGAATGTTAATGATATTCCCTATATATATACATATACCATATACCAAAACAAGCTTGAAAAAAACTTCCAATTCTGGCCTCCAAAAAAAAAAAAAAAAAAAAATAAGTAAATAACTTTATATAACCCACATATATATAGAAAAAAAAAACAGCTCTATTAAATTTAAGTTTGAAATGCACAAAAATATATACAATTTTGTGCTTTGTATAAATGAAAATATCACAGGTAGCCGCAGAAATCTAAAGCAAAAAAAAAGTAATATATATATATATAAAAATTAATCATATATTTTTAATGATTTGTGAATTTTTAAAATTAACACGAAAATAATCTTTTTTTTTATTTGTTGGAAGTCATATTAAGATTTTTGAATATTATTGCAATTAAATTGGAATAAGTTCAATTTAAAATAAAAACCTTTGTATATGCTGTAACTTATGAATATTTATCAATTACATTTATAAGGGTACGAAATAAAACTTAAAAAATTATAATAATAGTAAAAGTGTTTAGCTATATTTATATATTAGCCAAGCAAGAAAAATTAAGGGCCTAAAAGAAAAAATAAAAAAACCCATAGCAAAAATTGTTAATTCTATATTTAATACACATATATACACAGGGTATTTAGTAGTCGTGTTTTTGAATCTTTGCCAAAGTGGCGGCTGTACGATTATCATAATTTGCGCATTTTTAGCCTGGCGCGAATTTGGTCACACTTGGCACATATTTAGCTCCAGCTGAAATACGTCACACACACACGCGCGCGCACACACATGGACACTTCTGGAGCGCGCCTATAAAATGAGCACAACACGACGCGCTCTCGAACAGTCGCTCGACTTGTGGAGATAAAACGCGGCGACCATCTCAATCAGTCGACGTACAGCGCTGCAACAACAAAGATCACGACTAGAACCAAGAACTAATTGAGTGCAAAAGTAAATAGTAAATAGCGAGTTTTAACTGTGTTTTGATACGCGTGGCGCACAAATCTAGCAAAAAACAGTGACTAGAGAGACAAATTGGCCAGCCATAAACTAATTTTTATGGCACAGCAGCATCAAAAGAACATTAGCAACAGCTAGCAAACACACATAACAGCAACAATAAACAACATTGCTGATTTATACAACTACAAATAATTGTTTTTGCAACAAAGCCGTTTCAAGCACAATTGATTTATTGTTATTATTATAATTCCTACGGCTGTTGTTGTTGTTGTTGTTGTAATTCGACTTGCATGTAAAAGACTTTTGCCAGCTGTTCGTCGGAGCGAAATTGCGGTAAAAGCACACAGCACACAAAAATCGGAAAAATCCAATAAGAAAAGCGAGAGTGTGGCTTTGGGTGTCACTGTGTCGGTGTGTTGAACAGGGGCCCGGTCAACGTCCTGCCTAAAAGTTGGGTTATGTACGCTCTTATCCTCGCTGCTGCTCTCGTCGGCTGCTGAAGGTGAGCGAAGGACATTGCGCCTACCGGCTGCTACACCACGTATCAAAGGCGGCCCACTAAAATACAACTGATTCTAACTAAAAAATACACACACACACACAAAAGGCTTTCAACATGCGCATTTTTCCTGTACGCCTGTCGGCCGCCTCGTCCTCGATGGCGAGTCTGGCCAAAATGTTGGATTTCTACTCGGGCTTCAACCCATCACCGCTGTCAATAAAACAGTTTATGGATTTTGGTGAGTTTGAATATTTTTGGTAAACAATTCAATGTGCTTGAGTCCTTGCCGGCCCTCATTAGGTTTCGCTGAAGCTCAACTAGAACAAACGCGCGCTCTCTCACTCATGCACTCACTCACTCTTCCACTGCACGCGAGAACAATCTTGTATAATAAGAAGCACTTGCTACCATTTCTGACGTCATTCGATTTACCGCTTTTGATCTACGTCTCTGGCCTAACCTGTCAAACAAAATAAACATCAATTGTTGTTGCTCTTGGTTCAAGTTGACGAAAGTAAAAATCACTCAAATTAGCGCTCACTTTGGTAGATGCAGCTCAGTGTATGTACGTGACATAGCTCGACTATGTTGTTGATCTTGCGTAACTTGTCGAAAACTTGACGAAAGAAGAGAACGAGAACAATGGTTAATTAAGAAGCACTCAAACATTTGCGCTCAATATGGAAAATATGCTCAGCTTAGCTTTGTGGATTTTATAGCTGAACTGCGCAAATTGCCGTTATCTAATATTCAATTTAATTTCATTGAATTGTCAATTAAGCAGCTACTACTGTACAACAAACTGTTGACTGTGCGCTGACTGACTGACTGAGAGAGAGAGAGAGAGTAAGTGAAGGAGAGCACATAAATAAATAGCCATCTCAATTGCACGCTCCGATGTGTAAAACTATAGAAAACGGAAGTTCCCACAAATGAGCTTAGTTTTCATTAGCCGTCAACAATAAATGACAATGAAATGTTATACTCTTGCTACAAGTTGCTTTTGCCTCGCGTTTCCCATTGCACCCAGGCCCACCCACTTAGCTGCAATGACAGCGGGCGCGTGCCGCCCAAGGACGTTTCAATGTCAATTGTATATATATGCGAGTATATAGGCGAATTCATGATCCACATGGATATATCGACAAAGTTCCTATAGACCTATTTAAACATGTATATAAATACATTTATAAGTCTGTTCTAAGCTGCACGAAAAACCTGCCTCAATAAGCAAGGCGCAGCTTACTGCAGTATGACACGGCCTGCTACCCTGTAAGTGCGCTAACAAGTGTTATGTAAGAGATCTAGAAAACAGCTTTAAATTAGTTGTATGTCACAATATATTAATATATATAAATATCAAAAAATCTGTAAAGCTGATTTAAAAAAAAAAATAAAAATAAATAAATAATGAAAGGTAAAAATATGAAAATTTTACTTTTAATAGAGTTAAATTAGAAAACCATTCTAAATAGCTAATTTACTTAGAAAACATATACATGACTCATTTGGAAAGCTAAAGCACGCAAAGCAAAAGAAAAAAAACTATGGCAAACTTATGTTTAAAAATAAATAAAAGCAATTTAGAAAACAATGTGAATATGTCAAATATGGTATATATCATAAATATATAGTTTCTTAAAAATGACAAGCAAATGGTTCTCTGTATTTATTTAAAAAGTACAGTCTCTGATTTTGCACAAAACATTTAGTAAAGTAAACTAGTAGCAGTCTCTGTATACCCTTAAACTCAATTTCCAAAGAGCATTAATTCTGCATGTACCCTCATTTTTAATAGAGTATCTCAAAGATACCTTTCGTTAGTATTTCTAAGCAGTATGAACTTTACCCTGTGCTACCAATCGTCGCACACGACCTTTTGGTATAGCTTCATTGCGCATCAAGCACGTAGCTACTGTCACTCCTAATATCACCCATTACGACTCTCGGCCCACCTCCCCATAAGCCATTATTTAGCCATGCTCTTTCTCTATATACTTACGCAAGTTCCTTCCACCTAAGCTACTGTCACTCACAATATGCCCTTTAAGTATATTACTAAAGAACAGCCGGTCGACCTTCACCCCCTTGCCACTCCTCACGCTATCTTTATAGGGTATCGCACAAGACCTCTTCTCCCCAGGCGACTATCGTTCTTTGTTAGGCATTTCTCAGCAGCAACAACAACATCAAGAGTTCTCAGCCAACGACTTGGAAACAATGTGTTCAAGCCAAGTGGCTGAAGGGCCTAGATGTGACGATGTCCTAGTGGAACCGGTAAAGGGGTCTGGCCTTAGAGGAAGCTGTTGTTCTATAAATAGAGTGGGCCAGGCTAGGCCATGTTTTTTGTCGTCTTGTTATTAATAGAAATTGTACGGAAACCGAGTAAATACATACATATGTATATAGCCCCTGCCTTATAAGCCCCTAAGTAAACCCCATTTTATCCATTATTTATTATCTTTTGTTTTCGCTTTATTAAAGTGCAAAACAAAATTACTACACAATCAAATATCAATATACTTGATATATACAGACATATATACAAGTCTATGTCGGCATATACATACATATATGTGACTCTACTTGAACTTTCGATGGGAGCGATAAGATTTGCGCAGCTTTTGTGACCAACTGTACCCAAATAAGTATAATATATGAGCTCCAAGCAATTTCTCTATAGATAAATCATGAGAATCGGCTCAGCTGTATTCATTAGTAAATTGTCGAGAATGTAATAGATAGAGATTTCGCATATACATATATTGAGGATTATCTTTTTGCTGGCACTCATATGCAATATTATGCGAACATGCTTTGGTATTATCAGCTTGTAACATGCAAATTCAAATTGAATATTACGAAAACACTTCACTTCAGATAGCTGCTAATTGATATTTATTATGAAGCTACTAACACTGGGGCAGTAAAGCTTCATTAGAGTGGATGGATGACGAAGGCTATTCGAGAGCTCAAAATATTGTTTCAGATATTTGATAAGATTTGTTAATTAGTATTTATTACACTCTATGAAGCCTGAACACTTTCCAGAGGGAATGCTTGAAGCTCTCTTATAGTCTTTAATGATATATTAAGTATATATTTAAGATATTGGGCTAAAGTTAGTTGAAAATCTTAGTGGAAAATTAAGTTTTTAAAATTATAGTTCTACATTATATATTCAGTCATGTCATGTTCTTCGATTCTACTTCAAAAAGCAGAAATTTCTAGTTTAGCAATGCTTGATAGATAACTTATACATATGCATATATACATATATATATACATATATATATATATATATATATATATTGTAGAATTTGTCAAAAATATTCCAGTAAACAGTTTGCTGGTCTAAGCTTTAATGGTACAATGAAACTACATGCAAGTTATATGATATAATATATAGAAATAATTCATTCATCTAAATCCAAACGAAAGATTTTGGATATCTCTGAGCTATAGATCACTGCTTAAAAGAATTATTTACCGTAATTGTTATTTGTAGTATGCCAAAAACAATCAATTTCATTATATCAGTCTGTAATAAACCTATGACTATAAAGACATATATATTGTATATATATGATCGACCTTAATCACTTTCGCTATCAGTTAGCCAACGAGCAAAAAACAATATGTCAGAGCATATATAAAAAAATATTTGATATGGCGAATGAATTCGGAGGCTCGTTTTGATTATGCGAACGACGAAATCATGTGCCAAAATATTTCTATAATATAATTCTATATATTATGCATTTTTACTTTTTTCAAAGAAATCAAATCGTGTGAAAAAATATATAAAAAATAAAATAACAAATTGTAGTGACTAAAGTCGACTAAATATATGTATAGACACGAGTTTGTTGTTTTTTTTTTTTTGGATGGAAAATTTTTTGACGCACTCGTTAAGTATACGGCATTCTATTATATGGTATATTGAGTATACGTACCAGGTGCATGACCATCTAAAGCAATGCGAGGAGAAAAGAACTGTTAGCAGCATCAGAATGAACAGCGTTTGCTGAACTTTGGGCTCATCTTGTACTTTGGATCCTTTCCCCAACCGGTTTCGTATAGCCAAAATAAAGAGGGAGAAAAAAAAAAACAAATATAAATAAATGCAAACACAGACGTCAAGACTTAACCCAAATAGAAGAGGAAGCACAACAAAGAAACGAAAAACAAGTAAGAAAGCTCTAGTCGAGACGGCTCGACTACGAGATACCCTGAACCCTGCAAAAAAGTGATACTCTTCTTCTTTACACACGTATAAGCACGCGCTCTGCTAACCGCGCAGTTGCTCTTGTATCTTCGAAAATCAAATACAAAAGAATAAATAATAATAAAAAAGAAAGAAATATTAAAAAAAAAAAAATAAAAACAATAAATTATGAAGGGCTTAGGCGAGGCTAGAACCTCCGACACCCTAACATTCGTTGCATCTGTCTAGCCATCTACACCACGGCTCACTTAAACGGCAGAGTAGCGAAAACGAATGAAATTCGCCATATACGAAAGAAACACTAAAGCAGTGGCTGAAAATACAAATACAATTCAAAGACAATTCTAACGGAATTCAAAAACAATTGTGATTCTTAGAATATACACGCATAGCAACATAGAAAACAGCCCAAGACTTTTTGTGTGTATACATACATACATACATATGTGCACACGCATACGAAAATTGATTTGCATTACTCAACGTTGCTTGCATTTCCATTGTTATTTTAATTGTTTTAAAATTTTTAAATATTGTATATAATGGAATGTAATGAGAGTTCAGCATATGATCTACATATTCTATTTAACATTTTAGGTTTTTTTTTAGAAATCATAACTCTTTTACAATTAGCTTTACATGCACAAATATGTACATACAATGTATGTATGTACGATTGCAGCCACACGCTGAACTACGCTTGCACACATATACATACATAAATATGTACATATGTATGTATGTATGTATGTGCGCCCGCAATGCGTCTTGCTGTATCGCTGCCTTGCTTGCTGCGCCACATGGGTTTTGAATAGAAAACTTTATGGACTAATAATTCTGTTTCTAGATGGACAATCATATTGATATGTTCAGATTAAGATTATGATATTCATATCTATATGCCAAACCAAACTGTATGTCTCTAGTATTTGAAATGCATTTTTTACACATTTGGGGGTGGTGGGGCTAATTGGGGACCGGAATCCAAAATCTGACAAAAACCGAAATTGTATTAAATTAGTATCTATATATATGCAGAAGACTTGGAGACTCTAACTCTAAAGATGAATTAGCTAGAATTTTAAAACTGGTTCCCGATAAATTCGTTTATCGATAACTTGCCAAATATACAAGTTATCGAATTTCTGAAACAAACTCGTACTGCGCGTGCAATATACGAACCTAACACAAAAAGAATGAACTCTCTAGCTTTTGTATCTTCGGAAATCGACGCGTTCAAACATACGGACAGACGGACAGACGGACAGACGGACAGACGGACGGACAGACAGACGGACATGGCTATATCAACTTTTCTCGTCACCCTGATCAAGAATATATATACTTTATGGGGTCTGCCACGCCTCCTTCTGCCTGTTACATACTTTTAACAAAACCATTATACCCTGATTTCCCATTTTCAATGGGCTCAGGGTATAAAA
>JAWNOS010000464.1:0-25749 GCA_035045845.1 Drosophila buzzatii
GTAAAATATAATACAATAATTCAAAATTTGTTATTTATTTTTTTAGATTTACATTTTTTAAATTTATTTATTGTATTAAAGAGGAAAATTTTAATTAAAGGTTTTTTTTAGTGCAGCATTATTATTTACTTTCAATTCTGAGTTCAATTCGCAGATGAATTTTTTTTAAATGTATTTAAATACTCATCATTTCTTAGGTTTGTCCTGTCAGTTTAGTATGTGCATATTTTCATCAAAATGTTAGTTAATTTATTTGTATATTTCAAACTTAATAAAATATTATTATTTTAAGACACTTGTCAAAATTAAGGTATTTATTAAACAATAATTTATTTTACATAAATACGATTTCACTCTTTTAGTATTAAATTTAATGTTATTTATTTATTAATTTTTTATTATTTTTTTTTTTAAGTTTATTTTAATTATTATTATTTTTCAGAGTCGGTTTTCAGAGTTACATGAATATCTAAAAATAAAAAATAATTTATTTCTATTTATTTAAAATATTTATGTTCTTTAATGATTTATAAGAAACTAATATTCATTTCTTACTTTTAGGACATATTAAGCATATTTAATTTAATGTAATTTACAATATAAAATAATTATATTAAAACAAATAAATATTTATTGTATTTCATTACTTTGCTTAATTTTGAATATTATTTAAATTATTTAAAATTACGATACAAAACATATATTATTTATTTAAATATTTTAATAGTTTTTGCTTATCATAAATAATAGTAACAGACAGTAACAGAGTTTTGTAGAGCATCGGGGCTTCAGCAAGAGCTAAGGGCACAATCATTTGTATCCTATTTGTTTTGTTGCTTTTCTACTTTTTCTCTTGTTCAGTTTTCACTGTTTGCTGTTGACATTAGCAGAAGCTTAGTCCTTGCTGTCTGTGCTGTCAAAAGTGTCCTGTCAGTTGCTGCGTCACATGCAACTGTTCAGAGCTACAAAAGACTCCAGCAATAGAGGTACAGCGACAGCAATAGGAACAGCCGAAGGGAGGAAGAGAGGGATGCTGAGACGCAGCTGCTGAACCTGCGGCCTGACACTTTATGATTGCATTTGCTGGCACTGCGGATGAGTGGATCCTCAGTGCGGCTGCTGGCTGCCGACTGCCGAGTGCTGACTGTTGGGTCAGTTCAAAAATGCAAATGACGAGCGGCCATAAATAAAATTAACCCAAATTAAACACAGGCAATTAATTACAGCTGCTCGCCAGCCAGATTTAACAGCAAATTAACACCAACAGCCTCTGACGAACTGCTGGAAATGCCACCACCGAGGGGCGAGACGATAACTTCGGACGATGGACGATGCTCGATGGACGAATCTGACAGTTTAACTGACCATTAATTTGCATTTAAATGGTACGACAAATTCTTAGACCCTAAGAGATGTTTTCCCAACAGCAACAACAACGTCGCAATCTCACACATCGTGTAGCATGGCGAAAAGCATTTCGAGTCGCATTTGCATATTTTTGACATATTTTCTACAAATTTCGGAGCAGCTTGACCATTTGGCTAGCAGAGGGTCTCTTGGCGGCTGCTTCTTCTTCTTCCTCTTCTTCTTCTTTGGTCGTGTAACAATTTTTAACTTTGTGCCACAAAATGTTCACTGCTGATTTATACACGACTCTCGGTCCCGCTGCCTCTCCCTCTCCCTCTTTGAGGGTATATGAACAACCCAAATATTGCATTTAGGAATATGAAAATTTTTCTTTTCATGTTTTATCGCACATTTTTCTTCGTTTTGTGGATGCGTTTACAGGGCATTAAAATTTACTTGAACGCTCGTAAATTTCGCATTCTTGCCGCAAGAAAAAAAAAAAAAGTAATAAATGTAATAATCGTAAAAATCATGATGAAACAGAAAATTTGGCCAGCTTTCTCTTAACCATGCCTTTGATTGAGTTTTCCTCTCCTTTTTTCAATAATGCAACAAAAGTATTTCCTCTCATAAATTTGCTCTGGCAGTTTTGCGTAAATTTTGATGCTAATAAATTCTACTCTATTTCGTGTACCCTGTAATCAAATTGTATTGAATATGAGGCTATGCCAATTGCTGATTGTACGAGCTACAAAACCAAACTTTCCATTTCTGTATATTTAAATATGTCTTGCTTAATTTATAAAAATCAAACTTTAAGGATTGCATCCATTATCATAAACATTTGTAGCATTGTGCGTGATCATAGCTTGATATAGTTTCTTGACTTGATTTATATGAGCTATCGAGCGATATCATTTAATTCAGAATAATGAATAAGTCATTTAATTCAGAATAATCGCAGTCACTGTCACAGTCACAGTCACTGTCACAGTCACTATCACTGTCACAGTCACAGTCACTATCATAGTCACTATCATAGTCACTATCATAGTCACTATCACAGTCAATATCACAGTCACAGTCACAGTCACAGTCACAGTCACAGTCACAGTCACAGTCACAGTCACAGTCACAGTCACAGTCACAGTCACAATCACAATCACAATCACAGTCACTATCGCAATCACTGTCAGATTGACTATCCCAGTTACATTAGCAGTCAATATCAAAGTCACAGTCACTGCCACTGTCACTATCACAATCACCATCACGCTCTCTATCACATTCGCCATCCCACTCACTATCTTTGACCTTATCACAGTGACTATCACAATCATACTTACATCTATTCCCATACAGGACATTTCTTAGTCGACTCGTATCGACTTCCATTTAATTTATTGTTTGCATTTCTTTAGCAGTAATTTAAAATGAATATTGATGTTGAAATCCATATTGCCAACGTAATTACAAATGCAAGACAGAGATAGAGAGAGATTGGGAAATGTTTGAATTTATTTAAAATTCAACCAATTGGCCTGGTCTGCTGCTGCTGTAAATATTTTCGAGTCCATAAAGTTGTGGATGATGCTCTGCTTCATGTTTCATTGCGGGTGGCCGCTGGCTGCTGCACATATATTTTATGGACGCCCGTTCATTGGCAGTGGCCTGACATAAGTTGCTGGCTGCGAGCGGGCAATGCATCTGGTGGCGGTCGGCAACATCATAAAGTTCAGCCGGGGCAGCTCTCGCTATAGGACATCACTCCCCCAGAAGGACACATAAATTGCGCTTTTAATAGCATCCGCCTGTCATTGCAATCTAAATAAATTGTTATATTTATTTACGACAAAATGTCCACAAACACACAGGAGAGGGCGGTGCGGTGTGAGTGTGGCTAGAAAATATGAAAATTAACTGCCGACTAAAGCCAAATCCCGCCACATATATCCCACACACCATGCCACACACACACACACACACTCACACATCTCCCACTATACAGGCAAAACAATTGCGCTACATATTCCACATGTGTCTGTGTGTGCGTGTGTGTGTATAATTTTCACTTCATGTTTGGCCACAAAAGCGCAGAAACTGCCATAAAATGCACACAGCGCACACAGAGCAAACGACGACGAGTCCTGGCCAGAGGACCCCGAACAATAAGGTGAACGGGGGCACTAAATGCCACTAAATGAATTTATTTGCCAGGGCAGCCATCCTCCCCTCTCGGCCCGCACAAAAACAATAGCAATCTGAGCGAGGAACATTTTGAGAGTAAATAAAGCCCAAATGAGATTTATGCAACATGACCGACAACGACCAAGTGCTGAAGTTGCCCCCAAGCCACAAGCTCTGCTCTCTGCCCACTCCACTCTCAGGTTAGTTCGTTAGTTTTAGTGGGCACCCACTTTGTGGGCATTGCGGAGTGGCTGCCAGTGACTGCCAGTGGAGCAGGAGCCGCTGCTGCTGGACGACTCCTTTTCGGACCGAGTGCGTGCCTTTTAACCCAACTAATTTTTAGCTGGGAAAAAAAGGGAGCTAGGAAGGAAAACAACCTTTGGAGACTCACAGAAAAACAACATCCTTCTTGGTGCTGCTCCTGATTCTGTGTGTCCGGCCATTTATTCTCCGCAAAATTGTCACATAAATTTCACAGCGTCCGAGACATGTCGAGCGTACTTCATTTTGTATTTTATGATATTTTTCCTAACTGGTTAAAAGCAAATTTATGGCTCGGCAGCTAAGCAAGATGCAGACAGCTTATCTATTTTTCTTTCCATTCCCCGACCAGTCTATCTAAGGCATTTGAAATGGGTTTCAATATACTAGGTGGGAAACAAATCGGAAAGAATGTTTAAATTAGTTGGAAATTTTATTAGCTATTCCGCCTCTATATAGAAGCAGTTGCAATAATATTTCAAAAATTTATGAGGAGCTGAAAGAGCTACATCGATCTATGCTGAGTTCCGATATATGCATAACAGTGATCTATGATAACTGTATGATAATGTTATCGCTGTTGGGCCTACTCAAAGCGAATCGATGAACCAGATAAGTGCGAGAAGCGATCTATGCTGGATTTCGATATAAGGGTTAGAGAGATCCATGCTGAATTGATCTCTATCCACGTGGCTGCACTTAAATGACAGAGAGCTAGAGTGATCTTAGCGAAACTCTTCGATGTGTGAGTTATAGCGCATAATGCTAAACTGTTTAAGAGCTTATCTCTCCTTTTATTTTAAACTTGTCGCTTATTCTATTCTTTATATCATTTTATCCCAAGTCTCATGCTCATGGCTGAAAAGTCTCTATATGGTCAGTCTCCCTCTAACTCTAATCATAAAATGCTCAAACACGTTCAGAGCTTGGAAGAGCTGACACAATAGAAATGTGAAACTTATTGACATATATTCTTAATAAACAGCTTCGTTACCTGAGAATGATAACAAGTGTGGGGTGTCTAAGGTGCAATGTCTTTAACTATATATAATATACAATTAATGTATATAATATACACTGTTGTTAATGGGTGATATTTATTTTTGTTGATTTGTTTTTTACATATTGAATATTTTAAATTTATATTTTTTATATCCTGAACTCGCTGAATAGGAGGGCTGGGCAACAACCTAAATAGATGTAATGTGTAATAATTATTTATTAAATATTATTTATTATTATTAATAATATTATTAATTTTATAAAAATTATAATCGTTACGATCCCTGGTTTCTATGCATTATTGACTTTGATATTTGCATCCAAAGTGAAAAATTAAATTTCTTCAGTTTACCAACTCATTGTTGACAAACTATATATAATTAATTTTATTTCATCTATGCTGTACATAAAAAGGAATTTTTTCAATAAAATATACTCCAAGTCCATCGGGTCTTTGGTTCGTTTGTAAACCAAATTAGTTTAATCTGAAGTTTCTCTGTGATATACAAAATTTATATTTAAGCTTTACTCCTTTTACACACTTTGTCGGTCAGCCAAGAGTTTTATATTCGCATATATTGCAGCACTTCTATACGGGTTATCATGCAAGCCCAAGAAAACCTGTCTGCTTGAATTTGGAAATGTGATTTATGGCAACATTATTGCACCCCAATGGCTAGCCTCATGGCTTTCGTTCTCGAAGCATAAAGCAAAAATATATTGTGACTACAATTTTTGGGCTTTTCTTGTTGTCGAGGGTAACCTAATTCTATATACAAACTTCCGACATGTTGTAGCCATGGGCAACATTATGGTTGCCGATAACAGGAAGTGTGACCCTTTCTCTGTGGGTTTTGTCACTTCGCTCTTGTTTGCTTGAAATTGACTGATTGCCCACAAAATAACCGAATTTCCGAAATGCGTACGTAATTCGAGACATTAATAAGTAGCTCTCGCTGATTGCGCCAGTTCTCTCGAGCTGAACCCTTTTTTTGTGACAGACGGGGTTTACATTTTCCGACATTTGTTACACAAGCTCACATTGCTAATTAGCTGAGTGTGAGAGTAACGTGAGCTGGGGAAAGGTCATATGAGTTGCTGCTATGGTCGACACTCTATTCATAGAGTATTATATAGTCGAGCTGGGATCGCAGCAACAACAGCTACATATGTCTATATATTTACAGCTATTATCTTCTTGAAAACTACATGCAAAGTCTCGTCTCGAGACAGTCGTTAAAATCAATAGTCCCCTAAGCAAGTTATCGCATTAGCCTCACCTCACGAACAGCTCTGAAGACGCTGCCCTTAAGAACCTGCTGCTCATGTAGTTCAGCGACATTACTTCTGCTTAGTTTAGCAAAATGACTCCCCCGCTCCGTGTGCTCCGTGCCACGGGAGTGAAAGCATCATTTTCATTTCATTTAAAATGCTGTCAGCACGTAACCCTTGGCCCAAGATTTCCCTCTCTCTCCCTCACTCAGTCTATGTCTTCATGTCCTTTTTTATGGCAATTTCAACGCGTCATTGAGTGTGCCGCGGCGCGTAGTCATCAGGCCCGTGGAAGGGAATGAAATTCAGTAGAGCAGAGTGGAGTGCAGTGGAAGTGCTGCCAGGCAGGCAGACAAGCATTGAGGCTGAAAATGAAGACGCTTAGATAAAGAGAGAGAGAGAGAGAGTGGAGTACATAGTAAGACGGCGTCATTGAGTGTGAGGTGTGCGTTTATAATCAAATTAGAAGCGAAGCGTGAGATCAAAGAGACGAAACGACGCAACGTCCTCCATTTAGTCAGAGAGGCCAGAGAGAGGGAGAGAGTGACAAATGGTGAAAAGTAGGCGCGACATAATGCCCGAAATGTCGAAAACACAAGCTGCCACAAATTTCCAAATATGATGAGGGGCTGTGTTTGGGCTGACAACTTGAAGTGGAAATGACTGCGCGGGCTGAAGAAGACGTCTCATTAATGACAACAAGGAGCCGCACTCTCAGTCGGCCAGGTCCAAGACCGCGTCCACGACCGCATCGTAAAAGAAAAGGTGTATTATACACTCAACTCAACTCAAGTCAAGTCAACTAAACTCAGCTCGCCTTAGACTCGCAGCTCTCTGGCTGTTGCTGTCAATTCAAGTTTTTGTTGAATTGTTTTTCTCAAGTGGTTGGCTGCTGGCTGGTTGTCGGCTCTCCAACCACTTCCTCGAAGGATCATAGCGCTGCCACATAATTGAAAACGAGAAGAAGGTACCACAAAATTGCTCTCGACGCTGCCTGACATTTAAAGTTGATTATGAGTGCCGCCGCCCCACATCTAGGCAAGGGAACTGCAGAGGAAGCTGCTGATGATGCTGCTGCTGGTGGTGGTGCTGCTGCTGAAATGATTCTCGTGCTGATGTTGCTGACGACAGGTTAAATGTTTTCATTATGAATCGCCGAGTTGAGCTGAGCCGAGCCATGTTCAGCTCAGCTGAACTGAGCTCAGCTGCCGGCAGTTTTTCCATAATTGGAGCTGCATTCAAGTGTCCTCAAGTGTTGCTCCAGCCATCGTTAATGCTATAGTCGTTGTCGTTGTTGTTGTTGTTGTTGTCGTTGCCGTGGCAGAAAACTAAATTGAGTTCTAGGTAGTCAGTCAGCATAAACAAGGTTCCCAGTCTCAGGCACGAGAGGCTCAAGCGTTGACCTGATAATAAATCGTAGACCCACTCAATTAGTTTTTCAAAATTCCGCCTGAACCTCCTGAACGACAACATGAAAAGGACTCGGCCGCATTGTTGCCTTTAGCACTTTTATCAATTGCAATCAATTAATATCTCAATTGAGAACACGTTTTAAAACTCCATTTATTCATTGATGTAGTTTATTAAAAAATAATAATTTAAAATGTAAAAAGGAAATTAATATTTTTTTGTACACAATATAATCAATATAAAATAGTTGGGAAATATTTATCAAAAAATAATTATTAATATGTAATATTTACTTTATTATACTTGATCTCTAAGATTCATCTGAATAATTTTTTGATACTTTAAGGGATCGCTTTAAGAGCCCGAAAAACCCTAAAGGCAGAGTTTAGTTATGTTTACGTTGTATTAGCTTATATTGTATAAGCTTAGATTGTTTGTTACATAGTTGCATATCCTACAAAAATTGCTTAGATGTCATGTAATATATTTACTAAGTGAATATTAATTCAAGCCAAGCGACTGTTCTTCATGTCATTTATTATGACCTGCTTTGTCATTCAGCAAGCCGCAGTTGAGTAAAAAACTCGCTATTAAGCAGATGCTATTATGTTTTTATTTTTATTTTCAGTTGATGCTTATACTGTTCTAAATATTCATTACTAAGTCACTTGCTTACCACTTCAACACAATGATATCAAAAGCCGTCTTAAGTTCGTTCTTAAATCCATTGAATTATATATATTTATAACATTTATAATAGTCGAATCGAATATTTGTAATTTATTTGATATTTATTAGTTTTTTATTAATTTATTGATTAATTAATAATTTTATTAAGAAATAAAATATATATATATATATTATGTTAATGTCAGATTGCATTAACAGGAGCTGCTCCTAACTCACGTCAACATGCTATGCTATTGACAGTATTATGCGCTGTTAATAACATAACTCCGACTCCAGTTCTCCTACTGGTTCGCAATCGGGAATTATTCTTCCTACTTTCTTTGCTAGACACTTAACTACATTTAACTAATAAGAAAAAAAAGACACAGCTTGTCACTCAATAAAGTCGAGGAAATACAACCACGATTTTGTATTTATCATCGGGCCGCCACTACAACATTTGGTCCTTCGAGCCGGAGATCATCCACCCACAACACACACCAGCGTTCTTAGGCTTCGAGATAAGTACTCCAAACTTGCATTACCTAGTACATATATACTGGCACTTCCCATCCGCCATATTTTCATGTATATATGAACTAGTTTCGCAATCTATATATATATATCCTTATATATATAGATACGTACCAAACTGCAAGATATTTATCACATGTACTAAACTGTGTCATTCTATTTCTTGCACAAACATATCTACATTTGTATATATGTAAATACCGCCGGCTGTGCGACATATATACATACATACACATACCCACATATCTTTTATATGTCGGCACTAGTTACCGTTTCGCCTATTCAATCAAAAGGAATAAAATAAATATTAACCAAAAAGAATAAAATAAACAATCAATATCCTTTGTTGTTTTTACATATTCTTGATTGGTTTGTTTTATTACATTTGCTTATATCTACGCGAATCACATATAACTACATATATATCAGCTGTTTATGTTACTGCCGATCCTCAGCTGTTTTCACTTCAGCACTTGCACCTATGTACATATGTAGTACATATTATGTACGGACATACACAACAAATCAAATTTATTAAATAACAAACACAATATTCTTTGTTTTTTAATTTATTTATTTTTCAATTTCTCATTTCTTCATTACAGTCATCATTTATTTATTTATGTGCTACTTGTGTTCTCAATTGTCTACTTGTACGAACATACGCACATACATACGTAACATATAGAATATATGTTATTTTCTTTTAATTTTTCACTTGCGTCCGTACAAACAATTTGGCAACACAATTAACACGTCAAATAATCTATTACGAATATATTTAATAAACACATAGCACATTCCATAAAGAAACAACAATATCCAATTGTTTGTTATCTTACGTCCAATCAGCTGTGTACTCAGAACATATCACAAAACTATCGATAGCTTTTGCCGACCGCCACAATTTCTTTCGATAGTCGTTCCACGATCAGAATGTTCTCACTTCCCGCATTCATCGTAATTCAAACAACATTTTAAATAAATTTTATAAGATAAAATAAATGTTGTTCGTCTTGTTTAAATTTTTTAGTTTATTTAAAAATATAAAAGGAGATATACAATTAACAATTGAATTAAATTAAAATCAATTCATTAATTATATATTAGTTAAATCATTCTTCTTTTTGTTCTTTGGGTTAACAAGACACTTTTTATCTACTTATTTCTTCTCCGTTTTGTTGACAACTTCCTACTTTTTCGTCAACTTCCTTATTTCACGCTTTGAGCCATTTTCTGCCTCAATTACATAAATTTCGGTCAGCTTACTCTTAATTATCATCCATGTCCAATCGTACTAGCCGTGCATAGCTGAGTGTACCCGCTCCGCGCTTGATTAAACGCAGTTCTTCTGCATCTCCCATTCCGTCCGGGAAACCGCAAGCCACCAGCGCGTTCAAACGCAGTCCGGTCGTAACTCGATCCAGTCCAAAGCCTGCAAGTATCTCAGCAAACATGTCTCTGTCTGACTTTATATCCGTAGCTGATAGGCTCATCAAGTTTGAATCCCGCATCGAATATTCTGAGGATATTGGCTCCACTCCGGTAGCTCAACTCCAAGCCTTAGAAATCCGACGGGATCGAGTCAAGGTCCTTTGGGAAAAGTCAGAACAAGAGTATGAAGCGTGTTCCAAAGCGCTTAGCCAGGGGGCTGGTAGTGGCGACGTTGAAGCCATGGAGGCAAAATTCGACCACTGCTATACTGTCTTTGAGCGGTGTACCGCCCAATTAAGCAGGCAGATCGACGCCATTTCACCGTCGAGTGCTCCGTCTGCCCCCCTTTCCGCTCCTTTTGCCTCTCCTGGAGGCTGTCAACTTCCACCAGTTGACATAGAAATGTTCCATGGCGACTACTTGCGTTGGCCGACTTTCCGAGATCTTTTTACGGCCATCTACATAAATAATCCAAGTTTGACTCAGGTGGAAAAGTTATTCCACCTTAATTCCAAAACAGCAGGCGATGCCAACGCTCTCGTTTCAGAATTTCCTCTTACAAACGACGGGTTTGCATCGGCTTGGAATTCGTTGTGTGACCGTTTCGAGAATAAGCGGATGTTAGTCAACAGTCAGCTTAAACTCCTCTTGAATTTATCCAAGGTCACTAAAGAATCAGGCTCGGCTCTCAGAGAGATGCATGGCACTATCAATAGGTGTATCACTGCACTCGAGCATGCTCAAATCTCTACAGAGAATTGGGACTGTATCCTTGGGTTCCTGTGCACATCCAAATTGCCGGAACACACTCGAACTCTCTGGGAGCACTCGTTAATACGAAAAACAGAAATTCCAGCCTGGCGGGATGTTAGTCACTTCCTTAGCGAACGTGCTCGCGCACTTGAAGCTATGGAAGGTGATCTTTCTGATCCAACAGTTCCAATCTCAATTCCGAGATCCGCAAACCCTGCCCTTCCAAACCAAGTCAAATCATTCCACACGCAAGTAGACACGAAACGCATGAAGTGCGAGCTGTCCTTGCAAGAGAACCATCCTAGTCCGAGTGAAGTTATGCCGAACACCCAAACGTATTTGGCTGCTAATACGCAAAGAGTCCTCCTCGGCACGGCGGTGGTCAATATATGCCACTTCGGAGCCATCTATCCCGCCCGTGCTTTAGTCGACTCAGGGTCCGAAACGACTTTCATTTCTGAACGACTATTCCGTAAGATCAAGTTGCCTTTCACATCCGTGAAAACACAGGTTTCTAGCCTGAATCAAGCGATTACGGCCGACGCCCAAAAGCTTTGCAACTTTGATATTGGTTCTCCGTTGAAACCGACATTGCGAATTAAAGCTTCCGCTCTCGTAATTCCAAAACTCGTCGGCAACCTCCCTTCGTCTCCGATTCCGCAACACTTGTTGAACATTCTTCCGAATATTCAGCTAGCTGATCCCGAGTTTCACAAGAGTTCGGAAATTGATATCCTTATAGGAGCGGATATCCTTCCGTCTATTATGCAGGGAGGCTGCCATCCTCAAATTTGTGGACCTCTACTAGGTCTAGAGACTGTTTTCGGTTGGGTACTCGCAGGCCCACTAACGCAAACGCCACCGGAAACTGTCTCCTCCTTCCCACCACAAGTTTTCGTCGGTTCCAACGCGCTCCGTCCATTGCTACACGATAAAAGGCTGAATGATATCCTTCATTCAGCCCCAACACCACAAACAATTTATCCTCCGACGCCTTTCACCTTTCAGGTAAAGCTCCCGTCATCGCAAGACAGCACACCATCCAGCGCCAATTCCTTCCGGTGTCGCGTATGCAGAGGAGTCCACGCTCTTCGGAAGTGCCGACGATTCCTGGAACTTCCGACGAAGAAACGGATTCGTGCGGTACTTACCACCAAGTACTGTACGAACTGCTTGGCTCACGAGCACTCTGGGCAATCCTGCCGTAGCAAAGGAGGGTGCAAAACATGTGGCCAGGATCATCACACTCTCCTGCACCTCCATGGATCAAAGCAGTTCGCCGCTTCAGCTCCTAGAGAGGCGGTCACCAATCCGCCCTAATTTTGCAATCCTTGCAAGGGGGGGGGAGAATGTTAATGTCAGATTGCATTAACAGGAGCTGCTCCTAACTCACGTCAACATGCTATGCTATTGACAGTATTATGCGCTGTTAATAACATAACTCCGACTCCAGTTCTCCTACTGGTTCGCAATCGGGAATTTGTAAACAGCATGTGTATGTGACGAACTTCCAGTGCCCCTTGTTGGGCGCCAAAAATTTGTGTAAACGCCACCGCACTCAGATGAGTGTGGTGTTGGTGCAAATGATGTGTGTGAATGTGCGGTGCACATCAGCATGCATTCATGTCTTCGGTACAGGCAGGCGGAGTCCTCTGGTTCCCTTAGCTCTTTCGGCGATGGGGTGGGTCTTTGCAATACCGGGACTAACCATACATAAACTTTAATTTGTTAGGACTCCTACAAAAAAACTTGAGGGATGGGACAACACTAACACAGGTACACAAAAAAAGGAATGAACAAGAATTGGAACAGGTATACAGATGCGGAGGCGAAGCTGTTGGTTGCCTCTCGCTATCTATACCCAAACCCGACCGTGATCTCCAATTAACCATTCGCTGGAAATCCCCTAAGAAGAATGCTTCGACTCTCCTCTCTTCTATGCCATGTGTTAGACTACCTTTAGCCTATCATAGTGATTCGCTGAAAAAAAATATTTCTCATATTTCTTTTTCTTTCATCATGAACAATTCTCTTTATTTTACAAACTTAACTAAATTAAATATATTCTCCTCATAATTTTTAACAAAGTCTTAAAATAGTTGGTTGACGCGGCTGAGTCTTATAGGGCTAGGGTTAAATTAATTTTAAAAAAATACAAGTTTTTTTTTCATTATAATATATAAACAAAAAAATTTTTTTTTTTTTTAATTTATTTCTTTTCTGTCGTACCCATTAGCATTATAGTTATTCGATTATTTATTTATATATTTTATTTATAATTTATTTATTGATGCAAACATATAGGTTTTTTTTTTTTTTTTTTTTTTTTTTTTTTTTTTTTTTTTTATTATATATATATGTCTGTTAAATTATATTAAGGATGGCTGCAATTCAATTTAAGAAATAAAAAAATGTGAATAATAAAAAATAATAAAACTTGATCCATATAATGTTTAATGTGAATACAAAAATTGAGAATGTTCACATTTGATTTTATGAACACTTTCAGGAATATATACATATATAAATAGGTATAAGTTTTTTTCTTTATTTCATTTTGATAATATATTATTAAAATTTTGGGACTTCATAATAAGGAGAGGGAGAAGAAGGGTGATCAAACACTCACAGTTTTTTTTTTTTTCCATCGACGAAAGGCCTTTCCTCGTGGTTGGCTGCTGCTGTGGGATTGAGGTTAATTTTTTTTGAACGGGAGCAATTATCATTAAAAATTATCCACTATCAAATTAAAAGTTACTTGCTTTCGGTTGCTTTATTTTTTTTTCTTTATATATATATATATTTATTTTTTTTTTTTTTTTTTTTTTTTGGCTTTTGAAATTATTTATTTATTTTAAATAATTAAAAAAATTTTCTATATATATATTTTTATTTATTTATTGTTGTATAGGTTATTTGTATTTTTTTCTTTTCTTTTTTTCTCCGTTAATTTATTTAATTCATTTATGGGTGTGACGTGTTTTTTTTCTAATGTTAAATATAATTAGTTTTTTTTGTTAAATTGTCTTTAATTATTTAAGCTGCACAAAAAAATTTCTCACAGTGTACTTTTGTATTTTGTCTGCACTTTCGTTCATTTAAATCTTGTATAATTTTTGCACTGCAGCCCAATTCTAAGGCGTTTAATATATAATATGGTTAATGTTTTTTTTTTTCTTATTGTTTTGGGTTTTGAATTTTTGGCACTGCACTAATACTTTGAAAATTATTGATGTCTGGTTTTTTTTTGTTTTGTTTGTTGTTGTTGGGATAAGCTGTGCATGTAGTTTTAGGAATTCCAGGCGAAACCTATAGTTGTCATCAATTTTGCAAAGAGTGGATGCTGTTGAAGGCCGTGAAATATTATAGTGGCCACGTGTTCAGAGGCAGCTATAATTTTTATTTTTTTTTTTTTTTATATTTTTTATGTTTATAGCTATGCGGCACTCTGACACGGGCGCAGTATCACAAAAGAAAGCTAGAGTGAATAAAATAAGCATTTAAAACTACTTTTTAAAATCCTCAATTTATTTTTAATAAATACCTTGAATTCCTAGGGAATCATATATTAATAAATTATTAATATATGGCAGCGTGGACGTGGAAAAAAAGATCGTGCTCTTGCTGCTTGGGTGCTTTTATATCTTTCGGCGAAAATAAAAGCTCAGCTTTTATTGCACCTAAAGTTGGCTGCACTCAGGTCTTGTAGCTGCTGAATAAGCACAGCTAAGCCTCGATCTGCTGCTAAGCATGCGCGACAGCAAGCTTTCGCTGCACCCGCCTAAGCTTTCTGATGCATTCTAAAATGCATTCTGCTGCGTAAGCTTCGCAACTTCAAAGCTCACTAAGCTTTCTATATTTTGCTTTTGTTTTGTTCCCGCTTTATTACTATCAAGGCCATAATAATCGGTACGCCTATGAATGCATTTCTGCGACCATTACACCACCCGATAATATACCACGTTAGGCAGAATATTAGCGGGAATTAGCTCCGTATATCTTTGGCATGATACGTGCCTATTTCTTTGCCTTGCAGGTTCTCCAATAAATAATAACAGTTTCCTAGTTTTTTCTTAATTCGGCTTTTTAAGAACTGAGGCCCTAGTTTGGCATTAATATTTTGAGAAAATTTGCTTAACGCAAAATTTCTTCGAAAAACTTCCTGTCCTTCCTTGAAGGTTACTGGGGTCGTTCTCAAATTATATTGGCCTGAGTTTCGTTCGTAAGCTCGTCGGATATTTGTCTGAATGTCTTTTCTCAATAGAGCAAGGTTATCTGATCGAGAAATCGGTATTATTGGCTCTTCAAGCAAATGTAAGTCTTTCAATAGTTTATAGTCCGATCCGTGCGTTATCATATCGAGTCCAAAAAGTGCTCGATATGGTGAACAGTTTAACGATTGATGCAGACCTGAGCGTAACGCACAAGAAATGCTTGTTAAATGCACATCCCAGTCAGTCTGATCGTTTTGCAAATATGATCGAATCGCTGCTAACAATGAACGGTTTACACGTTCGGCCGCATTACTCTGCGGTGAGTAAAGGGCAGTATATACGTGTTTAATGCCTAACTCTGTTAACCAGGCGTTAAATTCTTTAGATTTGAACTGAGTTCCATTATCACTAATGATAGTTTCAGGGACCCCAAAACTATGAAAAATATGTTTTAGCAAATATTCTTGAATTTTGGCTGCCGTGAACTGTTTTAATGGACACAACCAATGGTATTTGCTAAAATGGTCCAATACTATAAGCAATCCTATATGACCTTGTTTACTACGAGGGTATGGTCCAAGAAGATCAATATAAAGTCGTTGAAACGGTCTATATGAAGGAACATGATCACCCATTGGGGGTTTTAACGTATAATTAGGGGCTTTGTTTTCTTTGCAAGTATCGCACGAGCGAATATAATCTCTCACATCTTTAGCTAAACCTGGCCAAAAGAGATGTCTACGTAATTTCTCTATAGTTTTATGCATTCCGGCATGGGCTGAAGTACAACTATTATGAGCTTGTTTTAAAACACTTGTTCGAAGGCTTTCGGGGACCCATAATTTCCAAGATAGTTTTTCTTGCTCTTGCTGACCCTGTGCATGCTCTGTACGAATGTATAAAAAGTTTCCAATCAATTTGAGGTCTGGGAATCTAGACTTTTGCTGGGAATACTTTCTTACTAGTTCTAAATAAGAATCTTCCAAAAAGGCATTTGATGTAAGGTCTATTATCGGACTCATATCAAGCTCTAAAATTTCATTTTCGCTTAATCTTGATAATGCATCTGGGACTACATGGTCTTTTCCTTTTCGATGGCTAAAAGTAAATTTAAACTGCTGTAAGCGAAAAATCCAGCGAGCCAATCTACCAGAAATATTCTGCTGCCGCATAAGCCATAGCAAGCTAGAATGATCAGTAACCACTTCGAACTCCTGAAGTTCCAAATAGCATCTGAATTTCTCGATTGCTAGTATAACTGCGAGACACTCACGCTCGGTAACGCTATAATTGCGTTGAGAGCGACTTAATTTTTTTGACATGAACGCAATTGGCTTTTCATCATTCGTGTCCGTTAGCTGTACTAGCACTGCCCCAATCCCAAAATCGCTGGCATCGCAGTGAAGATAAAATTTCTTACTAAAATCGGGATTGGTTAAAATTGGAGCAGTAGATAATACTTGCTTCAACTTATCCATGGCATTCTGTGCTTCGGGGGACCATACAAATTTAGTCTTCGTGGAAAGGACATCGGTAATTGGGCACGTTAGATCGGCAAAGTTATGAATAAAACGTCTGTACCAACCACAAACACCGAGAAATCCTCGTACTTGCTTCAAGTTCTTGGGCGGTGGCCAATTAACAATACATGATACTTTTGACGGATCTGGGCTAATACCTCCGCTCCCAATGACATAACCCAGATAGTTAATGCTTGTGACGCAAAAGTGACTTTTGGCTGTATTTAATGTCAGATTCGCTTGTCGAAACTGATCTGCGAGGCGAACTAAAATCGCTAAATGGGTGGAAAAGTCTTCTGACACTACACACAGGTCGTCTAAATATCCGAAAACACAATGTCTAAGATCTGGGGGAATTAATTTATCCATCAGACGACACATAGTGGAGGGAGCATTACACAACCCAAAGGGCATAACCTTAAATTGGTATAGGGGGCGACCTGGGACTGTGAATGCTGTTAACTGTTTCGACTCCTCAGTGAGTTTAATTTGCCAAAAAGCATCTTTTAAATCTAATTTGGAAATGAGATTTGCTTTAGGCAATCGAGAGAATATGCCTTCGATGCTAGGTAAAGGATACGCATCCTTTTTCGTAGCATCGTTGAGCCTACGTGCATCTAAGCATAATCGAACTTTATTCGGTTTCATTACAAGGCGCATTGGTGAACTCCAGGGACTGATCGAAGGTTCGATAACATCTAACTGAAGCATGCGATCAATTTCTTCATATAGAAGCTTTTCTACTGCCGGACTGACTGGATAAAATCTTTGTTTCACTGGTTTAGAGTCTCCGATATCTATATGGTGTTCTATAAGGCTCGTACGACCTAAACTATGTGACGCATTTGGAAATAGTGCTTTAACTACCTCCAATTGTTGAATCTCGGTTTTGGTCAAAGGATAGGCATCATCGCTAGGTGACTTGCTATTTATACAAGATGCATCTAGAGAACCTATTATATTTGGTGCAAGTTGAAAAATTTTCCAGAAGTCGTGTCCTAAGATAAGATTCTGATTCAGACTTGGAATTATATATAATTTAATGGGTTTTTTAACAGAATTATAAGACATTTCAATATCTAGGAATCCAACAATGGCTTGACTTTCCCCTCCAGCTGTTTTTGCTTTGGATTTTATTTGCTTAAACTCTGGCAGTTTTGAGAAATCGTTTGTTGCTAATTTCGAACCTATACAGCTGATATTTGCTCCAGTGTCTAATAGACCAAATTCTGTATAATTCAGGAACGAAACTTGAGCATAGCTACGAAGGTCAGTTGCATTATTAAAAATTGTAGATATTTGCAAATGTCTGTTCTTCTTAATCTCTGTATAGTATGTCTTCAATCTTTGAGTCCGTTTGCTAAGAGCAGGTGGAATATCATGAAATATTCGACTTCGGACTGCTATATAATTTTGTAAGCGTTCTTCGTAGGGACGAAAACGAATTGAAGGAGTATTCGAGTGCAATGTTGGCATCTCGACTTTATCTTCTTCTATAAAATTGGGTTCTACATTTTTTGGGGCATCCGGTTGTTGACGGATGCCTTGTGCCGGTTTTCCGACTGTTTCAGCAAACAATTTTGACATTGTGGCTTATACACATTAGGCTGTCCACAACCGTAGCAGAAAATGCGACGTTCAGACAGACAGTTCTGCCAAGTATGTCCTAGTTCTTCGCAATTCCAACAGCGCAGTTTTTCATGTGAGGCGCGTATGGCTGCGAGTTCTACATCCACTGGTTCATCTTCCGCATCATCAACTGTTTCTTCTACAGAATAAACTTGCCTACGTTGTACTACTTGCTTAGACTTCGCCTGATTAAGACGACAGCTAGTTTCATAAGACAAATTTTCGCTCATTTGTACTAAGCGACGCAGATGTCCTACAGAATGGACTGGCTGATATAATAACTTCTCTCGCGTTTCAGGAAGTAAGTTATTCTTTAAAATTTCCATGAGCTCTTCTTCCTCCACTTTGAGAGAAGACTTATCTATGAGAGAGGCTACAGCCTCATAAAAAGATGAGAAGGACTCTCCCGTTTTTTGCTTGCGCGCTCTGATCATCTCCATGTTCATAAAATTTGACCTATAGTCGTCATATTGTTGTCGAAGGGATGAACAGAGGTCTGACCAAATAATGCGATCAACTTGCTTGTGGTATCTCCAATACCATGATCGAGCTTTTCCACTAAACAACACGAAAATATTCTTGCACATACCTGCAAAATCGCTTTCTAGAGTCTCATCTGTTAATGCTTTAACTCGATAAATAAATTCATTAACACCTAAACCCTCTGATGAACCATCAAAATGAACTCCCCACTTTTGCATAATGTCCACGGTCCTCCGACTATTCAAGGAGCAGGCACCTATTGAAGGGGAATCGCGCATATTCGGTACCGGCATAGGTTCGCTGAGTGAAGGGCGATTGTTTATTGCTAATGACGACATAATTCTAGTAACAGTTCCTTCTATCATGTTCTGAATCACGTTATAGTCCACCTGTTGCGATCTTTGAGGATTCGAGCCACGAAATGCTCGAGTGGCTCTGGGTCTTCCTCTAGTGGTTCTGGGACGCGCGGCTTCAGCTTGACTCGGACTCTGACTCGCATCTAAAGCTGACGACTGTGCGCCACTAGCATTCAAAGGCGGAGCTTCTTGTACACTAGATGTATTATTTGCTTCGGCTAATGCTAGGGACTTGGCAAGGTTTCTAGTAGTAACTCGACGAGTTACTGGAGCAGCTGGCGGAGCTATCTCTATCCTTCGTGACGGAGAGCAATTACCTACTACTAACTTCATATTTTGTCTATCAATTGGTGTTTGGCAAGTATAACAGACGATATTTTCTGTTAACCATGCTTCTACGCAATTCTTGTGGAAGATATGCTTGCACGGCAACAAATAGCAAGGATAAGTATCGTCCATTTCAGTCGCACATAAAGTGCACTTATTTCCTGCATTACCTGCAGATGAGGTGTGAGGCGGTGTATTTACTACTGGCATAATAAATCTGAATTGATTTTTCTTAATTTTATTTTTATATTCATGGCATAGTAGAAGAGAGTCGAAGTATTCATATAACTGTTCCTAATTCTTTCATTTTTGGGCTATTGAAACTAAATCTAGATGGTGCTTATAAATCGGCTATCGCTACAACCAAAGACCATACTATTCGGCAAGGGAATGCATATGCAGCATATCTCCGAGTTCCAGACAATAGCTAATCTAAAGTAGTAACGACATCAACTTTTTAACCACTCAACTAGTATTGCTTAATGGCTTCCTACCTTTCTTTAATTAATTAAAGAATACTACCCAGGGATAATCAGTATTGGTATCTGACCTCTGTCGAATACGCAATATTCTGGAATTATATGGTAAAGTTTTTCAATAAAATAAATTAAAGTGTGGCTTCTTCCACAGCAAAAAAAACGAGCTACAATTGTGAGGGAAGATATTGTTTTCCTAAGCAGTGATGCTTTAAATTTTTGTTTGTTGATAAATTCCACACAGGTTTCTCGGTCTGCGATCCAGGCTCGAATCAGCAGCTTCGTAGGTCCTGTGAAAAAATCTACTCCTCTCAGCAGTCACAGCGGCGATAGATAGACCAATCAAGTCTATGCTACTTCAGCAACACATGCTACTGAGACAACTATGTTTCTCACAAAAGGGGTATTTTATACAACTATTACTTTCCCCATAGAGAAAAAATAGTTATAGAAAAATAAAAAAATCGGTACACTGAAAGCATTTTATCGCTAAGGACTAGTACTTCCAATGCCCCACGTTGGGCGCCAAAAATTTATGTAAACAGCATGTGTATGTGACGAACTTCCAGTGCCCCTTGTTGGGCGCCAAAAATTTGTGTAAACGCCACCGCACTCAGATGAGTGTGGTGTTGGTGCAAATGATGTGTGTGAATGTGCGGTGCACATCAGCATGCATTCATGTCTTCGGTACAGGCAGGCGGAGTCCTCTGGTTCCCTTAGCTCTTTCGGCGATGGGGTGGGTCTTTGCAATACCGGGACTAACCATACATAAACTTTAATTTGTTAGGACTCCTACAAAAAAACTTGAGGGATGGGACAACACTAACACAGGTACACAAAAAAAGGAATGAACAAGAATTGGAACAGGTATACAGATGCGGAGGCGAAGCTGTTGGTTGCCTCTCGCTATCTATACCCAAACCCGACCGTGATCTCCAATTAACCATTCGCTGGAAATCCCCTAAGAAGAATGCTTCGACTCTCCTCTCTTCTATGCCATGTGTTAGACTACCTTTAGCCTATCATAGTGATTCGCTGAAAAAAATATTTCTCATATTTCTTTTTCTTTCATCATGAACAATTCTCTTTATTTTACAAACTTAACTAAATTAAATATATTCTCCTCATAATTTTTAACAAAGTCTTAAAATAGTTGGTTGACGCGGCTGAGTCTTATAGGGCTAGGGTTAAATTAATTTTAAAAAAATACAAGTTTTTTTTTCATTATAATATATAAACAAAAAAATTTTTTTTTTTTTTAATTTATTTCTTTTCTGTCGTACCCATTAGCATTATAGTTATTCGATTATTTATTTATATATTTTATTTATAATTTATTTATTGATGCAAACATATAGGTTTTTTTTTTTTTTTTTTTTTTTTTTTTTTTTTTTTTTATTATATATATATGTCTGTTAAATTATATTAAGGATGGCTGCAATTCAATTTAAGAAATAAAAAAATGTGAATAATAAAAAATAATAAAACTTGATCCATATAATGTTTAATGTGAATACAAAAATTGAGAATGTTCACATTTGATTTTATGAACACTTTCAGGAATATATACATATATAAATAGGTATAAGTTTTTTTCTTTATTTCATTTTGATAATATATTATTAAAATTTTGGGACTTCATAATAAGGAGAGGGAGAAGAAGGGTGATCAAACACTCACAGTTTTTTTTTTTTTTCCATCGACGAAAGGCCTTTCCTCGTGGTTGGCTGCTGCTGTGGGATTGAGGTTAATTTTTTTTGAACGGGAGCAATTATCATTAAAAATTATCCACTATCAAATTAAAAGTTACTTGCTTTCGGTTGCTTTATTTTTTTTTCTTTATATATATATATATTTATTTTTTTTTTTTTTTTTTTTTTGGCTTTTGAAATTATTTATTTATTTTAAATAATTAAAAAAATTTTCTATATATATATTTTTATTTATTTATTGTTGTATAGGTTATTTGTATTTTTTTCTTTTCTTTTTTTCTCCGTTAATTTATTTAATTCATTTATGGGTGTGACGTGTTTTTTTTCTAATGTTAAATATAATTAGTTTTTTTTGTTAAATTGTCTTTAATTATTTAAGCTGCACAAAAAAATTTCTCACAGTGTACTTTTGTATTTTGTCTGCACTTTCGTTCATTTAAATCTTGTATAATTTTTGCACTGCAGCCCAATTCTAAGGCGTTTAATATATAATATGGTTAATGTTTTTTTTTTTCTTATTGTTTTGGGTTTTGAATTTTTGGCACTGCACTAATACTTTGAAAATTATTGATGTCTGGTTTTTTTTTGTTTTGTTTGTTGTTGTTGGGATAAGCTGTGCATGTAGTTTTAGGAATTCCAGGCGAAACCTATAGTTGTCATCAATTTTGCAAAGAGTGGATGCTGTTGAAGGCCGTGAAATATTATAGTGGCCACGTGTTCAGAGGCAGCTATAATTTTTATTTTTTTTTTTTTTTATATTTTTTATGTTTATAGCTATGCGGCACTCTGACACGGGCGCAGTATCACAAAAGAAAGCTAGAGTGAATAAAATAAGCATTTAAAACTACTTTTTAAAATCCTCAATTTATTTTTAATAAATACCTTGAATTCCTAGGGAATCATATATTAATAAATTATTAATATATGGCAGCGTGGACGTGGAAAAAAAGATCGTGCTCTTGCTGCTTGGGTGCTTTTATATCTTTCGGCGAAAATAAAAGCTCAGCTTTTATTGCACCTAAAGTTGGCTGCACTCAGGTCTTGTAGCTGCTGAATAAGCACAGCTAAGCCTCGATCTGCTGCTAAGCATGCGCGACAGCAAGCTTTCGCTGCACCCGCCTAAGCTTTCTGATGCATTCTAAAATGCATTCTGCTGCGTAAGCTTCGCAACTTCAAAGCTCACTAAGCTTTCTATATTTTGCTTTTGTTTTGTTCCCGCTTTATTACTATCAAGGCCATAATAATCGGTACGCCTATGAATGCATTTCTGCGACCATTACAAATTATTCTTCCTACTTTCTTTGCTAGACACTTAACTACATTTAACTAATAAGAAAAAAAAGACACAGCTTGTCACTCAATAAAGTCGAGGAAATACAACCACGATTTTGTATTTATCATCGGGCCGCCACTACAACATATTATTTTTAAAAACATTTAAAATCTAAATAAAATAGATTAATTTTTGAATATTTTATAAATGTATTCTGCAAAAGCTGCTCAGCGCTGATATACCGAGCTGAACAAACATTCACAAGAATATATATACTTTATAGGGTCAGCCACGCCTTTTTCTGCCTATTACATACATTTCCTATTTTCAATGGACTCAGGGTATAAAATCTTTTCAGCTACTTTTACCGCCAACTAAGGTTAGCTCTGTCTCAGAGTTGCTCGGACTTTCATCATTCTTATTTCTTTTGGTTCTAAGCCAAAGTTGAGTAAGGCAAAAAATGTATATTGTTTAGTCATAGACTCATCAAAACACAGCTGCGATTCCTGATTAGCAAAATTCTGCATTTACGAGTACAGCAATTGCCAGCTAAGGCAAGTTGGGTCTACGAAAATATCTACGTAATTTAGTTAGTCGTAAAAAAGAACATCGGCCATGAGAGTTATATGTAGATATGGAGAGAAAACAGCTGTGATTTATGAAACATCAAAGAGAGCCGGGCTCGACTCGAATGATGCCTCGCGAGTCTCCTAGGACAGAGACGTTGCTCGGACACGTGAGGCTAAGCGGCACATCAATAAATTAACACAAAAAGCGAGTGAACACCGAACGGGTGAGCGGCCAGCCGAGAGTAGAGTAGAGTTGAGTAAAGTAGAGTCGTAAAGGACCCTTTAAAAAACAAACATGCCATGCATAACTGATGAGTCCTCACTCGCCTGTGTACTTAGCCATGGTCGTTCCAACTATTCGGACAACCCGTGCAGCGCGCATCAACAACAACAGCAAAAACCTTAACAACGTGCAATAAAAACTAAATTATATCCTTTCACGTTTCAAGTGGCTGAGTTGCCGTCGACGTCGCCGTCGCCATCAGCGTCAGCTTCAGCTTCAGCTTCAGTGTCCGCGTCGCCGTCGCGGCATGCATGAGAAACGAATCAGCGATTCGCCGACGAACACATTGAGTCCAGGACAGACACAGACAGAGAGACGAAGACGAAGATGCAGACAGAGCCAGCGGACGGACCGACCCACGCACTATTTAATTTAGTACAAAATTATTATGCGCTACATTAGCACTCGCCGGGGCCGTGAACTGGGATCGGACTTGCGTCTGGGATCGGGATGTGAGCCGCCAGCCGCCAGCCATGAGCCGAGAGCCGTGAGCCGTGAGCTGTGCGTTGTCTTAAATGAAGTGTGAATTCTGCTGTCAGCCTGTCATTTCAACAGAGCCACAATTACCGCCTCGCACGTCTTACTCGCTGCTGCTCATCATCTCTGTCTCCCTCTTCTTCTTCTTCGTATATCATTCTGTTTGGAAGTCAAATGAAGAAGTTATTCCTGTAAACGTTTACATCAGTTCGCCTGTATTTCTAAGGCGCAAATCGTGTTTGGCATCCATCAAATTATTATTCATAAAATTTGTCATCTCCTTTGGCCTTTTTGCATTTTTGGCTTTGCTCGGATTATTAAAGCTAAGCATACATGAATGAAACGTTTATTCAATATATTTATATTATTTTTATTGATTACATCTTAACTTACAACTAATTTGTGGCACATTGAAACATCTTCGTTCATATTTTAGCTTGAGTAAATACTTATTAAATACATTATTATTAAATATAAATAACATCAATGTATTTACTTGCTAGATTTTGAATTGAGAAGTGATGAAAGAATAAATTTCAAAATTATTATTTTTATTTATTTATTATTATTTTTTATATTATTAACTTTTTGCCAATTCAACTGTCTGATTCTCTTATACTTGACCTATATGTAGAGCTAAGAAAAATATAATAGCGCCACTTTCAAATGAAAAGTTTAAGAAGTTCTCCTTGAAACATTTATCAGGGTATTGATCTACAGATTACTTTTGTAAAAGCAGAAAACAATAAATTATTGCAACTCAAACAGTTTTCACCTAAATATTCTACAGTTTTATGTAGTTCACAAAATTACCAAAAGCAAGTAAGAAGGCTCTAGTCGAGACGGCTCGACTACGAGATCCCCTGAACCCTGCAAAAAAAGTGATACTCTTCTTCTTTACGATCGCATGAGCGCGAGCTCTGCTAACCGCGCAGTTGCTGCCGTGGCTTGGGGGTGGGTTGGGCTATACTTTGAACACTTATAACTCCATTTCTAGATGCATGATCTTGATGAAATTTTCAGAGCAGATTAAGAGTATCTATATGTATCTATGTGCCAAATCAAGTCTCTAGTATTTGAAATGCGTTTTTTGCAAATTGTACGCGAAGGGGGCGTGGCATCCAAAATCCAAAAATTACATAATCTGCGTATTCATAATATCTATCTAAATATACAAATTTGAAGTCTTTAGCTAAAACGGTGTAGAAGTTATGCTCAAAAAACATAAAAAATTGAAACGAATTTTCGATTTTTTATCGATAATTTGGAAATGGGATGAGTTATCGAAAAAACAAAATAAACTCGTACTGCGTAGCTAACATATGAGTGTTCATGTGAAATTTCAGCTCTCTAGCTCTTGTAGTTTCCGAAATCTCGACGTTCATACGGACGGACGGACGGACGGACGGACGGACGGACGGACAGACGGACAGGGCTCAATCAACTTATTTTTTTATGCTGATCAAGAATATATATACTTTATGGGGTCTGCGACGTCTCCTTCTGCCTGTTACATACATTTTCACAAAACCATTATACCCTGAATTCACATTTTCAATGG
>JAWNOS010000465.1:0-97488 GCA_035045845.1 Drosophila buzzatii
TTATTATAGTTATTTAAAAGATTTTTTTAAAGATTTTTTTATCACAATTTTTTAAAGACTTATTTAACAGAGTTATTTATACTTATACTACACATTTGTAGAGTTCAAAATTATAATTCCAAGTTTGTCTACCTCTCTGTCTCTCTCTCTCTCCTTCTCCGTAGACTCCACATCGTTAACATTATAATTAAAAATTTTAACATCATTATGTATTATTTTATTCAACAGAATCATAAAAATAATTTACATTTCGCTACTCTCACTAAACACACTGCAATACTGTAAATGCAGATCCTGGATAAATACATCCAACAGATTTTAGCATGCACACGAAACTTGTTTTTGTTTTGCCCCACTCAAATGTGCAGCACTTTCTAAATGGAGCATAACAACTCTGTTAACCTGGCTGTGGCAGTAACTAAGTACTCATTACTAATTAAATATTTTCCACTGCCACAACTAACATAACAACAGAAATGAAGAAGAGGAAAATGTGGGGCAGAAAGGAAAACATAACCAAAGTCTGTATATTATTGTAGCAACTAATCGTGGAGTGCCCAGGGTGAGACAGAGCTGACTCCTCGACATGCTACTAATTACAAACGGAATGTTAATTGTTTGGCAACAGACATGAACTCTAACTTTTGGCCAACAAAAGCAGGCAAGAGATAAAACTGTTGCGCTCCCTATCACGCAGCTCAGTTCCTCTCTCTCTCTCTCTCTCTTTCGCCCCCTCTCTCTATCGCTCTCTCTTTCTAACTGTCTACTTAAATGCAGCTGTTGCCATTTCTCGCTCTATTACGTTAGCAGAGACCACCTGTATTTACCTCTAGCCAAGTCCTTGCTAAGCCGCTGCTGAGACAGCAACTAAAATTTTTTGGCTGATGTTGCGCCTTGTAAGTCGCCAGCCTTATATTATCCTTCGAGCTGCCTACGTGCAACGTGATTAAGCCTTGACTCTGGCTGCCAACAGCAAATGCTTCAAATTACTGCAATTCCGCTGTGTAAATTGAGGTAAATATTTAATGGGCAACAGCTCGCGCAATGATGGGCGCTCGTAAAATCTTTAATTTATCCACCCCAGCCCCAAGAAATGAAACTTTTCGTTGACGATATGAAGTTTTGCAGTGTTTATGTGTCAACTAAAATTAAATGTCCAAGGGATGTAGCAAACGCTGGGCTAATCGTGAAGCCCAACTCGAACTGTCAACAAATAACCACAAAATTCAGTTGACCAGATTAAAAGATTGGACTGCGGAAAACAAACAGCTAAATAACCGAAATGTTTGCTTCATTTATATTTTATTTTCGGTCTCAACCGCATCAATTAGGATGAAGTGGGCCAGCGCAAGGATAGCGACACTGGCAGCAAGAGCAGCCGTAGCTCAACAACAGCCAAAACACATCGCGTCGAGGGCGGTCTCATCTATGTGCGACCGAATTTGCCCGTGCAGCAGAATATTGAAATCGAATTTAATGCAAAGGACGAAGCGTAAGTCGAGTAAACAACTCTGCTTGATTGCCCAAGGTAAACCCCATCCGATCAATATAATAATAGATGTATGTGTGTCTGTGTCTAATGTCATCCATAGTACACGCAATCTCATACTCGAAGCCATCGAACGCAATGATTTCCTCAATAATCTAATGGACAAGGAGCGCAAGGACATGGTCATCAATGCAATGGCGCCGGCCAGCTATAAGAAGAACAGTTACATCATCAACGAGCACGACGAAGGCTCCGAGTTCTTTGTCTCCGCTGAGGGCTACTACGATGTTATCCAAGCGGGCAAACATGTTGGAAATTTCGGTCCAGCCACAGTCTTTGGCGAACTGGCAATACTCTACAATGCACCACGCAAAGCCACAATTAAGGGTAAACTTAATATTCAGAGATTCAATTGAAACACTCTTAAGCACTCATTGCCTTACAGCTGCGACCGATGCTCGAGTGTGGAAGATAACGCGTGAAACATTTCGTGCCATTATGCAAATCTCTGGCTCCAGAGAGCGTGAAGAGAATTTGCAATTTCTGCGCTCGGCTCCGTTTCTGCAGGAGCTCGATGAGAGTTTACTCAACAAAGTTGTGGATCTATTGCAGCGGGTAAGTCAAGTCGGACTGGGTCGCTCTACCTTCCTTTCCCTCTTACACTCTCTCTCTCTCTCTCTCTCGCTACACTTCAGAAATTTTATGAAACAGGCAGCTGTATTGTGCGTGAGGGCGAGGTGGGCAATGAGTTCTTTATCATACGCGGCGGCACGGTGACCATCAAGAAGAAAGATGAGTCCAAGCAGGAGCAGGTGGTGGCCAAGCGTAAACGTGGCGACTATTTCGGTGAGCAGGCGCTCATGAATGCGGACGTGCGACAGGCGAGCGTCTATGCCGATGCGCCGGGCACTGAAGTGCTCAAGCTGGAGCGAGAGTGAGTGCAAATTTCATTTCATTTCAAGAAGTCTGCTTCTATGACAACAATTACACTCTTCGTAGAGCTTTCATTAGCTACCTGGGCACCATTAAGCAGCTGAGCGAGAAGCCTCAGGAGCAGGCCAAAGAGAATGGTCGTCCGAGCACTCGAAGCACCGAGTTTGATAACGAACACGCCCACATTGCCATTTCGGATCTGAAGAAGGTGGCTACGTTGGGCGCCGGTGCCTTTGGACGTGTGGATCTGGTTACCCATAACAATCAGACATTCGCACTGAAGATCATAAAGAAGATCGAGGTAGTCAAACAGGATCAAATCGAGCATGTGTACAATGAGAAGAATGTGATGATCAAATGTCGTGCTTCGCCCTTCATAGTGCAGTAAGTAGAAGCAATAAGTCCTCTCACGTCTCTCTCTCTCACTCTCTCTCTCTCTCTCTCTCTCTCTCACCTCTCTCTCTATCTCCCCCGTCTAGACTTTATCGTACTTATCGCAACGAGAAGTATGTGTACTTTCTGATGGAAGCTTGCATGGGCGGCGATGTCTGGACGGTCATGTCAAAGCGTCAGTATTTCGATGATAAGACTGCCAAATTCATAGCTGGCTGCGTTGTGGAAGCCTTTGATTTTCTGCATGCGCACAATTTCATCTACAGAGACCTCAAGCCAGAGAACCTAATGCTCAGCAGCGATGGATACTGCAAGCTGGTAAGATGCCTTTCAATTGAGACTTTTACCAATTAAAAAGGGAGAATCAGGGACTGCTGAGCAGGAAGAAGGAGGCGTCGAAAATTCTGAATCAGAACTACAAGCTGAGTTAATTAAGCCTAATTCAGCCTGTTTGTCAGTCTGTCTTCCAATCTGTTTGTCAGTCCATCTGTTCTTCTGTCAATCTGTCTGTCAGTTTGTCTCTCTATTTGTCTTTGAACGACCATATACAAGCTAGAGAACTGCAATATTTCTAGGTTTCTTAGGTCCTTACAGAGTAGCATGCATTCTAAAAATCAATGACAACTTAATGTTATTGATTAAAAAACGTATCTAATAAATAATATAGTATACAATATAGAGTATATAATAATCTCATACATCTTTAGAGGTAGAGTTATTAAATAATGCATTTAGTTTAATATTAAATATTTAATACAGTTACCATTTTAGTTATATGTTTTATGTAGTATTTAAATTTCACAAAAAATCATTGAATAGCAAGTAGTTCAGTTGCAAATATAGTAAAATATAATATATGAATGAGTTGCCATTTTTTCTAAAACAGCAAGTGGAGTATGGAGAATATATGCTGAACATTTCATTAAAATCTATTTACGAATACAGAAGTTATTAAATAAAGCATTTGGCAATGGCCGCAGAGTCATTCAAATACGCTCATTTATAGAACATTTTATGTAAAGCAAAAAATTAATAAATAATAATGTTAATAATAACAATTATAATAATTATAATAATAATAATAATAATAATAATAATAAAAATAATAATAATAATAATAATAATAATAATAATAATAATAATAATAATAATAATAATAATAATAATAATAATAATAATAATAATAATAAATAAATAAATAAAATGAAATATATAAATTAAAATAAATAAATTTTATACCTCTCCGTGAGAGTCGAAATGCCGACCAATGATTATTTGCTTTTAATACTTGCTCTTAAGTGTGTTTTTATTATTATTTATTTTTTAAACTTATATATTTTTATTTATTTATTTAATAATTTTTTTTTATTTATTTAAATAATAATAATAATTGCTATACATTTTTTATTTATTTAATATATATTATTATATTATTATATTTTCTTTTATTACTGTTATTTGGTATATTTATTTTATTGTATTTTTTATTTTACTTTACATTGAAGCTATTTTAGGGCTGCTTCTATTTGAATTCTATTTATATTATTATTGTTATTATTATTTTTTAAATTCATTTTATTTTATTTATTTTTTGTTTTAAATCTATGTTATGTTATTATTAGAAATTTATGAATATTTTCCCATTTCTTGTCAGGTGAACTTCGACTTTTATATATTTTTAATTAATATTAATATTTTAATATTAATAATTATTATTTTTGTTTTTAATTAATTAATTTATTTTTTTAAATTTATTTTTTATTAATTCTATGTTATTTATTTTTTATTTTAATCTATATTCTGTTTCTATTAAAAATGTGTGCATATTTTCTCATTTCTTGTCAGGTGGACTTTGGCTTTGCCAAATATGTACGTCCCAACGAGAAGACAAACACATTTGCCGGCACGCCCGAATATGTGGCGCCTGAGATTATATTGGATCGTGGACACGATAGATCCGTGGACTACTGGGCACTGGGCATACTCGTCTACGAGCTGCTGGTAGGGAAGACACCGTTTCGTGGCGTCAATCAGGTCAAGATCTATCAGAATATTCTCAGCGGCATCGATGTCATCCACATGCCCTCGCGCATACCCAAGTCTGCACAGAATCTAATCCGACATCTGTGCAAACAGCTGCCCGCAGAGCGACTGGGCTATCAGCGCAAGGGCATTGCGGATATCAAGCGGCACAGCTGGTTCGATAGCCTGGACTGGAATCGACTCAAGCAGAAGCAGCTGCCCTCGCCCATCAAGCGCGTGCTTAAGAGTCTGACAGATCTGCAATACTTTATGCCGCTGGGCGTGGAGACGGACTACGAGCCGCCCGAAGAGCTGAGCGGCTGGGATAAGGATTTCTGATATGCAATTCCTCTAGCGATATTTTTGTATTAAAGTAACTTTAGTTGGCGGGGTGGGGCGGAATAACTGGCATAAGTTGTAAATAAATTGGTATTACACTTGTTTTAGAATTTCGACTTGATGCTGGCCAATCACTTAGCCATATTTGCTTTTGCCACTTCAATTAGCAGCGCAAACTATTGTAGCTGCTGCTGTTATCGAGTTGTTGTACAAATAAACATTTTCAATTAAGCGCTTTCAGCGAACTTTCAGCTCGCATGGCTCGTGGCGCACATTGTAAAGACGAAAAGGCAAATGTCTAAAGTTCTGCGAAAACTTGACTGCATTTGCATTGCATTTGTTGCAGACAGCTTTAAGGCAGCAGCAGCAGTTGCCTGTTTGCAACTGTATCATGAAGCAAAGGTAACTTTGTCTGCGCTTCTCTATTGTCTGTGAATGCTGGCTCATTTTGAGTTGAGCCACTCATTATTGTCGTCATGCCGTTGACATTCATTTGTATCTTACAGATACTTCTAAAAGCACATCCAATATAATTGCATTGTCTGCTGCCGGCCCAACGACACGTATGCGTATGCTGCATATGACACAAAACTTTATTGTTTTTGAATATAATAATAAAGTGCTAGCTTCTTCTATGCATGCCTGACAAAGTGCGCAACGTTCGCCCTCTCTCGCTCTCTCTCGCTCTCTCTCTCTCTCTCTCTCTCTGTTGAGGTAAGGACAACAATACAACACACACGAGTGTGTTGGGAAGTTGCGGTTGTTGTTCAAATATGATGCAAAGTCAAGCACAATTACGTTAGCTTGAGGTATTTATAACAAGTTGTATACTGTATCCATGACTAAGTTACACTTCAATGTTCACTGAGCTCAAGTTGAAATAATTTCATGAGAGTTGAGTCTCTAATTGGAGAATGTATACTTTATAGCATGCAGACTTTATTATGCAACTTGATAGAATAAGATGAGGTTATTATTACCCTGGAGATTTCTAGAGATGCATTACATCATATTTGATATTAGACTACACGAAGTGTTGTCAGTCTTGTAATTCATTTGCTTTTATGAATACAAATTATATTAGTGAGAGCTTGAAATGCGGAAAATATAGACAAATATTTATGAAAATATGCGGAATTCATACAGGGTGTCCTACAAATCAAAACAAAGTTTTACGTTTAAAAAGTGTAAACTTTTCATTGATTTATATAGCATACAATATAGGATTATATATATAAATTTATTTATTATTTTATTATTGCAGCTTTTTGTCTGTGACTCTATAGCGCAGATATAGCAAAACCCTAACCTATATATGGGCTAGAAAGCCAGTATTTACAATTTATCTAATATAATAATATTTAATTATTAAGCTACTGCGTTTATATTCTGCGGTGCAGGGGGTGACGTCTTTTAAGCCTTCGCCTATTGGTGTTGTGTGCCAGGTCGGTAGCTAATCTATTTGGATGCGCTAAGAGTCTGTCCGCGTACCTCGAAGAGTGACGTCCAATAAGTTCGGCAATTGTTGGCATGTGTAAATCGCAGTGCAATACAGAATTTCTAACGTACCAGCAGTAAAGGATTATATTTGAAATCGCACATCGGGTAAATGGCTTCCACGTTTTTGCAACCATTTGTTGCAATTTTCTATGAGTTCTTTGCCTTAATTTTATTCGATATAATTTCATTGAAATTTCATCCTTCAAAGCGTGAGAGCTCAGGGCCTTTTCAGAAAGCCCCACAGAAAAAAACAATTCAACTTCCTTAAATCTCATGGTCTTTGACATCAAAAATGGACAAATAACTAATACATATCTTGCAACAAAAAAAAAACAGGATTATTATTAATCGATATTAATCGATATTATCTGAGCAGTTGCAGACATGCCTCTTACTACAACTGTCTACTATATAAATCAATAAAATATATACACCCAATGAAGTCAAGCAGAAATTCACTGGTATTGGCGATGTACTCCACCTACTATTTGACTTTATCTACACAGGGCGCTGTGTAATTACGCAGGTAAGCATTCACACCTAGTCTGCTAACTATGAATTTTATAATAATAAATTCTCTCCTCCTCCAAGTCAAATGTGCAGGAATTACTCGCCGCCGCGGATATGCTTCAACTGAATGAAGTTGTCGATGGCTGTTGTGAATGTCTGTGTCGCGACCTGCATGCCACCAATGCAATTGCGAGTCGCTGGCAAAAAGTGCAATAAATTTTGTGCAGGCCAACTTTCCAGCGGTAAATAAAAAATCGTTAATGATTATTTAAATGTACAAATTTAAATGGAATCCTACCATGGTATTCTAACCTGGAAAAACATCCTGCATGTTAACTGTACACGAGTGGAAACACCCGTCTCACTAAATCATAATCTGGTTTATTCTATGCTATCTACAATGTATTAATAATGGCCCAGAGAAATTCATCTCCGAGCTCTACTAAAAATTTGCTTCGACCTACTGGACGTTCGTCACTACGGAGCTCTTTAGTACAAGGCAAAAGATTTATTCGACTACTGAAGAAACACTCTGGCTATTCTTCAGTTTTCGATTAAATACGCAAAAACCCCACATTTAGCTTTACTGTTCACTTAGACTATTTGTGAATTTTATGTCAACAATGCATTCAAAACACCCTTGAGATAGGCAACGGAAATGTGTTTTGAGTCTATAAAGGATCATCCATGCAATTCAATTTACACAATTCCCAACCAGTTCTAGAAGTGCACTGGTGTAGTATTGTGAGTTTAGGATTCTAAAGCTTTCGTTTCTCGGCCTTATGGCTAAGATTAGAGTGCAGTATCTGTTCTTAGCTTAATATCTGATAGTTTCTCCATTGGAGAACAACAGTTGTTAAACTGATTTTTGGAAACGGACGGAGTGCTAGAGGCTTGCTCCACCTCTATCACGGGTTGGCCCTGTATTGCAGTACCGCCGCGATTTCGGCCCTTACCTATTTCCTGATTATTGGCACACCCTTTATAATAGAACATATATTACAGCCCAATAGCAATTAAAGACAGATAATATTCATTTAAGAATCATCGTTTGTGATGCTAGTTAGCTAAGATCCAACTTTAGGCAAAGAGAGTGTGATAATGAAAAGAGAAAACACAAGAATATTTTATATACATATGTATGTACATATGTATCTTCTCTCATAAATTATCAAGCAAAGCCGCTCAAATTCTATACTTAACACTGACTGACAGCAGGAACACTAGAAGAAATGAAGTTTTTCATAGTTTTAGAGCTCTATGACTGGGATTTGGCAGAGCGAAAAAAAAGTATAGGTTTTTTCTACACATTTTATTGAGTTTTCTTGTGAGCAGTAAATGAGTATTGAGTGCATTATGAATTGATAAGAGCAACATTTGCATTTGAGTGAGAGCATTTAGGTGCAACACAACTTAATACGAGCAGACATATTTTTGCTCACTCCTCTTAGGCGTTCTCACTATGCGCTCCACTTGTGTCAGCTTCAGCAAATCAACAGAAACGGAATAAAGATCATTGCGTGCTCCCCATAACTAAAAGGAAGGTACAAAATACAGATCTAAATAAGAAATGTTCAAGTATATTGAATTATTATTGTCGATAATGCTGAACAATAAACTTCTTTTTATCATAATTTCTCCATTGCTATACAAAATTGCAAATTAAATATAAAATTAATTTGGAATAATCAAACAATAATTTGATGAAAATTGTATTTTAATCTAGAGTCTAGATAAATACTATGTTGTTCATGATGCTCAACTGCAAAGCAATTACTAATTTAAATATACTTAACAAATTAAAATAAAATAATAAATAAAGAAAGAAAGAAATAATACAAATAATAATATTTAATTTAAAATTAAAATAAAATAATAAATAAAGAAAAAATAATAATAAAAATAACAATATTTAATTTAAAATTAAAATTAAATAATAAATAAATAAATAATAGTATTTTATTTAAAAACGTTTTTTTTTATGATATTTAGATTCAATAATAAATATAAGGCCTAGATAAGCACAATAAATTGAATTAAGCTCAACTTTAATACTTTTCAAATTATTAATGAAAAAAATTTAATTTAATTTAAATTAAACAAATAAATATATACTATGGCATTAAGCCATCTTCATAGTTAAGGTAAATTTAAGCATGCGCTATAGAGTCAAAGACAAAAGCTGCAATAAAATGAAATCTATAAAAAAAAAACTACGTAAATTATAAATGTAAAAAAATACCTAAAGAATCCAGACTGGAGACGATTTCTCTAATTTGGCCAATTCACATTAAACTGATCACAGGGTGAACCTGATTACTCTCCTGAGCCAAATCAATTTGATTTAACCCAAATAACTTAATTGCTACTTCAAATCGACATCAATTTCGAATTTTGTATTTACTTTCTAATGAGTATTCGCTACAGCAAACACTGGCAAAACAGCTGTCATTAGCCACAAAAACAACTATTTACATACTCCTCACTCATATATAGTTAGTGCTTGACAAACATGGTCTATTTCGTGTCATGAATTTACATATATTTTGTTTTATTTATATTTAAAATTATTTTCAGTCAGGTTAATTCTTGCACACAAAACAAATCAAAATCTGATGATCAAACGAATAAATTTGTATTGCTTAGCAAAAACAAATTCATAAATATGCATGCAAAACAAATTTAAAATTGTAAATAAATTCATGAAAAAAAAAAAAAAAATATAATGATTTTGTCAATCACAAATCTGTTTTGATTTTCATTGAAATCACAAGCATCGGTGGTTCAGTGGTAGAATGCTCGCCTGCCACGCGGGCGGCCCGGGTTCGATTCCCGGCCGATGCAAATGATATTTTCTTTATTTATTTATTCTTTATGCTTTATACATTTGTTTTTGTGTGGCTAAAACAGAGACTAGAGACGATTGCTAGCTGATAAAAAGAAAAAAAAGTGTTCCCATTCAATTATTGCAGCAGAGAGAATTGCTCAACAATATTATTGCTGCAGAAATCGAATACAAGAAGAATAAAAGATGAACAAATAGTCTGAGAGGAAATAAAAAAAAGAGAAAGAAAATAGGTAAAAGGAATAGCAAGCAGCTCGACTGAGCAGAAAAATGCCACAACAATAATAAATGATAATTGATAATAACGTTTTGCTACCTTCCTTCCGACCGCACTCAGTCAAATAAAACGAAAGTAGTAGCGCGCGCTGCGTCTCTGCTGTGTAAGAGGAAATCAATAAAAATGATTGCGACAACATTTGGCCACAATTTCAATTTTGTGGCAGCCGAGCGCAGAAAACGCGCAGCATTTCAACAATTTCCGTTTCGTCGTTGTGGCGGCAAGTGAAAATTTTCATTTTCTCACACAAACAAGCCGGCGCAAAATGTTTTTCTATACGCTCTTCTTAGACACCTTTAGACAACGCCCTTTGCCGCATTTCTATGCGACTGCACAAAGTTGGACGAAATGTCATCATTTCCGTTGAGGGAAAACTGTGCGCGCTCAACCATCAACGTTTGAGGGCGAGGATTACAGCAAGGACGAGGATGACGTTGGCTATGAATGGCAACTACGAGTAGCATGTCGACGGGTTATCAGTAAAACTGTGAGCGCGCACACCGGGCGAGAAAGGGTTAACTAAGAGAAGCCATGCAAATCCCCTTTTATTTACCCAAAAACTTTTGATGCAAAAAGCCTCAAAAATATATATATATAAAGTTATATATATATATATGTATATGTATATATGTATATTTGGTTGAATCAAAAACGCAGCGCGTCCGTTCGTGCCTCGGGGCCTCTCGATGCTGCCGCGCCCGGTGCCTAAACGAAGCGTGAAATTGTTAAATGAGTGCGAATGTCTGCCAAGTAACCGGATACCCAATGGGGGCTGGACGGGCTGGACGTCGGGCTGAGCTTGGACTTCTTTTGCATTTGTGTGAAATTATTGATTAAGAAAGTTTTTCGATGTGCACGCCTGGTCATGTATATATACTATATAAAGCTAAATAAATTCAATCCAATTGAATCGAATTGAGTTTATGTGAATGGCCTGAATGCCAATAGAGTCACGAAATGGCTAGTCTCGAAATTTGTAATTAAATGAATGGACAAAACAACATTTATGTTGAAATAAATTTGTTGCATTTTTGCATAATTGGATTAAAGTGTTACATTCATATAACGCATACGCCACGTTGCACAGCATTTAAATGTTTCCATTATTAACACATAGAGCATTTAATAAATATTCAAATTTTAAAGCAATCTAACGACACACACACATGCAGTTGTGTGTTGGCAATCTTATGAAACAAAACTGTCAAAACTGAACTAACAAGCAATTTATAACTTTTCTGAATGCCAAGCCACACTCAGCACGAGCAGCACAAAAGAATAAAAGTGTTTTTATAGTTTCAACTGCTGGTCAAACTAGGCTGATGTGGAGCAGAGTTACGACTCGCATAGGCCTAATATATGCAGGCAACACTGGCAAAAACCGAAAGCTGCTTAGCAACTTGAATGAGTTTTACCCATTTCGCATAGACGAATGCAAATGTTGTGTGCCACAACTTAAAGGACTCACATAACTTGGCCACAATCTGATTGCGTCTGCAAACAACATTTTCTGACCCTAATCAATGTGACCATTGTTTACCTACACTTGCCCAACATCTGTTGCCCTCCAGCCAGCAAAACTATCCAAGCAATATGTTTCGCATTTCGTTTGAAGACAGTTTTGAGTTCATTCATTTGATATAGGCCCAGATTAAACTCATAATGAACTACTCTAACTGTTGCGATAACATATTGCACAAGCAACAAATTGCCCAGCTTTGATTTAAAAATTTTGTTGTTGCTTGAAAACCCAAATCAAATTTCATTGATTATCATTGGTAATCTGGAGTATGACGAATTTATATTTAGCATTTCTATTCTTTAACTTTGTAAGTTCCAGAGCTCGCTGTGTTCATACAAACAGGTAGAAGAAGCTTTATATATCTACTCAAAAATTAAGATTACTTTGTGAAATTGTTAATATAAATTTAAATGAATGAATTTAATGAATATATCTACTCAAAATTAAAATTATCATTATTATTATTATTATTTATCGAATTGTCAATATATGTTAAAAACAATTTTTTGTTTATAATTAAATTAAAGTGAACTATTAAAAATTATATTATTACAAATACTATACGTATTTATTTAAATATTTAAGATATGCATAATCCATTAATTTTTTATGGCATAATATTTTGTAGTTCAAGTAAATTTCTATGAGTCAATACGAATTGAAAATATTACATTTTTAATTTAATATTACATAATGATTTTAAAAATTTTTGTTTAAAAAAATGTACATGTTTGCACAAGCTAAAAAAATTGTTTAAATAATATTTTCCTTGTTAAAGAAAATCTACATTTTTAATTAAATATAAAATAATTATTTTTAAAGAAATGTATTTATAAAGAAATGTACATGCTTGCTCAAACTAAAAAGAAATGTTTCAATATATTTTCCTATTTTCTATTTTATTAATTTTATTTTATCTTGTAATATTTTTACATTTATTTTACTACTTTTTTAATTATAACGAAAATTGAAGTAGAACATTTCTTTATCGTTGTAGTTTTATTATAATTAAAATAATACTAAGAATATATTAAATATATATTATGTTAAATATATAGAAACAAAATTTTAAGGTAATAATTTTCATAATAAATGAAGTTAAAAATTAGAATATATTAAATTAATCTAATTAATTTTAATTTTAATAATCATTTAATTTCAAAGTATAACCCAAAAATATATAAAACTGCTAATGAAAAATGTTTTCTATATTTATACATTATATATATTAGCTTTGTATATTTGTAAATGAATTTCAAAGTTTTTTTATATCTAGATATGAGCTTGAATGTCATTTGAGTTATTTTAAAGTAAAGAATCACATATAAAATAAAATAAAATGAAATAGAAAAAATATATCAAATTGGAAATTAAAAATGTTTCCTCATTTTATATAAAATATATACCAATATTTATTTTTGCATATTTTTTTTATTAAATTTAATAGCTTATTTATATTGATTATCATTGGATCTGAGCTAACAAATAAAATAAAAAATAATAATAAACAAAATATATAAAATTACAATTGAAAAATATTTACTCATATTTTAAAATATATATATTTACTTTGCATTTTTTTTTATTTTATTTTTTTTTATTTAATAGCTTATTTATATCTGAATGTCACTTGAGTTATTTTACAGTTAAGACTCACACATTAAATTAAATTTAATTAAATAAAATAGACAAAATATATCAAATTGCAAATTAAAAATGTTTTCTCTTTTTATAAAATATATACAAATATTATTTTTGCTTATTTTGTATTTTTTTTATTAAATTAAATATTTTATTTATATATAGATCTGAGCTTAAATGTGTCAATTGATCTATCTTAAAGCAAAGGCTCACACATCAAATACGTAAAAATCGTAAATTTAAATATTGTTTATTTGTTGCTATCTAAATTTTGCTTATTTCTCTCATGCTCGAAGCACTCGATTTATTTGAATTAGTTTCATCAATTGAACAAAAGGCAATTTAGTATAATTTGTATATATCCATCAGTGGCCGCACTAAAGATTACTCCCCAATTGGCACTTAAATGCACGCAAGTGCTGGACATCAGCTAAAATCCTTTTGCTGCATTCAAATCACAAAACAAATCATCAACGGCCTGCCACACACACACACACACACACACACACACGCACGCACACTTGGACTTTATACATTTACAGACAAAACACACAAACTGTCGCCCTGGGTGCAATTCGAAATTTTGGGCATTCAATAACGATTTACACAAAAGCCGCATATACACAGACAAACATATGAGCACACACACACGCGCGCACACACACACATATTTATATATAGCTTGGGTACGTGAGGCCCGAGCCAAAAAAAGGGGAAAAAAGCTTTAAAATTTGACCATTAACAGCCAGCCAGTCCAATGTTTACAAATGGCAGTTGACAAGGCAAAGCAAATTCTATTCTGTTCTGTTTGTCGACTGTGCATTTAGCACGTAAGGATTTGTTGTTGCAACAACAACAACAACAACAACAACAACAAATGATTATTCCGTATATTCCATTGAGAGCAGTGGGCGTGGCCAGCCGATTGAGGCGACTGCTCGATTTCGATCTAATCAGCTGCGCTCTAAAAGAAGCTGTTAACAATATTGTCAATTTTCTATACAGGATGGGGGTTGGGGGTTGCTGGGACTAGGGCTGGGGTTTGGGCTGTGCCACTGCTTCCTCTGTTAGCTAGTTTATTTTTATGTTGAGAAAAAAGTTAAATTTGCATAATTTTGTTTGTCCTTCCTGCTCTTTTCTTTTGCCAGGTTGTTTTGGTTTTTGGTCCCTGCTCTGTGTCCTTGCTCCCAAATGCTGCTCATTTTGTGGGCAACGTTTGCCACATAAACACTTTGCTGCTCAACACTATGAATAATTAATGAGCTCTCCACTGAAGTCCGAACTTTTAAACAGCCTCCCAGCAAATGTTGTTTCTGTTTGCCTCTTTTTGTGTTGCACGCTTTTAGCCCGTCGCAATATGCTCATGCAGAGCATTTAGCACATATTCGAAACTCGAACTCTTGCCTAGAAATTACGGCAAATTCAAAATGAAAACATTGTCAAACTCTCAACTGATTTTCATTGGCCAGAGCTAATTTTAGACCTGATTTTGGTTAGCTGCAAAATTCTATTGATTTTTTAAATAAAAAATACTTAATACTTCAATTAAGTATTTTTTATTTATTTTCATTTATTTATTTTATTTATTATTTATTATTTTATTTATTTATTTTCATCAATTTTTTTTCTCTTTTTATTTATTTGCAAATAAGTATTAAGCTTGGAAATTATATTAATATTTTTTTTGCAATAAAAGAGTTTTATATATATTTTTAAAATTATTTTTTATCCATTTTGATGCCATATTTCCATTCAAGCATTTGTTTGGCACTTGACTGAGAGCTAAGCACACACACACACACACACACATACACACACACACACACTTTTGGCATATGCACAAATCACATTTGCACATGCTCTGCTCAAAATCAAATTATGTTATTTTTATAAGCAGCCCAAAAGTATGCAAATATTTGTTATGCCCAAACATATGATTCGCTCGGTTAGAAAAAACGTTGCCAACCACCACAAAGCAACAACAGCAACAACAACAACGACAACAGCAGGGGCTTGCGGGCAAAGCAAAAAAGGTCGTTAGATTGTTAACAAGTTCATAAAAAGACGCTGCTATACAAACAGCTTGCACACACACACACACGCACACACACGCACATATGCAAGGCACAATTATAGAAGCAGCAACTGGTTCGAGCGCTGGCTGAAGGCAGCACTTGCGCCTTTCTAAATACTACACGACGCGACTGGCTGCGTATTTACAAAGCACTTTTTGCCATTCTAGCGCTGCCACTGCCGCTGTCGCTGTCACTGTCGACTGCGGCTGCCGACTCGGAGAGCAACAAAATGCAAACAGCACAAAAGTATGCTACAAAATAGAGGGCAGAGTCAAGCCAGAAGCAGGGATATGGGGAAAATTCAAAAATGAATAAATTAAAATGAAAAGGGAATTGGTGGGTTTTTGATTATTTTTTATTGAAATTTTTGGGGGGGGGCATAAATATTTTTTTTTTTTTTTAAATTTAAAAAAATTTTTTTTTTTTTTGTTTTTTTTTATTTTTTTTTATAATTATTTTTTTAAAAAAAAATTTTTTTTTTGGGGGGGGGTGGGGTGTGGTTTTTTTTTGGGGGTTTTTAAATAAATAATTTTTTGAAAATTTTTTGGGGTTTGGGGGTGGGGGGGGGGGGGGGAAAGAGATTTTGTTTTTTTTTTGAGTAAAAAAAAAAAAAGGAATTTTTTTTTTTTTTGGGGGTGGGGGACAGGGCTGAGACTGCAGCTGCTATTTGCATGAGCCAATTGATGGCTGTGTGTGGGCGTGGCTACACACACGCGTATATACATATATATATTTATATATATATATGTGTGCATATGTTTATGCACATGTGCTTGTGCACAGATTGAAGTTGCCGGCTTGCATATTCAATGCTAAATTAAAGCATAAGCAAATACAATTGGAAAAGCGCACAAAACCAAAAATAAATCCGCTTAAATGCAATGCAATTTTCGCCGCTGTTGCTGCCTTTTAAGTGCAAACGTTTGTTGTTGTTTGTAGCGTTATTTAATGCCTAGTTGGGCAACAACAACAACAACAACAACAACTGTCGCAGCGGCAACAATTAAAAGCGATTTGTGACCGCAGCGAAAAGCGCTTTAATTCTATTGCCAGAGCTCCACACACACACACACACACGCAAATGTATATTAATATACATATGTGTGTGTGTCTGACTATTTAAAATGTAAAACAATGCCATTTATTTGAAATATGTTTGCTGAAATTAATTAAATTCCAATAAGGCAAGCATTAATAATAATTATACGCGCTTTTTTTTTGCGCCAATCTTAATGTTTTATATTGATTATATTTGCATATTTTATTAATTTAATTTTAATATTTCATATATTTTTTATGCATGCATTTCGGCTCATTTTTTTTTTACTGTTTTGTTTGGCTCGTTAAAAAGCGCATTTTCATCATTTATTTACATTGTGTGCAACATTTTTCAATTAAAAAGCCATTGTTCTAGTTTGGCCAAAACTCTCAAGTTAAATATTGAATCAATGTTTGCAATTGATTATAATACGAGCTGATGATGAAGAAAAAAAAAAAAAAAAATTGTTGTTTGTATGCGCTCTTTTTTTATTGACATAACCTAAAAGGACTTTCGATCATTACGGGTTAAATATTAAATTACTTTCTATAATATTCAATAGGTAAATATACTGAATTAATTATATATATATTTATTTATATCTTAAATTTTTAATAAAAATGAATAAATATATAAATCATATTTAATATATATATATATATATATATATATATATATATATATATATATATATATATATATATATATATATATATATATATATTATTTTTTATTAAAAGTTTTTTCCATACGGAGTATTCTATTATTCCAATTTCTTTAAATCATATAAGTATTTATTTGTGATTTAAAAGAAATTTATGTATTTTTATTATTCCAGTAATGAAAGCTAAAAAAAAATACTTTTGCAATTCTCTATATTATTATTATATATTATTTATTTACTGATTAATAAAAGTATAAAAAAAAAAATACTTTTGCAATTTAATAAAATTTTCTATTTTTCAACAGTATTTATTTAAAAATTATTAAATTAAATTAGAGCTTGTACGTACTATAGAAGAATTTTAAAATATATATTTTCTAAAACTTTTTTTTTTTTTTTAATATGCAGAAGTAGCAGAAACTTTACTCTTAAATATTCTTTTTTTTTAAATTACTATTAAAATAAATAAAATGATTGCGAAATAAATTTGATTATTAATTAATCTATAAATAAATGAATTATGAATGATTTCAGTATATTAAAATTAATAGGTATATGTATTTAGGTAAACGTATGAGAACTGGTTGCTCAATTAATAATAATAATAATAATAATAATAATAATAATAATAATAATAATAATAATAATAATAATAAAAAAAAATAATAATAATAATAATAATAATAATAATAATAATAATAATATAATATTGAAAATTTTGTTTAATTAAATATAAAATAAATAAATAAATAAAATATATATTTATATTAAATATAAAATAAATAAATAAATAGAATATATATTATATTAAACATAAAATATAAATATAAATAAATATGTGTCAATAATAAGTTATATACATAATTAAATTTAATATTATTTATATTTAACAAAAAATTACATATTTAATTGTAATATTCTTGATAATAAAGTGTAAATAATTTAATTTTCAAATACCTCGTCACCTACACTAAATTATGTATACATAATATTTGAATTTTCTATTCGCTCACCTCTAAATCCCCTATTAAAAGTGTGTAATTTGTAAACAATCTATTTAAAAGAGAAACTCACCGTCAATCATGTTGACACCCAGAAGTTGCTGGCGTGGAGCGCTGCAATGTGAAAAGGAAAAGTTTTAATTAAATAGAAAATATTTATGCTGTATTTATGCAAACAAAAAATGCTACAAACAGAAGTTTTTCCAAACCCGAAATTGCTGTAAAATATTAAACAATTAAGTGGAAAGAAATGCCGACGCACAAGTGTTAATAATTGAAATACACGTAGCAAGGCAAGGCGAACTTTTTGCCTGCGGCCAATTAATAATAAATCGTAGGGGGGAAATCAAAGTCAGAGGCAGAGGCAAACGGCAAAGGTGGGCCGCAGCCAACTAATGACGCGCTCCATTTGGGTCGAACCACGTGCAACAACAAATTAGCGCCACAAAACGGGGCAACAAAACTTTGCACAGCTAAAGTCAAACGGTGGACAAGACACAAAAGACAAAGGTGCAAAAGGGGAAGAAAAAAGCAATAGCAACAACAGCAGCAGCAGGTGAAACTTTAGCGAAGGCAACTTCAATGGGCCTTAGTAGCTGTTGCGAACTTGGCGCTTGATTGAGCGCGTCCAAAATTTGTAGGGACCATTGCCCGGGCTCTAGCGCTCATCTATGGAATTTTTGTTCGCGTCACGCGGCCTGATTGATAAGGTAAATTTGACCCGGACTTTGCGGACAAGGTTAGCCAGCCCCAAGCAAAAAGTTTCGAAACAATTTGTTAAGGTATTTTCGTGGTTGCCAAATTATGAATAGGCTACGGCATTTTAAGTACACTTTGTTACTCATTGTTAAATTAAATCGAGCTGCTATGTTGAGGCTACTCGAGCCTAATTGCATAACTCAATTATCCGTCCCAGCAAGACTTTAATCCAACTTAATGTGCCAAAGAAAAGAGCGAAAAATGCAATTTAAAAATTTAAATGAAAAACGAAATTGAAGCGCCAAACGGCCAAAGGCTCTTCAATCAAACAATTTCAATTGTGAATTCCATTCTAAAATTCCCATAACGTTGCAATCTAATTTTAAAAATCAATTTTGCAACTGCCTTGTCTGGCTGCCAGTCATCTTATTAATCCCGAATCGCTGAGAGCAGAAGCTAATCAATCAAATGCCCAGCTAATGCCCGTTAAGCCCAATGGCCAATCTCGAATGCTGGCCCCAAAAAATATTCACGCACATCAAATATATATGTATACAAAATAAATAAGCATAAAACTCTGAATTTATAACAGGCGGCTCAAGTTCAAACGGCCGAAATTCTGTTGGGCTCGAGAGTAACCACGCCCTCGACGCCTGCAAATATCTGAACTCATTTTGACACGCATCAAAAGTGAGTGAAAAAATTGACAGCGTGAGGAATGGTTCAAGAGAATTGAATTCATACCTGAAGGCGTTCGTTTGATTGATACTCACATTGCTCACAATGATGATGACGATGACGATGATGATGATGATGATGATGATGAAGGCGAAGATTCTGCTCGAGTTAACGTTTTGCTGACACTCGCCACAAGTTCAATTAGATTGCCTAATCAATTGTGAATGCTGAGCTGTCTTGCGAGCCTAATTAAATTTTCTAATCGATTTGCCTTCAAAATGATGTGGCAGGAAGCAGGAGGCGGGATTCAGGTGGAGCCTGCGCTGCCACAGAATTGACTTTAACTGATTTACACCCAGGCGCCCACTTTTTGGCCATGTGGCTTAAGTAGTCCAGCTAATAAATTATTTGCTGCCAGTAAAAGAGAAATTCGCGACGCATAAAAAACACTCTCGCATCAGGCCTAAAGGCAGGGCAGGCATTGCTTTATGCTGTTTATGTGCAAATTGTTTTCTCCTGTTTATTTACATTTATTTCATTCGCTTTACTGTTTTTTTTTTTTCTTAGTGTTATGATTTATGCTTACACACAGCTGCCACGCCCCGGCCATAATTTATGCCCGTGCACAAAAAATAAATAAATGGAAATGCTCTCGAGCCAACCTTGAAATACATTTGTATAATTACTGAGCTGCCATAAAAGCCCACTCGGGCTTCATAATAAAGAGTTTTCAAATTACTTAATGATATGACCTCATATATATATATATACTATAACATATTTATATATGCATGCATGTGCAATGCAGCTAAACCAATATTAAAACCAAGCAAGCTCTCGGCACATAAAGGATTTAATTATTCATTTCGGAAATGAGCTGTACAAGTTGAGATATTTAAATTAATAGCTAAATTCATCAACAACATGAAATAGTTGAAGTTGAAGAACAGAGAACAGATATTATTTGTGTATTTACCGAAATGCAAGTTTCAACTTGAACATACATTAGATTTAATGAAATGTGTAATGCTGAAGAGCCTTCGGCATTAAGATGATACAGATGACATGTATTACAGATTCAGTAAACGAATTAGTGTGCTTCAATCATTTTAGTTTATATAATCAATTTTGATTCAATTATATTTTATTAAGCTGCTCGATTTATATTTATGATAAAATATATAATAAAATAAATATATATCATCATAGAACTTCATATTTTCTGGTCAGAAGTCACTAAAATGCTCTGAGCCATCATCATTATCATCATTAATTCAAACTAAACTATTTTGTTTGAATGCATAAATTGAAATTCCCATAGATATTTATTGCATTATAATTTCGTTTGACAAATATTAATATTTTAATATGTTAGGTCATATTTTAGCTCTTTGATTTATCGATTCAGAGTATTATTATTCATCGGCCCTTACTCAGGTCTGACATGAATTAATAATAGTCATTAATATAAACTCTCTGTTTTTCTGTAATATATATTTACAGTTGGAAAATAAATAAATACTATTTTTTTTTTAATATTTTTTTTTTTATTATTTTTCTATTTAAGAAGTAATTTAAAAAGTAGCAATAATAATCAATAAACTCTCTGTTTTTCTTTAATATATATGTATGTTAAAAAGTAAACAAATATTTTAAAAAATATTTTATCATTTCTTTATTAAAGAGGTAATTTAAAAAGTAGAAAAATATTACAAAATATATTTTACATATATATATATATATTTTTAATTTAATATATATATTTTTAATCGCCTTATTTCTCTTTCTCTTTAGACGAATACACTCCTTCTATTTAATTCCTTAATTTGTATGAGCTTTTTAAAAGTCTTCTCTCTCTCTCTCTCTCTCTCTCTCTCTCTTTCTCTCTCTCTCTTTCTCTCTTACCTCTCTCTCTCTCTCTCTCTCTCTCTCTCTCTCTCTCTCTCTCTTTTCATTTCAACTGACTTCTTTCTTTGTCGCTGTGTATCTGCAGCAGAAGCTCCTTATTGACTCTCTCTTTGGATCACTCTTCTATTTTCATAGATAATAAGATAATCCCTAAAATAATATATATTTAATATAAGCTTTCTGTCAAATGATCTTACTAAAGCACTTTTAAAGCACTGTATTTCGCTCTCTTCATATTTCTCACTATATCTCATTCATTCTCTAACATGACTCGGAGTTGGCAGCTCTCCCTGCCCACATGAAATCCTCACCCAGGCATACATATACCACACTTTTCTGATAGTTTCATATTTTCTCCGTTTCCTCTTTATTATAGGAAAAGAGCATAAAGAATTGTGCCGCCTAGGTGTATCCGACAAATTTTAAATAAATCACAGCCTACCGCAAGCATGCAGTTCAGCTGCCAGCGAACGAAGATGGCATGCATAATTAGAGCAACCTGTCTACTGGAATGAATAAATTTGCGCACTGAATGCGACTCACATGCGTACACTTGAACATGAATGCGCAGCCGAAGAAATCTCAGCTCTATACACATATATATAGACATGAATGCAAGCATATGTGCGTTTCTGTGTAGAGTGTGGACATTTGCAAGAGCAGAAGCTGCAGAAATAAATAGTAAAAAATAAATAAATAAAAAATAATAGTAAAGAAATAAGCAAGCTCTATCATAAAGCGTTGACTGCCCTAGCCACAATAAATAAACTTGAAGCAGTATATTTTTAATTAAACAATTTTTGTATTAATTTAAACAGGTATTGCACTCATTAAAAATCTTTCAGTATTACAAAATTCAGTATTTATTTACATACATTTTTAAGGCTGGAGAATCAAGTCTAAGGATTTATTAAAATATTTTTGAATGGTTTTTAAAGTCACTTAGATCTTACTTATATTACATTTCTATATTATCTAATATATAATCTAAATTAGATGAAATTAAATTTTCTTAATATATTTATGCTATAACATATTATATTTCTATATTATATAATATTAGATGAAATTAATTATAAAGCGTGTAAATCGAATATCCACGCATTAAAAACTGAAAAGATTGCATTCCCAAGAGCTTAAGTCAAATATAAATTGAAAATGCAGATATTTAGCCAACTTAATAATAATTAAGGTATTTAAATATAAAAAAATATAAATATAAAAAAAAAAAAAAAAAATATAAAAATGCTCTATTAAGATAATGACAGAAAGCTTTTACCTTGATTACAGCTCAATTTCGAGTGGACGGCTGTCGAAGTGTATGAAAAGTCAACTGAGCAAAGATTTCATAGAAATATGTCAAAATACTGACAGCTCAAACGAAATCTGTTACTATAGCGAATAAGCAGCCTCTATTAAAGACTTTAAAATAAACTCAATCTTACTTTGTATAATTACGCCACAAATGAAGTTAAAACGAATTTTTGAATTAGCTCTTGAATTCGTTTTACATAGTTAATATTGCTGTAGTATTAGTGTAACAGCAAATTTCCTTTTTCTTAAACTAGACTTGACCTAGGCTTGAAAGCTCATAAAAACTGTTGCACACAATTGTGGATAATTATCTTGCTATGCTCCATAAGCCATGAAATGACGGACGTTAGCCACGTTTAGTGCATTCATTTCAGTCGAAAGGGAAACACAAAATGCCAACATTCAAATCATAATTATATTATATATATCTGTTCCGATTTCTGATTGCGCGAGTTTATTATTATTTTTCACACACTATTACATGTTGCAGAACTGTGCAGTTGGCTAATAGACATGACGATGGTGATTAAAAGTCTTAATGGGCCACATAGACTTGGCTAAAAGCAAAGCCCAAAGCAACCCCCAAACAGCATTGGGTGCTTATTGATATTTATGGCTTGAAGAGCCAGACTTAGTTGTTGCCCACTTAATATGTTTAGCAGAGTGTAGAATTTATGGCTCCGACTAATGGCTAATTCTGGCACACGAGTGCAATATTATATATGCCGTGTGTGCAAGTAAAGCTGAAACTTTCGAAATTATACGACTTTTCTGATTTATGTCTTGAATTTCACATAAATATATATAATAATTTATCGAGTTCAGCTCTCGATTAGATGGAAATATGTAGTCATCAGTGTTCAGGTTAATTGAAATAATATATATATATATATCATTTGCTCATTTCAATTATGCATTCTTTTCAACACACGTCAAATTGATTATATTATATAACTTAATTGTGTTTCATTAAAAACTCTCTCTCCCCCTCTCACTCTCTCTCTCTCTCTCTTTCTCTTTCTCATTATCTGCGTATATCCAATAATAAACAGACACGAGCATTTTCAAATAGGTTTTCGCTCCCCTGCCGCCACAGTGTCGACCAAGTTTATATCTCGTTTGGCATTTTCGACTGTTGTTGACATTAATTGCCAATTAATTTTGCTGCTGCAACATTAACAGAATTCAATAAATTAATAATTATTTGCACTCTTTGAGAACAAATATATATGCATATACCATTAACAGCTGGCTAAGTTAATTAAGCGAATTGTCAAATGCAAAAAAAAAAAGAGTTCTCTAATGTGAATGTCGATTTCATTCTTTGCTCGTGTTCATGCTAATAGCCATGCAATCGATGGTTCAGCTTAAATACTCATATAAGTAGAGCAAGTTAAAATTTTTTAGCTCCGCCTAATGGCAATTCAATGCGCACAAAAGTATGCTACAGTTTTTTGTTTCTTATTTGGTTGTTTTGCTTGAGCTTTAAACGAGGCCCAAAAGTCAAACGTGCGGAAGAAATGACAAACACTTGAAGTTCAGACACAAGGCAAGGAGAGAGACAGAGTGTGAGAGATAGAGAGAGAGAGAGAGCGAAGTGAGTAAATAACTGCACATTAGACAAAACAAAAGTTGAGGGCAAAAATCACTCATACGCACTATCTAACAAGCAACGAAATAGAAGGAGACGGATAGCTAGAGCATAGGGGCGTAAGACAAACCCAGACACACACACACACACACACACACACACACACACACACACACACACACACACACACTTATATACATACTCACAAGTTTATTTTCGCTTCAATGCAATTGTTTTGGCATCTGCTTTGCGAGGTGTTGGACTCGGCTTCATTTTAAAGCATTTTCTTATTTCTTCTGCTTTTTTTTTTTTTTATTCTTCTACTAACGAGAAGCATTTGCAGGACACATTATAAGCTGATATCCTGCCAGCGAGCCAACACAAGCAGAAGCTCAATTTCGATACGTGCCATCAAAGCATGCATAAAAGTTACAACAAACAAAATCTCATCCAAACCCACTTAGAGATGTATGAAAACAGAAATGAAATAAAAGTTTCGCTTTTGTTATTGCTGTCTGCTGGCTGAGCCTGACTCAATTTATGGTTTGATGCCCGCATAATTTCATTTTGTTTTGTTTGGCTTGATTTGCGCAGATAATGTGACAGCCCATAAAAGGCCTGACCTCAAAAAGATTTTGGTTTTTATGCTTATGCGTTAGTTTGTTTTTAAGCTCGTAAAATAAAGAGCATAATTAAAATGATTTTCATGGGCCCATAAACTTTTCAAACTCATTTCAATGTGCAGCGCAAAAGAAAACAACGAATCTTATTTAAAAAAAAAAAAAAAAAAATGAAATTAATTTAAATTAAAATTTATATCAAATCGATCGAATCACATGCGTTGCAGTGTCTGCCCATCGATAAATGTGCTTTTAATTGAATTGTAGCAATGCGCACTCAGCCATTCGCTGTTAACTGCATGTTTGCAATTAATAAATATTTGCACGTCGTTTTCTGTTCCGTTTATTAAGTAGCTTCGTGCTGTTCGCGTTCATCTTGCTGCAACCATAAATTTTAAATAGCCTGCAGCAGCAGCAGCAGCGACAGTAGAGAGCAAACACTTTTTCGGCATTCGCTTTAATGCTTTTAGTTTGTCCAGCGCCTTTTCCATGGCTTATCTCTGGCGCTATTAGTTTTGATAAATGGTCTATCGACGGTTTCGCTTTTACTTTTTCAAGCCCATCTGAAACAGAACTTTACGGTAGAATGCTTCTGTGCACAATAAGAAAGCGTTGCAAATCGTAGAAAACCTGTATCTCTTACTGCTGAGATTTAAGCATAATTATATGAAACAAGTATGAAAGAAATAGTCGAGACTGCTCGACTACGAGATCCCTGAGGAACTCTGCTAAAAACAGATATTCTTCTTCCTGCTTGGGTTGGGTTGTACGCTTAGAACTCCATTTATAGATGTTCAATCTTTAATAAACTTTCAGAATACATTAATTAAACTTAAATGTGTCCATTTGCCAAATTGCAAGTAGTAGTATTTAAAATACTTTTTTTTTTTTCAAATTGTTGGCGAAGAGGGCGTGGCATCCAAATTCTGATTACAAAATCTTCGTATCCCTAATATCAATATAAATATACAAACTTGAAGTCTCTGGCTCAAATGGTGTAGAAGTTGCGCTCAAAAAACGTATAGAAAAAGTAAACAAATTTTCGATATTTTTATCGATAATAAGGATATGGATGAGTTATCGATAAATAAATTCGTACTGCGTAACTAATATACGAATATTCATTTCAGTTCTCTAGCTTTTGTAGCTTACGAAATGTTTGCGTTCATACGGACGGACAGAAGGAGAGGGCTATATAGATTGATCGTGAATATATGTATATACATTATGGAGTCTGCGCCTCCTTTTGCCAATTACATACATTTTTACAAAACCAATATACACAGAATTCCCATTTTCAATGGATTCAAGTTGTAAAAACTTCATGGAAACAGAAAAATGAAAGGAATTGGTTTATTCCAACGAACTCCGAAAATCGAAAATCGACAGCTACATAGGTAACAACAGATTCCCTCTTGTAGCCTTCGTAAATGTCAGTTGAAGCATCGATATTTTCTATTTAAGAGAGCGCAGCAAGCTTTGAAGGCAAGCCAATAAGTCAAGGGGTCAATTAATAGGGCCAGTTGACAATAAAATGTCCAACATCTTTAAATGAATATTACATTGAAAATTAAATTATGAAATCAACATATTTATTACAAATAAACTTTAGCTTATCGAGGCAAAAAACTATAATCAATTCCTTAAAAATTAATTCCGTCTGACATTATTATAGGAGCTCCCAATTTATCGCCTTCTACTTACTAATTCATTTTGGCCCACTTAAAACATTCCACTTGAGTAAATATTAGATAGATCCAACTATTCAAATACAAATGACACAATAGCACTATGCAAAACACTTTGAATTCAGAATTAAGAACTTCACATGGCATACAAACCTGATAGACAGTCATCAAGATGCGCCGCAAGAGAAAAGAAAGTGGAGTATTAAAGTCTACCTGAATATACGACTGATCTGAGCTGGTGACGGCACGATAAGCAAAATAGTAAAATAATCGATTGTAGTGAATCAAATGATTATTTGATACATAAATGGAATGGAATAAGAAATACCACTGCACATAATTCGAATTTTTGTTCCTTATTTCCAAGCACAATAAATCAATATTACCATTTAATTTTAGCGCTGCTTAGCGGTCATAAAAATATTAATGATTTATCGATTACTTGCCGTCGACTAATTGAAATTAATAATCGTTTAGCTTCGCTTAATCATATGATTCAATAATCGAAAATAATGATTTGTTTGACTAATCTGAGCAACGAAATCGATAAAGTTTAATATACAAATATATATATATAAGATAATATAAATAAATAGATAATATATATATTAAATCTAAAGCTGTTTCTTTTTCCTGAAAACTAGACTAGCAATAACAATTGGAAAATTGTAGGAAATTGTATACCAGTATAATAAGATGATATATCCAAAGGTAATCATTATAAAAGGATAAAGAGATAAAGGACTACTTTAATGCCACCTGAATAATATTTCTGTGAAGATAAGTGTATTAGGCAGTTGAGATATTTTATTTGTATATCTATGTCTCATCTTAACGTAGCCAGCTCAATGTTAAGCAACGATTATAAATGGTTTTATTCACCGACTATGTTAAAAGATATAATTTTCAATTAATCAGCTCCATTTTCATACTCATACACGAAGTGAAATGATACATTGGTTTTATACAAGATCCGTCTGTTCATATATCCGTGGTCCGTGTGATTGGAAACTATTTCAATGCTATTGAAGCTAGCGACTTGGAAACGTTTTGCCTCGTGGTGAATAGGAAAATGCATTTTTCGTTATAAACCGAAACTAAAAGCAAAAGGTGACGGGGATCTTCTAAAAGTGACACGTGAGCCACTCTTACGACTCTAAAAATGTAATACACAAAATTATATTTCACGCCCACTCATATAAATTATTACATGAATTAACTTTTGAATCTGCTGAATTAATCTATGCTCATGGGGGATAAAGAAAATAGGGAAAACAGTTTTATTTATTTTTTTATTTTACAGTATTAAAGCTAGAAACTCAAAATTTAACAAGTAAATTGTTATAAATAAAACAATTCGATCCGTGGCATATCGCAAAATTGACATGACATGACTGATTAGTTATTCATTGCATTCTGCAGTCGGTACACCTAATTGTTGGTCTGCTTTTTCTTAATTGGACACCTTATTTGTCTCTGATAAATATTAACTGAATATTTACATGTACAATTCTGAAACATGAATAGGTATAGACTCAAAGCGGAAAAGTAATCGTATATCTGTTAACGCACTCACAGTGAGTATACAGTACACCAATTTTATTTGGAGCATCAATGACTTCTAGAACTATTAACAAGTTCAGAGATACAACAATTATAATCGATATTTAGAATTGAGGATAGTATAAGATATATTATTCGCACAATTTTCCAATTGTTGTTGTTAAGAATTCGCATTAGTCTACTCGTCAGATCATGCAACTTTGTTTGTATGAAGATTTCTATTTATTTAATCTGCAGATTGTAACAATTTCTTATAGCTATTTGTATTATATGTATTATAAACTTAGTTGATTTCGTGTGTTGGTTCGTGGTCATGATCAGTTATCAGTTATCGTCATCTATTCTATTAGCCCTTCAAGTTCCACTTGTTTTGTGGATTGCGGCGCCTCTTGATGACTGTCTTGCCACCCTTCCTGACCACCTTCCACTTGCGCTTCCTCCTTGTCTTCGTGCCAGTTGCGGGAGCTCCTGCTGCTGTAGTAGTTGCGCCTCCTGGTGCTGCTGTTGTGGGTAGATCAGTCGGAACTGTCGGGTCAGTCGGTAGCAGGGTTGATAGAATGCAGACTGGATTGAGGACGTTAACTGGATCACTGCATTCGATGCAGTCCGGGGGAACATTAGGGGCAGTGCACGCCTCCTGTGCAACGCTCATAGGCAGATACGAAAGGCAGATGGCCAGGAGGGCACAGCTTAGTGCGATTACTTTCACTTCCATCTTACTCAGATCAGTTGGTGAATGATACTTTTACCGCAAACTCAACTGCTTATATAGTAATTCAAAATGTTTGGCATAGTTTAGACAGCTGTTGCCTAATATGCGACTTCAATGCTCGTATTAAAAAGTCGTCCATGCTTCGCTTTGTTTCAATTATCTGGCAAATCAAACAAAGCAAACAAAACAAATTATATAGAGTGTGTGCTTATTTGTTGTTTTCTTTGCCAAAAATGCGGACCATAGAATTTTTCTAGTTACTCAGTTGGAACCACTAGACATTTGAATAATGAGTGTGGCACCATAACCCATAAGTGGAAATAACTAATATAATGTCTGCTTTTAAACAAATACTTATATAAGGATATAAAGAATAATATTTAGCATATCTCTGTCTCTATCTCTCTCTCTCTCTCTTCTCATATTCTTTCCCTCTTTCGCCCTCTCTCTCTCTTTTTCTCTTTATCTTTATATCCTTCCCTCTCTTTCTCTCTCACTCAATCTCTATCTCTCTTCACTCTCCCTCTCTCCATCTGTCTATCTCTTAATCACAATTGCACCAGTGGATGTATCCCAAACAACTTCACATTTCATAGAAAGAGACTATACAGTATGTTATTGTCAAGTAAGGCTTCGTACGCAGTACATAACAAATATGCTCGTCTAAACGATGCGAACGAGCAGAGTCTATACGCAGGTATCGGTGTGAATTTGCTAAACAAAACAGGACATTTACATGCATACAGACGGACGGACGAGCAAGAGAGCAGATGTTGAGGCGAACAGACGAACAGTAGATGGCTCTGAATAGTTAAAACAAGCTAGAAAGCTGTAGTACATTACTGTGGTGGCTGCGAGGATGCTAATGTCTTTTAGATAATCGCAGGCATGCGGTGCCCTTAGTAGCCAGCTGGCATATTAAACAAAATGGCGTCGACAGACACACACACTAACACATATACACGTACACACTTGGCAGTAGCATGAGCAGCAGCAGCAGCAGCAGCTTAGTCGATTCGAATGCCTAAAGCTATGCTAACATTTTCATGCCATTTGATTTTACTTTGGTTCGTTATCTGCTACGCCTCCAAGCGTCGCTCGCCCCGAGCAGCCAGGCAACACATGTCCTTGCTGTTGCCGGATAGAGCAGGAGCCAAAGCAGCGCCTAGGCTATTAGGCTTATCGTTTTCATAATTTACTAAAAATAATAAGCAAACCGGGATTTGTCTGTATGGATTTGTTCACATGTGGCAATGCCAACGGCCAGCTAATGCTCAGATTATGAGCAAAATGACCAGCGCAATGAAAGGTAAGGTAACAATGAGGTCATACAGGTTGTGCACATAGCAATCGAATCAATACAAATTGCGAGCAAATACCAAACGCAAAGCATGTGTGAATATTATATAACAATTTACTTCGAATTCTCTTATTGTCTTCCGAGATTCGGAATTGAGATTCGAGATATGTTGGCTAGTGTAACCTGTGTAATATATATAAAAACAGTTCAGCTAAAACAAGTGCCCCGGTGGGCAGCTTGGCTCATGAAATCAAAAAACCTAAATTTGATATCAGAAACGAATATATCGCTAAAAATTACCTGGATTCGACATAGAGACTTTTTAAAGTAAAATTAAGAAGTCTGCCTATTTACCCCTGAAGCTGTGTTCTCTGTGTTCGCTATCTCTCTCATAGACTTAAAAATATAATATATATAAAAACAAGTAAGAAAGCTGTAGTCGAAACTGCTCGACTACGAAATCCCCTGAGCTTCGAATTTTATAACTGGTTCCCGATAAATTCGTTCATCGATAACTTTGCAAATATACAAGTTATCGAATTTCTGAAACAAACTCGTACTGCGCGTGCAATATACGAACCTAACACAAAAAGAATGAACTCTCTAGCTTTTGTATCTTCGGAAATCGACGCGTTCAAACATACGGACAGACGGACAGACGGACGGACGGACAGACGGACAGACGGACGGACAGACAGACGGACATGGCTATATCAACTTTTCTCGTCACCCTGATCAAGAATATATATACTTTATGGGGTCTGCCACGCCTCCTTCTGCCTGTTACATACTTTTAACAAAACCATTATACCCTGATTTCCCATTTTCAATGGGTTCAGGGTATAAAAACTTTTACTAATGAGAAACTCAACAGTTTTTCTATTCAGGAAAATATTCCAATTTGGTATACTCATGATACGCTTAACCCCAATGTGTTTTGGCTTTCTGGTAAAACTCAAATGCCACGCTCTTTGTTAAGTAATTTTAAAGGCAACAAATAGCCAAAAAGGTCAAGTGGGATTAATTAGGTTTGTTCGCTTAGCCCTAGCCTTTGTTTCAGTCACAGATTTCATTGAAGCCAAATTTATTTATTTATTTATTTTATTTTTTTGAGTCAGTTACAAAAGAATTTAAATAAATCGTTTTATAGCCGGATTTGGCACGTTTTTAAACACAGATTTATTAAGTTGATTTAGAGCACAAAAGAAAGAAATATAGATATATTCTGAGTATAGTGAGAGAGGTAGATAGAAATAGATATATAGAGATATCGAATATCTAAGCAGATCTCTTAAATGTTATATAATTATCTGACTTAAAACTAATTTCTATGGCAATTATTTAGTAGTCAGAATTTAGCTGTAAATTACATAACCCAAACTTTTTAAAAATATTATTTATTATTTAGTTTTTATTTATTTAGTATTATATATATATAATTTGTTATTTTGCTCAACTTGTGCTATTTGACTTTTATAATATTTAAAGAATAACCGAGGCAAAGCATATTGCTTATAAAATTTCTCTTTAAATTTTTTATTTATTTTTATTTATATTTCTAAAAGAAAATATTGTAAGTTAAATATATATATATATAATTGTTTTTTTTTTTTTTATTTTTATTATTGAATTCTAAACAGAATTCATAAAATATTATGGAAAATAATTTCATTCCGTAACTAAACTAATCCGAATAGCAACGAGGGAGGTAACAGCTTTTTGGGCTTATGCGTTTGCCACACTCACACACTTTATTTACTAAATATTTTACAATAATCAAGTGCTGCAATCAGAGCACTCACAGCTAACCAGAAGAAGATAAAAATCAAGAGGCACTGGAATAGAGAGAGAGAGAGAGAGAGAGAGAGAGAGCGAACATAGTTTGTTACGACTATGGACCAATAAAATATGCATGACAGAGCATCCAGTGAAATCCTCAACAAAGCTGACATGTAATATGTATTGTGCATGTGTGTGTGTGTGTGTGTGTGTGTGTGTGAGTGTGGGCGAACACTTTTTGAGTGTGTGAAAACATGAAAGCAGCATAGAGGCACATTCATACGCTCACACACATATGCACGCTGCACGCATACAAAGCAGCCTGATCAAATATTTATAGAGATAAAAATACACGGCAAAGGCGCATAAAATTACTTAAGTGTGAATTTGAGCTGAATGAGAATGCAATGCGGTGCGAGCATTTAACAGGTAGCCAGCCAGGTAGCCAGCTAACTAATTTCACATACTGGCCAAAAAATGCCGCAGCTCTGATTTATTGTTTGGTCCCGGTGCTGCTTTGCTCCTCTGCCGCAATGCTGAAATGAATTATTGCCGGGGAGATCAGAGGCTGCTCCTTTCGACTGGTCAGCTCAAAAGAAGCTTAACTCTCTCCCTCTCATTCGCACTCTATCTCTCTCTCTGGCTCTCTCTCTCCCTCGTTGCCGCTTTCAGCTGGCAACTTAATGTCACCCATATACGCTCGGGAATTATGCAAATATTTTTATCCATGTGTGAGTGTGCATGTGAGCCATTTTTTGCTGGCTCGGTCTTAACTGGTTCGTTTCATTTGTTTGTTTGTTTTTTTTTTTTTTTTCTTTATTTGCCTTTGCATTTAGTTTATGTTTTATTCTTAATACTTCGTGCTGACAGTAGTTATGAAGTACTCTTAAGGCCAATAAGCCCATTTCTCCGTCAATTAGACATATTCGTAATTCACTTTTAAAATCAAACTTAATTGCCTTTGCTGCTAAGCCTTGCAAATGAATGAATGAATAAGTGCCACATTCTATAGTTGATTGGAAATATATTTGATTTACACTTGAGCGTGCAGCAAATCCCAGCTACGGTCCTTGGCTGGAGCCCACAACAAACGCTTGACCACATTTGCATAACCACACAAAAACCATATCATGCTCTATTTACATAACCCGACTGGTCCACTCTTGCACTCCATTGAAACTTTTGGCCAACCAACAGCATCAAGTATACGTCATGTATGCGAAACTCGAATAAAATAGAATAGCCACAAAATGCAACAAAAAAAAAAAAAACAACAGCAAAATACAAAATAAAATAAAAACTGCAATAGAAATACTAAAATGTTGCTAACGGCCATTAAGTGCAAATAGCCGAGTGCCAACAGCCACAGTGGAGCACAGTTTCGAAAGTTGTTTCAAATATACTTGAGGATGTTCCAGAGCGAGTTGCATGCAAACTCAAGGGGACAACTCATATCGAAGAGCTATTACAACAATGAGATGGCCGACAAAAGTTCTTCCACTCGACACACAACTTCTGCGAAACAGCTCAAAAATATGTGCAAAGAAATTTGTATAAATGGACGAAACTATGCAAAAGCATATTGCATGCAATGTACACACATAACGCATTTCCTCCCACATTTCACACCAGACACACACATCTATCTATCATGCATAAGAGCCACAACATTACTAATAAAACTTATAAAGAATCAACAAATAGGGGTGGTCAAGTAGAGAGCTTCAAATGGAAAATACTCTTACTGCTGGGAGAGCTGCTTGCTGAAACATTCCAGCATACATATTTACATATATATATCGCAGATAAAATTGTATGCTTTGAACACTTTTATACAAAAATATATAATAAACAATTATAAGAAAAAATAATATTAATATAATAATTTGACTTTCAAGTTTTAGTGAATAATCAAAGAAACGATTTTTTTTTTCAAAATTAAAGGCTGCCATTCTATGTATTTCATTGTTTTTTTTTTTTTTAATTTCTTTTTACACTTTTCTAAATATTATATTGACAATTAAAATATATAAAATATTTATAAATTGCGTTAAGTATACTTTAACCTAAATTCAATAGTCTTGCCTTCAAGTTGTTAGAGATATGTTGACATACATTAAATTCAATCGTATTTGAAATCTGAAGAACTTTTTATCTATTTTAACGCAATTTGAATTCCTATTTTTTATGTATTCCAGGCAAAAAACTATTATAAACAGCTAGAGATATTTATCAATGTGACTTTAATAATAATTAAGATTTATTTTCATTATCTTGATTACTTCCAAAATCAATTACAAAAAAAAAAATAAATAAAAAAAAAAACAAATAATGAATATAAATAAATTTAATAACCATTCTACTAACAACTGTTCTACACGTTTCAAAAGCTGTCAGAAAAGAGTTATATACTGTATTTTGGACAAAAAGCCTTACGAAAATGCGAGAGAAAGATTGAGAGGAAAAAAATTAGATAGGCTGAGAAAGAGTGAGATGGGGTGAGAGATAGAATAATATAGAGAGTGAGAGAAGAAAGTAAGGGAGAGAAAGAGAAAGCTGTGTTTTCATTGTTCATTCATTTTTGTTTTATTTGTTTTATGTATTTGTCTTATTTATCAACAAGCACAAAAATCGAGAAACGAATTCAGTCAACTGACAAAATTAGTTTGATTTTGTTTATCGTTATGAATAATAATATATGAATAATAATATTTCTATATTGTTTTTTTTTTTTTTTTAATTCATTTTATTTATTTATTCTATATTAAATGTGAAATTTATTCAAACATTTCGAGGCAAATCGAAAAAAACTTTACTTACAAATTATTAAAAAATAATTCAAATATATTTTTATTTTTTAATTTTTTTTATTATAATAATGAATAATTTAGGATATATATATATATATATATATATATATATATATATTATTTTTTTTTTTTTTTTTTTTTTTTTTTCGCAATGCATAAAAGAATTTATAAAAAATATTTTCCTTACAAAATAAAATTTTATACAAATTGTTTTGTATTTTTATAGAATATATTGGAATGAGCTATTAGTAATTAAAAAATGAAATGAATTGAACAGATTGATAATTATTTTAATCAAAATTTTATTATAAAAATAATTATGAAAAATAAAAAAAATTAGATTTTTGCTTCAGTTGCTTCTAACACAGATATTGAACATTTTGAATTAAAGCCAGATTTAATGTCTATCCATTGTTTGACGTGTCTAAAACTTTGTGTTTCCATTTGAAAATCAAGCAAAAGCCAAGTTAAAATTGAAGGCAAAGTATTTGACAATATCACTTGTCTAGCAAAAAATAAAAAAAAAAGAAGGATATGTGCATGAAGATTTCTGGGCAATTATTCATGCTTTAATTGAATTGCGGGCACGCCATGTGTGACAGAAATTAAATTTCCCCCCTTCGGCCAAAACACAAAGCACAGACGTCGCTGCAATTCAGCTGCCATAACATTGGGCTAAAATAAAAATTTACTTTCAACAATTTTTATAAGACCAACAGCAACAGCAGCGGCTGCTGCTGCGGTTGCCTGGCTCAGTGCTTCATACAAATTAATGTGCTACGGTCTCTTTCATGGTGTATTTCGCTCTTTCTCTCTATATACATATATATATATATATATTGCTGTCCCATCCTAGCTCGCTGGCACGCATGTCCTTAGGGCTATTTGCTGTGCCTTGTGCATTAATTTCATGCCTTAATGCTCGTACACACATAAACAGGCAAACACACACACACACATTCACGCACGCACACATACAGTAAAACATGTTGACGTCATAAGTGGTGCGTGGAAATAGAGATAGAGATAAAGAGAAACAGAGAGAGAGAGAGAGAGAGAGAGAGAGAGAGAGGTGATGTAGATACTAGAAGTGTTGGCGTCAAAACGATTTGTCGTCTAATTGCGGTAGATTTTCACCACTTTCCTGTGTGCTTATACACACACTCCTACACACACACACACACACACACACACACACACACACGCATACACTCATTCACTCATTTATGACTAAATATCTCTTTGCAAGAGTGTGTGTGAGTGCTGCACTAATAGAATTTGAATATTTTATATGCTATTGCGCATAATTATGGCTAAACATTCAACGGTTAGTTAGTTACGCTTTGTTCTGCTCAAATTAACCACAAATTCATAATTCATAATTCATTTTATTTACTTAAATTGCGAATATTTTCGCTGAGCTAGATACGACGCTATATTAAAGTGAAGCCTCGAACTCATAACTGAGCTTAAGCAAGCTAAAATATAAAATAAAGTTACAGCATGGTAGTTGCTATTGGGAAAAAAAACATAACATGTATATATATATATATATGGACATATGTATATATAAAGGCCCAGTGCATGGGTAGGCATTAAGAAAATCCTAGCGCTAAGCCCATGGAAATCAAATTGTATTCCAACAGCTGGCCGCGCCGAAATATAAATAAATACGTAAAAAGTCTATAAAAATACAATAAAAACTGAACATACATATATATACATATGTATATGTATATGTATTGCAGCTGCACTGTGGTCAAAGCATACAGGAAATTGCAATGAATTTTCGGTTCATCGAAATTAAATTTTATGAGCTGCAAAAATTCAATGAACAAATTGGGAAAGTAAATAGACTTAAAATTGTTTAAGCAATCATCAGAGCTTATACATGTTAAATATTTTTCGAATTGAAGCCTATTTGAACTATTTAGAACTGCCCTAATTGCTCTCATTTGGAGAATTAAATTGTTTACTTAGCTTGAAACACAGAGCTTTTAAGTTATACAAAGGCAAAAAGCATACAACACTGTGCCACCAATACTTATGAGTTGACTAATAATATTTTTTAATAAACATAGAAATTAGACAATGCACAATTTGAATAACATCACTTATCCGACGTCTAACCTTCCGAAAACACATACAATTCAGGGCAAGGTTAAGAAGATGTTTTGATTATACAAAAGTAGAACTCTGTAGTGAACGCAATTTGACTATGTCGAATACAAATCTAGGAATAAACATCAAAATGTCATCGAAGCAAAATAGATACCCTCCTCATAAATGCTAAACTACATAAAAACTCCACTGAACTAAATTTTCAATCTTCTTATATTATCTGCCATCTGTCGGAAAACTCGGTTAGAGACTAAACTACTGAAATATTTTCTCAATTAATCATCAAGAAAAGTATAAATAAATACAAAAAAAAATAAATAAAGTTTCAATTTGAATAAAAAAACTAAGCACTAAGATAATTAACTTTTAAATTTTTTGATCAGTTGATTCAGGCTTTTGTTAAAACTTTAAAGAAAGCTTCAGGTGTGCTAACAATAAATTCAACAGTTGGCATATATTTTCAAACAAACAATAAAAAAATTCCCACAGCTGTAGGTTATTGACAAACTTAACACAGATGTTGAAGTAAGTTTTCTCAAATAGTCTCAGAATATAAACCATGTCAGTAACTACGTCAATCTCTTTGAGTTTTTCTTAGGAAATTATATTGTTCTATTCAAGTCAAGTCCTTTTTAACCACATCCCGACTCACTGTGCATTGCAGCTAGAGCTTAGTCGCATGTGTGAGCGGCAATGCTGTTGCTGGTCAGTAAGTTGATTTTATATGCAGGCGCTATGAATTTTATTATCGCATAAAAATAAAATAAAAAAATGCCAGGCAAAAAAAAATAAATAAATGGTTAGAGAATGGTAAATTTTTGGTATTTGAAAAAAATGCGAACGCTAAAGGCCAGCGCGAGAGAATGTCCAGGGCGCTCGTTATCAGGCACTTTGTCTTTGGTGGCATTGGGGTTTTTCTAAACTGCATTTTAACGACTCCCTGGACGAGGCCAACAAAAGTAAATTTTACCACACTGAAAGGGAGTGCTGAAAGAGTGCTCTCATATACGTACATGTGTGTGTGTGTGTGCAGTCACATGCGAGAAATATTTCGGGCAAGTGCTGTAGAATATTTTTAACGACACAGCGGGCGACGCAGGCCATTTGAGCGCCTAATGAAAATTGATTTGGTAAAATTGAAAATTTTCTTCATTCAACTTGAGCAATTTTTCTAACGTGCTCATTTACATTACTGCAAATGTCTCTGCACAAAGGGTCCGTCCACAAAGATTTCAATAGTACAAAGCAAGCATTAATCATTTGCGTTAAGGTTGCTTTCTTCTTCCTTTCCCTCATGTGTGCCGAGTGCCGAGCATAATAAATGTCGCTATTCACATTTTTAAATGTGACACAAATGTCTTTTATGTTCTTCAGCTTGGCCATTAGTCCGAAAGGGGCAAATCGTTCGAATGTCACAAATTGAGCCGGCTTAATGAATTGCACAAAAAAGGTTGTCAATGCTCATAAATATTGACCCAAAACAGATTCGAACAAACATAATTTAATAAAAACAAATATATATATTTAAAGTGTATATGCAGAAAGATATATGCTATTTATCATAAATAAACACACTTTGGAAAATAAATGCGAATAAAATCAGCTGAAATTACGTTTATTTAGTTTATCCATTATTATCATAATAATTGTAGGCGATTATAGAGCTTTAGGTGGGTGAACATAAATTTCAGTTTAATAGCAAAATAATTAATTTAGATGAGCATTTTATTTTTTTCTGCATTTCACAATTAAGCGTTAAATGTTAACTTCATTTAATGCGATGGCTTAAGCCATGCAAATAACTATGGATAATCCAATATGACTTCAATTTATATATCATATGTTGTATACAAATATTATTAAATCAAACCTATTACTCAAAAATTTACGTTTGGCTTAAACATGTTTTAATTGTGCTGGAATTTTAATAAATATTTTTTTATAAACTTGATAGTAGCTTAAGAAATTGTCAGTTAAGTTGCGTTCAACTTGAAGTCTGAGTCATTGCAAAAACACATAGAAATTGTCTATGAATATTATTAATTTCGAGAGAAAATAGAACTGTCAACAAGTATTTATATTTTATTTTTGGAACTAAGAAAATTATATTGTTAAATTATTGAATAAAAATTTTCAATATTTTTGCTTTTTATAAATCTACATGTTTAACCATTTATTTCAACTCACTTGATGTTTATCTATAAATATTTTTGTTATGAAGCACAATAAAATTATAATTAATTGATCTTTTTTATTTATTTATTTTTTTTTTCATAAATATTTTAAATTTGAACTTCTCATTGTTGTTGATGTTTTATTTTATTCATAATAATTTAAATACATTTGTTTAATATATTACTTGGATTTCTAAAAATTTTCAAGCTTGTTTATTATTATTAAATATTAAATTTAATAAAATAAAATATTGAATATAATAATAATAGAATGTATAATATATTGAAAAACAAAATTAATTTGTTTCTTTTATTTCTATTTTTATTAATTAATTCAACAGTTTCTTTTTCAACCCAAATATTATTCTCATCTTTAATTTATTTTTCTTATTTTTTATTTGAATGCCCCAATTTAAACAGAATCAAAAAGTTAACAATTGGCAAAATGTTCATTGCCATTTTATGCAAATTGGTAAAAGATTTTAGCCAAAAAATGAGCGATAACGGGATTTGCTGTATGGCAGAAACAATTATGCGCCTCTTTCAAGCGTCGCCTATCACAATCTGCATAAATTATATGAAAATTCATTTTCCAAACTTTTTCATTGGCACAAAAAAAATAAAATAAAATAAAAAACAAAAAGAGAGAGAAAAAAAAAGAAAATGAACTTTTATCAAGCATCTCAGGCAAAATTTCAGGCACCGAAAATGTTGTGCAAATATTTAAACATCGAGCGGTGGCATTTCATTTCGTACTACGCGGGATTAGTAGCGGGGACAGATGGGCGTGGCGCATGCAAGCGTATAATTCAATTATGGCGAAAAGCACCGGAAAACAGCAATAGCCAAGAGCCGAAAGAGCGCGAAATCAAAAAATTGCAATGCCAGCCATAACAGAAAAGCACAAAGCCCAAAAAAGAAAGCCAAATGCAAAACAAAAATGTTGCCTAAAGTGGGCCAAATGCACAATATAAAACGCTGAACCACTTGAGCATATCATTGGCCAGACAACAGCCTAAAGAGAACGATTAAGGCAAACCACAAGAAACAACAACAACAAAAAGCAAGCCGAGAAAATCATAACAACTGAAGAAGCGTTCAGCGGCCAGCGTCATGGCCATCGTCCACTGACGAGAGAGCCAGAGCTGCGAGCCAGCCATATTTGCTATGTAAATAATTTAAACCGGAAATGACGTAGATTATGTGCTAGCAGACGGAAGTAACTCAGGCCCCAGCACAAGGCGCTGACCGAAGCGAATGAAACAACATGAAAAAAAAAAAAAACAACGAAAAACGAATACGAATTTGCAAACAATAGACAGCCCCGACCCCTGAGCCAGTCAGGAAGAGGCAACATTTTTGCCGTTATTTGCATTTTTCTAGCCAACAACAATTTGCTTTCTCTCTCTCTCTCTCTCTCTCTTTCTGTGTCTCACTCTTCTTGGTTTTTTGTGCTTACCAAAATAAATTCAAATTACAGCAAACCAAGACTAACATAGAAAAAATAAATAAATATATATAAACAAGCAAAAAATTGTCCATGATGCGCATTTTTTCTCTTTTTATACCCTGAGCCCATTGAAAATGGGAAATCAGGGTATAATGGTTTTGTTAAAAGTATGTAACAGGCAGAAGGAGGCGTGGCAGACCCCATAAAGTATATATATTCTTGATCAGGGTGACGAGAAAAGTTGATATAGCCATGTCCGTCTGTCTGTCCGTCCGTCTGTCCGTCTGTCCGTCTGTCCGTCTGTCCGTCTGTCCGTCTGTCCGTATGTTTGAACGCGTCGATTTCCGAAGATACAAAAGCTAGAGAGTTCATTCTTTTTGTGTTAGGTTCGTATATTGCACGCGCAGTACGAGTTTGTTTCAGAAATTCGATAACTTGTATATTTGGCAAGTTATCGATAAACGAATTTATCGGGAACCAGTTTTAAAATTCTAGCTAATTCATCTTTAGAGTTAGAGTCTCCAAGTCTTCTGCATATATATAGATACTAATTTAATACAATTTCGGTTTTTGTCAGATTTTGGATTCCGGTCCCCAATTAGCCCCACCACCCCCAAATGTGTAAAAAATGCATTTCAAATACTAGAGACATACAGTTTGGTTTGGCATATAGATATGAATATCATAATCTTAATCTGAACATATCAATATGATTGTCCATCTAGAAACAGAATTATTAGTTCATAAAGTTTTCTATTCAAAACCCATGTGGCGCAGCAAGCAAGGCAACGACACAGCAAGACGCATTGCGGGCGCACATACATACATACATACATACATATTTATGTATGTATATGTGTGCAAGCGTAGTTCAGCGTGTGGCTGCAATCGTACATACATACATATGTACATATTTGTGCATGTAAAGCTAATTGTAAAAGAGTTATGATTTCTAAAAAAAAAACCTAAAATGTTAAAAAGAATATGTACATAGATCATATGCTGAACTCTCATTACATTCCATTATATACAATATTTAAAAATTTTAAAACAATTAAAATAACAATGGAAATGCAAGCAACGTTGAGCAATGCAAATCAATTTTCGTATGCGTGTGCACATATGTATGTATGTATGTATGTATACACACAAAAAGTCTTGGGCTGTTTTCTATGTTGCTATGCGTGTATATTCTAAGAATCACAATTGTTTTTGAATTCCGTTAGAATTGTCTTTGAATTGTATTTGTATTTTCAGCCACTGCTTTAGTGTTTCTTTCGTATATGGCGAATTTCATTCGTTTTCGCTACTCTGCCGTTTAAGTGAGCCGTGGTGTAGATGGCTAGACAGATGCAACGAATGTTAGGGTGTCGAGGGTTCTAGCCTCGCCTAAGCCCTTCATAATTTATTATTTTTATTTTTATTTTTTTTATTATTTCTTTTTTTTTTTTTATTATTATTTATTCTTTTCTATTTGATTTTCGAAGATACAAGAGCAACTGCGCGGTTAGCAGAGCGCGTGCTTATACGTGCGTAAAGAAAAAGAGTATCACTTTTTTGCAGGGTTCAGGGTATCTCGTAGTCGAGCCGTCTCGACTAGAGCTTTCTTACTTGTTTTCATTTTCTGTTAAGTTCGGCATTTCTTTTATATGCAGATTGCTTAATTTACCGTTAGGCGCACAACTATTCAAACAGCAAAATGGTATACGTATGTGTGTGTGAGTGTATGTGTATGTGTGTTAGTGTGCATTGTTACTTAGTTAGCTCTTCAATTTCACATAGACTATTCGAGACTATTTTTTTTGCTTTGAAGATTATCTCTATATCGATTTTCAGAATGTATATTCAGTTAAAAAGGGTCTAGCATTACTTTAAGCTTTAAAATTATGATGATATTAAAATTCATGTAAATAACTTGATGTATTACAATCATTCGTAATATTTCTCTGGTCTTCTTCAATCCACTTCAAATAGCACCTGAGCCTTGAGTGAGAATTAAAGCCCAAAGACCTCAAGACCTAGTATCCTAGGTCTTCACTGAAAAACAATGTATTATTTATATTTCATAAGTCCACCATATAACTCTTTCTTTCTTTAATCTACATGTTCAGAAATATAAATTAAATTTCAGATTAAATTATATTGCCTAAAATGTAGCATATGTATATATATATAAAAATTAATTTAATAATTAATTAATAAAATCACAGTAAATAAATAAACAAAAAATAAAATGGAATAAAATCAAATAATATTCAATTAAAAAAAAATTTGATTTAGATAGCAAGTAATGGTTCATTCATTACTTATTTATTTTACTATTTCTAGTATTTTTTTAAATTTAATTTGTAACTCCATCATGTACATTAAATATCTTACATTTATAATAAATCATTTAATGAAATATATATTTTATTAGATTTATATATTATATTATAAATATATAACATTAAATACATTTATTTATTTTAATATTATTTTTTTAATTGGTTATTTTTTAACTTTATCACGTACATTAAATATCATATATAAATATATGTCATTTATTCTAATATATGTTTTATTTCATTCATATATTCATAAAAAAAAAAATCAATTAAAAAAAATTGGATTTAGATAGCAAGTAATGGTTCATTCATTACTTATTTATTTTACTATTTCTAGTATTTTTTTTTTTGTTATTTAATTTGTAACTTTATCATGTACATTAAATATCTTACATTTATAATAAATCATTTAATGAAATATATATTTTATTAGATTTATATATTATATTATAAATATATAACATTAAATACATTTATTTATTTTATTATTATTATTTTTTTAATTAGTTATTTTTTAACATTAAATATCATATATAAATATATGTCATTTATTCTAATATATGCTTTATTTGATTCATATCAAATATATTGAATGGGTTTATCCCTAGCAAACTACCCCAAACTCGAATTTCTTATTAACTTTAAGGCGATTTCACAAGGGGGTTTCTCTTCTTAAATACAAAAATGAAAACAGATTACAATATGCAAGTATAGTTATAAATGCATACGTGCAGAGTGCGCAAATTGCTCGGCACTTTCATAAATTATTGGCAACTTAATGCTCGCAGCTGGTTTTTGGTGGACATGCATAAGCGTTCATATATATATTTTTGGTAATTGCGACAAAATTCAGACACTAAGGTTTATTTATTTACCACCTAAAAGCCTGCTATGAAAAGCAATAGACACTGCTGCGAAAGCCGTCCGACTGCGTGACTGCTCGACTGCCTGCCAGGCTGTAGCCATACAGCTCGAACGCTTGTCTATAAATCGAGCTCTGCAGCGGTCATAAAGTAGCTCGCAAGCCAGAGTTTTAGATAAAATGACAGTCGACTCGACTAATACCCTTTGATTGCAAAAGAATATATATGTAATGCATCCGAACTGCATGAAATGGAATGAATGGAATGATCATTCTCACTAGAGTCCTCTTTCTGCTTTGTACTCAATTTTGCTCTATTGGTATATCTCAGTTTTTTGTTCATTCTTTTTCATTCTCGATCTTTAACTTTTGCTATCTTTTCCGTCTCTTTAACGTTTCAGTTTCTCAGTCTCTGTCTCTCGCCCACTCTTTTTGACTTTCTGTCATTATCTAACCCTTGGCTTATTTTTTCCCACAATACAATTCTACATTTCGTTTCCACATATATATAGAAAATTTTAACTGCATCATAGTAATCATAATATTTGTATACCCAATTACCAATTCTCAAACAGGATATTATATCATATGACCTTGAGTCACATATTTTTAAGCTGTATGGCGACAGCCTATGAAAATCCTATAAATATACAACAAAAATTCACAAAAAGTAACAACAAAATGCGACAAAAAACAACAACAACAACAACCACAACAATAAGAACAAAATAAACACAATAAATACACTTGGAGCATCGCATCTGAGCTTCGTGACCAAATGAGGCCTAACGGGCTATAAAAATTACGAGCTAAATGGCGACGACTACTGCAGAGTGTCTGACCGAAAGCCCAAAAGACAGTCAGACTGACAGAGAGTCAGACTGACTGGCTGGTCGGATGACTGGCTTTTTGTATTCAATTTGCAGCAGAGTCCGAGAATTGATGTCAAAGGCGTAGCCGGCAAAATTCATTGACACATAAATTACAGACTGTGAAAATCGCTTTAATGAAAGCTCATGCCAGGGAGCAGAGTCTTTTTTAGCATAGCTTCCTGTGTGGCTCCCACTAAAATATATATACATATATAGTATTTGCTTTACTTTTTCATTTGCTGACCTGGACGGTCGAGAGTTGGTGGCCCACTTCAAAAAGAAGCACAATTCGCAGCGAACTCAAAGGAAATCCGAAAAGTAACGGAAACAATTTATTTAATAAACCTCCTTAGCTTTGAGCGTGGTCCGAATACCTTAGAAAATTATAAACGGTAGCTGGAGGCGGTGGGGACAGGCTGAACGTAAAAGACGTTTTTTTTTTTTATTTTTCTTGTTTGAGTACGGGCCACAAGCAATGCTGCGAAAGACCGCCATAAATTATAAATATTACGCAAAAAGGCAGCGGCAAATGGCCAATGGCTTGGCCCACTCACAACTTATATCTAAACAACCCATGTGTGAGAGAGACCTTTTGTGAATTGCCTAAAAGGACTTCGATAGAATGGTTAGGTCGCCATGCATTACCCGTGAACGCGTAACATTGTTTGGCCCGAGCTGCACTGCTCCAACTATGGGATAAATAGATAAATATAAATTATAGACAAAAAATATTAATAATTCCTCAGCAGCATGGTCACAAAATAATCTAAAAATAAATTCAATTAAAACACACTATAAATATATATATATACCTATAATATATTAATTATATTGCAAAGGAATTTTGAGATGAATCTAATATATACTATGTTGGAATCTATTAATAATATTTATATATACGATTTGATATAATATATTAAAATAAGCTAGCATTATGTCTTGCCTCGATTTTTACTATAACTTTAGTTTTGGTTGAAAAACTATTATTTTTCATATCAAATAAATGTGCTAAATATGTATAACTTGTTTGCATATAAATATTTATATTTTAATACAAATATTTATATTTAATTACAAATTAATATTTAATTTGTATCAAGTAGAAAAACATATTAGTCTCTGACACATATTTGATATACTTTTTTAATGATGTGGCTCATTTCAAGCGATTTCATTGAGTTTGATCTATTTTAAGTGAGCCTTAGCCGCAACAAAATAATTTTACTGAAGTATCCAAAAATAATAGTAGGAAAATATAAATTAGAATTAAATTAAAATTACTTAACTATAATGTTCCCGATACTGAACTATAGTGCCATTGATATTCAACTAGAATGACATTGGGGAAAACAGACGACAGACACAGAGTCGTGTGAATAATTCAGATAAAATTGAAAAAAGTCTTTCACAAGCTGTTTCGCAACGCAATATGAAGTTATTCAATCATATTAGGTATAGGCATTTTTTAAATGTTGTTGATTCAACTTTAAAAGAATTGAATAAGCCATAGACCATGATCAAATAGAAACTTCCTGTATGTATTTTATTGTGGAAACATCAAGAATTCGGCTCAATCACTGAATGGAACATATAGGAATCTAGGCGTGCTCTCTGACCCGTACAGCCTAAGGAAAATAAAGTACTTGTTTTATTCAGTGATGCCTTCACGTACAATGAGTAGAATGACCTTGCTTGGCAGAGCAAAGTTAAGTCCGTAAAGTCATAATTCTTATAGAATATCGAAATGTGACAGTACTGCCCATTATCTGATGAATACACTTATAAATATTTAAGTTAATACATGAAATATTAATAATTGGCAACTAAACATTTAATTATTATACAATTTATATTTATCTGGCTTTGAAATCGAGTTTCAGAGATATTCGTATAATTAAATTCATGAGCCGAAATACATATTTAAAGTAAATTTTTTCTAAACAAAAATATATTTAATAATATTAATCATTTTCTTGAATAAATAAAGCGATCATAAGAGCGCATTGTCAAAGGTTAATTGATTTGGCTTATATTCAATATATTGAATGAAATAATAAATAAGCTATAAATGAATATACTAAAATAAACAGAAAATTAATTACACTTTTTTTTTCATGCTGACAGCCATGTAAAGGTTGAATATATTTGAATTATAAAGCCGCTTAATTAAAAAAATATATAACAAAAAAGTTATATGTATATATATAAAATATATATATATATATATTTTTATTCGTTTTAAAATATATAATATATATTCGACCATAAATCGAGCTTATCTGGGCCAGCTAATTGAAATATCACCCAAAGGCCATGCAACTAGCAAAGAGGATCCAACGGAATCTGATGCCCGAAAAGGACACCGCAAGGAGCGTATCAAATTGTTTACCTTTTGGGTAGGTAGGCGGGTCCAACGGCAGCAAGAAATAAATAAAATTTACTTTTATTACAAACACACACACACACATCCGCACACATGTAAGTGCATGTGTGTGTTTGTTTTCCATTTTTTTTGTTTTCTTTCAGTTTTTTTTTTTATTCTTATGCAAAGTTCCTTTGCACAAAACATTAAACTTGAATGTAAAGAGAAAGAAAAAAAAAATCATTTAAATGTTTGTTTGCTCCACGCTCAATGCATGAATGTGTTTGTATGAATATTAATAATCAACATAAACATAAACATGCTCGTAAATATAATGCATGTGCCCCATAATGCTGCTAAATGCGAGCCCCTGGGACCATCGCAGTAAGAGGGAGACAGGAGGGAGGGAGAGAGAGAGAGAGAGAGGGAATCCTCTGGCCTGGTCGCACAAAAACAAACAAACGTCAACTGGGGACTGCACTGAACCCGAAGAGTGCCCCAGCCACTGGACACTCTTCGCCCAGAGCCTGACACTGTGCTTAATATTAAATTATGGCTCACTTTTCGCTTTTATGGTACAACATTTACAATTGAAAAGATTTTCGAGCTGAGCGAGCCGTGCTGTTGGCCATTTAGTGGACAAAAGTTCATTACGCTATTCAAGGACATCGTCAACGACATCGACACGGGCTTGGGCAAAACTTGGCAACGCCATAAACTAAATTAATAGCCCTAAACGCGGACGCATTTTGACGCGGCTATTAACAGCAAACGAGTTGTGGCTTTTTATTCCATTGCTCAAAATTAATAGCCTTAACTTTTGCATCACGACCAAGAACGAGCCTCCGCAAGAATTAAAAGCTGCGACAACGCATAGCCAATGCTGCTGATGCTGATAAGATTCAACAGCAGCAAAGAACAAGTACGAAAGCTCTAGTCAAGACAGCACGACTACGAGATCCCCTGAACCCTTCTGCGAACGAATAAAATTCCAAGAATGCTTCGTTTCGATTCTTCACGCGTAACAAACTGTACATGTACGCACACACACACACGAAGATCACTACGTACGCCTGTATGTGTGTAAGCATTGCGGCTTGCTGTCTCACTGTCTCGCTGTCTCTCTGTCTCGCTTGCTCTGCCACGTGGGTTTTGTTGCGAGAAATTATTTGAAAACCGAAATTGTAATAAATTAGTATCTATATATATGCAGAAGACTTGGAGACTCTAACTCTAAAGATAAATTAGCTAGAATTTCATAACTGGTTCCCGATAAATTCGTTTATCGATAACTTTGCAAATATACAAGTTATCGAATTTCTGAAACAAACTCGTACTGCGCGTGCAATATACGGACATAACACAAAAAGAATGAACTCTCTAGCTCTTGTATCTTCGGAAATCGACGCGTTCAAACATACGGACGGACGGACGGACGGACGGACGGACAGACGGACAGACGGACATGGCTATATCAACTTTTCTCGTCACCCTGATCAAGAATATATATACTTTTTGAGGTCTGCCACGCCTTCTTCTGCCTGTTACATACTTTTAACATAACCATTATACCCTGATTTGCCCTTTCATCTGTGCCTTGGCTAATGACAATGTTGCCTGCTCAAAATTAAGTGGAAGATCCAGATAAAGTTACACGAGTTATAGCCAAGGCAAAAATAAATAATGTTCGTATTCAGTTATTCATTATCATTAAACTTTCCAATTAAAAATTTAAACACATTGTGGGAACTTTATAATCAGTTATTTTAGTTCATTATATTTCTTATTTGATTTATTTTTTAAATGAATCTTAGATAGTAGCATATATATGTATTTGATTTATTTAATAATTAAATTCAATCTAAAAATATAAATTTTAAATACATTTTTTGACATAAAAATACTGTGTAATTATTGTAATAATTATTATTATCATATTTTCATATTTATATATTTTTAATATAATAGATAATACACATATATAAAATTGTAAATGAATAAGCTGCTTTGTCTAAAGGCAGACATTATATTAGTTATTTCCACTTATGGGTTATGGTGCCACACTCATTATTCAAATGTCTAGTGGTTCCAACTGAGTAACTAGAAAAATTCTATGGTCCGCATTTTTGGCAAAGAAAACAACAAATAAGCACACACTCTATATAATTTGTTTTGTTTGCTTTGTTTGATTTGCCAGATAATTGAAACAAAGCGAAGCATGGACGACTTTTTAATACGAGCATTGAAGTCGCATATTAGGCAACAGCTGTCTAAACTATGCCAAACATTTTGAATTACTATATAAGCAGTTGAGTTTGCGGTAAAAGTATCATTCACCAACTGATCTGAGTAAGATGGAAGTGAAAGTAATCGCACTAAGCTGTGCCCTCCTGGCCATCTGCCTTTCGTATCTGCCTATGAGCGTTGCACAGGGGCCGTGCATTACCCCTGGAGATCCCCCGGGCTGCATCGATTGCAGTGATCCACTTAACGTCCTCAATCCAGTCTGCATTGTATCAACCCTGCTACCGACTGACCCGACAGTTCCGACTGATCTACCCACAACAGCAGCACCAGGAGGCGCAACTACTACAGCAGCAGGAGCTCCCGCAACTGGCACGAAGACAAGGAGGAAGCGCAAGTGGAAGGTGGTCAGGAAGGGTGGCAAGACAGTCATCAAGAGGCGCCGCAATCCACAAAACAAGTGGAACTTGAAGGGCTAATAGAATAGATGACGATAACTGATAACTGATCATGACCACGAACCAACACACGAAATCAACTAAGTTTATAATACATATAATACAAATAGCTATAAGAAATTGTTACAATCTGCAGATTAAATAAATAGAAATCTTCATACAAACAAAGTTGCATGATCTGACGAGTAGACTAATGCGAATTCTTAACAACAACAATTGGAAAATTGTGCGAATAATATATCTTATACTATCCTCAATTCTAAATATCGATTATAATTGTTGTATCTCTGAACTTGTTAATAGTTCTAGAAGTCATTGATGCTCCAAATAAAATTGGTGTACTGTATACTCACTGTGAGTGCGTTAACAGATATACGATTACTTTTCCGCTTTGAGTCTATACCTATTCATGTTTCAGAATTGTACATGTAAATATTCAGTTAATATTTATCAGAGACAAATAAGGTGTCCAATTAAGAAAAAGCAGACCAACAATTAGGTGTACCGACTGCAGAATGCAATGAATAACTAATCAGTCATGTCATGTCAATTTTGCGATATGCCACGGATCGAATTGTTTTATTTATAACAATTTACTTGTTACATTTTGAGTTTCTAGCTTTAATACTGTAAAATAAAAATAATAAATAAAACTGTTTTCCCTATTTTATTTATCCCCCATGAGCATAGATTAATTCAGCAGATTCACAAGTTAATTCATGTAATAATTTATATGAGTGGGCGTGAAATATAATTTTGTGTATTACATTTTTAGAGTCGTAAGAATGGCTCACGTGTCACTTTTAGAAGATCCGATTTGCCCCGTCACAAAAATATATTTTCGCCATATTTGTTTAACCTTTAACATATAATACTATAATATACTATACTGAAAGAATATGCTATACTAACTTCTATATAGCTAGTTTGTACATGAATAGATGCATTAGTGTGATCTAGACCATCTACACTTAATAATTCACATAAAGTATTTATATTGTACAGCAATAAAATATTTTATAAATTGTATTTATAATATCTCTTTCAATATTTATTTATTTGAAAAGTAGAAATATTTAAAAAATACTTTAAATAATTTCTTTTAGCAATAGACAATCTAAATTTATTTTCAATATATCACATTACAATTTTGTCATTTATTTGTCAAAAGGATTTAAAAAAAAGAAACTTGATCAAAGTAAGGCGTACTAGACGTCAAGTCTATTGAGAGCTCCACACAATTTCCTGACTCTGCACGACTCCAGCCGAAGGTGTGAGAGACGAACGGAATGTAAAGCACAAAAATAATAACAACATGCTACATGAAGGCAAGTCAGAAGGCGGAGTCGAGGTTATCGCTGGTGGAGGCTGACATTTGCCGGAGTTAGGGGATGGATGATGGTAGGTGGTAGGTGGTAGGTGGTAGGTGGTAGAGGTGGTTATTGGCAAGTGAATGTGTTCCCATAGACCAAAACGGAGGCAGAGCGAGACAAGTCAAGTACATGCCAGACATACCAAATAACTTTACTTATTTATGCCCAACAGCGAATCGTGCTATATGCGGGTGGGGAGATTAGAATTGAAACTGTGGCCAAAGCGGGGGCTGCTAAGCCAACAAGAGCATTTGTGTCAAATGGCGTAAACGCAAAGCAATCAGCGATGAGGCATCAATAATTCGCAACGCGTTTGTGTTCTTCACTGTAGCACTGTGCGGCACGAAAGTGGAACTTAAAGAACGAACGCTTTGACAGCATTGTCGATGGCTAATTGAACGCTCATGACAGTCACATACCCTGTATATGTTTCGTCTTCTATTATTTCTATTTTTAAAATATATTTTTAGTTTTATAAAGAAATTACATTACTTCAATTAATTCAATATCTCATTGACTTTTATTCCTGAGTGCATGCAATAACCTCGAGCATGCCTTCACACCCCCGTTTGACACTTTTCACAGGGTATCTCAAATGAAAATAAAAAAGGAAAAGAAAAAAAGATCCCTAGCCAAGAGGTCATATTAAAACTAAAATTGCTTTCAAGTTGCGGCATTTGTTGTGGCTTCGCCTTTGACTTGACTTTTGTTTGTGGTCGTCGCCCACTCGCTTTCGCCTTTGCCATGCCTTGATTTATGGCGCCACTTGCAGCTGACAAGCGCCACAAAGTATGCCACATTTTTTGCGCTTGCCATACCCCAAACGCTTGGCCTATTAAAGCAACTGACGAATCAGCCCCAGCAGCCTCGTGTCTCATTTTCATTTGGCTCGCCTCGCCGCATACATATATATTTGTATATGTATATGTGTATGGTATTTTATGTTTTCGCGGTCACGTTTTTATCTATTGCGAAACAGACTATGGAAAGTAGAGCTGAAATAAATTGACGTTTGCTTTAATTTTTGTTTTGACCAGCAAAGTGTATGCTGTTTGCAAACTCTTAGCAGCAAATTTATGTTTGTTTATATACGCTTTGTATACCCTACAGACAGATAAGCATCTAAATGCAATATTAGCTTCTGTGCTATATATATAGAACAATATCTAATATAAATCACAGTTGAAACACTTTTAAATCTATATTGAAGTTCATGGAATTACTGGAACTACTTTTCCCCATTGCCCCATTTACAGAGCACTTGATAGTCAGTCAGCCGTGCCATATAATTTCTCTCTCTCAGCGTTTTATTTATGTTTTGTTTTTGCCGGACACTTAGCGATCGTTAGTCTTATGACGGTATCGAAACATTGGACAATTCGTATTTTATTATTTTTTGCTTGTTCTTTTTCTCATATGTATAATTTATTACCTTCTCTATGTGGAATGCTGAATGCTATGTAAAGTTGATTTACTACCTAAATTCGGCAAAGATTGCGCAATTTTTATGAGAATTTAAAGCAACAAAGCCGTGCGGCTAAAACTCATGCCAGCGCAGGAAATAAACAAAAAAAAAAAAAAAAAGAAATATAAAGTCATGTTGAGCGCGCAGATTGTTTACATCTGAATCCACACGGAATCTAGCGAAACAGCGGGCTTACTTCCGTACTAGGCCTTTCAAGTGTTTGCAATAGATGAAAAAAAAGCGAAAGAATTTAAGAAAGTAGAGTTAATGAAAGAAAAAAGCTCGATAGGAGTATCATATCTGCTGTGCACTGCACAATTGCCATAGATGAAATCAAAAAAAAAAAAAAGAGAAATGCAAGAAAACAAAGTGATCGAAATTCAATACTAGCCCCGAACCTAGTAATCCGCTTATAGTGTCCGTTTAGACCCCATACAAACTTATATGAAAGGGACTCCGCTTAATACGCATCCGCTTTTAACGACAATCCGCTTATATCGACGATATGTTCCCCATTTTAACCGCTTATTAAGACGTGCCAAAGTAAAATATGGCAAAACATGAATTATCAAAAGACGCTGTTAGAAATGTATTTATCAATGATCAGTAAACTTGTTTGCGTAACAGCAACACAAAAATGTTGACAGCTTGCGTATGCACGCATCGCCTATTCCATGGGAAACTTATGCTATTTTTTGTTATAATAAAAAAATGAATTTGTTTGATTTTAAAACATATTACGAACATGACAATTATAAAAATAAAAAATAAAAGAAGTTGTGTTTGTTCCATTTGGTTACAGCGTCCTCCGGGTATAACGACGTAAAATCATTGGTCCCGTTGGAGCGTCGTTATAACCGGATTCTACTGTATATTATGTTTATTATTTTAGGACTAGCACAACAAGAATAATGTAATGCGTGATATTATTATTTGATTTAGTTATTGAAGGAAAAAGTTAACATTTAATTTTAATATTTATTGAATTTTATATTATTTTACTTCTATGTAGAATAACTCACAGATCATTCAGCCAAAAATAAATTTATTTATTTAATTTCAGAGTAATGCTTTATTTTATTTTTATAATATTTTTTGGTGCAGAGTTTAAATTTCAAAATCAATTTATTTTACTAGGAATATTTTGGAATTTTAGGCTTACTTTGAATGAAAATTACTACACTTCCTACTGTACTCAACGTCTATTGTTACGGGCAATTGTTGGTCATGTTACGCAGATCCAAAGTTTCTCGAATAAAATCATTTTCTAATATTCCATAAAGTTCTCATGAAATACATACGCATACAGAGTGTGCTACTGCTATGGCCACATTGTGACATATTTTCTATTTAGCTTTTGATTGGAGTCAGTGTACCCAGCAGCGGCAGGGTGCCGCAACATGGCTCTAATTGAAATAGAAATTGTTGTGACGGCAAATTGCGAAAGGCAATGCAACGGCATGTCTGTACAAGTTGGCCAAAAGCAAAGTTGGTAAGGCGTCAACTTTACAACTAGTATGGCAATTGCCTTAAAGTGACGGCGGCTCTAAACTTTTCTCCGGCGCTGTCATAACCAGTCTAGTCCCAAACTCTGCCAGAGTCAACCAACATCATATTTGTGCAACTTTAGCCGAAAAATAAAGAAGAACCGAAAGAAGAAGAGGCACAACTTGTGCAACTGTCGACCAGAAACTTAACATTTTAAAATAAAATTAAGTGCGTAATTGAAAGTGCAAATAAAATTGCAGACACCTCAAGAACTAGTCTTAATAAGTAACTTCCAACACCTTTTGACAGTTGCTTTAAAATAATAAAAAGAAACAAGTGAGAGTATTCTAGACGAGAATACCCAACATGCAAATACCCTGTGATTTCGATTGCACTGTTCTATGACATGATTGAACAACTTTGATGCTTTCAAAACATAATAATATCAGCAAATTTTACGATTCAAATTGTAGAGTTCAATTTTAGAGCAATTCGAGATATTCATAGTCTGTATATGTATTACAGCCATCTTCATAGTGATAATTGTACCCTGAATTTCTGTTCTCGTTGCGTACAGGGTATAAAAGCAGATCAGATAACAGTTATGATTTATGTTAACTTAATGTTAACTTAAATAACATAATAGGCTAAAACTTACGCATTTCCATAGCAATATGCAAGAAGTTTAGTTAAAATATTGGACTCCTCAATACTGCTACGATTCTCAACTTATATAATAGCAAAAAATATATTTAATGAAATAACAAAAATTAAAAAATAAAATTAAATATTAAGTGAATCAAGCATGAAGCTAATTGGTATATGTATATATTGTATTAGAATATAATTAAGACAGTAAAAATTGTCTATTATGTATATTAAACAATTAATTAATAACAAATATTATGATTAATTAATATCAAATACAAAATATACATATATATACAAAAATATAAAATTAACAAATTTTATATAATAAATAATTAAAGTTAATTAATTAACTATGCATCGGTATAGCTAATATACCCCACGTGAAATACCCTACAGTTTATCACATGACTCTTTGAGCTGAAAACTTTTGCATCAGCTGGCAAATAAAATTGTTTGCAAATGCGAAATAATATTTAAAGCAAATAGTAGAAAGCAAAATGTGTTTTGTTTCGATAAAAACGCTGCACTTTATTTCGCTCTCACTCTCTCTCTCTCTCCCTCTTAATCATACTCTAACTCTCTCTTTCACGCTGCTGCAGCCAAAAGATGTCAAGGCCCAAAATGCTAAATGCATTTATTCATATTTCTGGCTGGAAATTAATTGTAAAGAGGAAAAATATCAAGCATTGAAGAGAAAAATTGCATGCACTGTGCGTGTCCTCTGATAAATTTGTGTGCAAAATTTCTAATTTTGTCAAAAATAAAAATAAAAACATGAAAAAAGAACTAAATATAAATTTCAATTGTTTTCCTACGAGAACTAAACAAATTTTGTATGCCAAGCTGACGATTTAATTAAAATTTATGCATACTGCATGTGGCATAGATTACAAAATTTTGAGTTTACCACACACACAGAGAAATACACTGAGCATATTTCTTTGCAAATCAATGTATCACCATGTGGCAATAGGTTCTCATTGTTGTTTGTAAAGCCAACGACTAACATAAATTGTCAGTTGCAAATCCTTGACAAATCTGCTGCATTGGCTTTCGTATATATATATATAAACTTTTCGACGGTGTCCTTTAGCGTTCTTTCGAGATAAATCTTTATTGCCTCATTTTGCTCAAAGCTGATTTCTGTTCGTCTCTTTGTCTGCCATTCTGTATGCCGCGCCTCAATTTACTTACGCGTTGCCAAACTAACTGCGTCTGCCCCTCGAGCTGAGGCTTACGCTCGGCTAGTGTGGCCAAAAAAAGACAAAAGGCTCTGAAAGATAACGTCTACAGTGAAAAGTCCGCAGCGCAGCCAGTGTAACAGCAGTTGCCTCTATAGCAACAACTTCGGAAATAAAATGGCAAAACTTTGCAGCAATGAATGACAAATAAAAACGTAAAACATTTCAAATGCTCTGGCCAACAACAACAACAACAACAACAACAGCAAGAATAAAAATAAATTGTGGCAAAGAAAAACTAAATGGAAACCGAAAAACTTTTCTGCTTGGCCTGTCCATTCACTTGGCTTTAATTTCTCGCTGCGACGCCCGAGTTAATAATTAATTTTCCTGTTACCAAAAAAACAGAGCGAGGAGGACGAGTAAAAAAACAAAACTTTAAGCCTAACCAAGCGCTGCTGCAAGTTCTTCTTAAGTTTTATGGCTCTCAGCGAACGGCTCTCAGAAATGTTTGTCAATACTTATTATTGTGTACATAAAAATAAAATCCTATCGATGGGCAGCTCGAGCAGACGCTCTGATAAATTGCGAAACATGATTCCTGACAAGGGTCAATTGCCATTTGGCTAATTTTCTTTTTCTTTTTTTTTTTTTTGCTGTCAATTGCGAGATAAACGAGAAATTCAGAATTGGCAAATGAAGCCTTATTGAAATTACGAATATATTTAATTGATCAGAAATTAGTTGTTCTCTTGCTTGGATATTTATTATTCATATTTATTAAAATACATTATTTAATGAAATGTATATTAATTACATTTTTTAATGAAATGACTGTAAAGTTCAATGTCATTTTAAGTATATACATTAATTATAAAATAATTATTATATATATATAATAAATTATAAAATAATAATATATTATTATTTTTTCTTATATTTATTTTTTCAACAATAATATTTAAGAATAAGAAAAATTAAATTTAAAAGTAAATTTCAATTTAAAAAGGCTGGGATACCATAAATTTCATTTATTATTTTATTAATAAAATATAATTATTTGCAATGCAATAAAAAAAAAAAAAAATTAACAAATTAAAAAAATTTAAAGTAAAACAAATATAATATTAAAAATATAATTTTTAACAAATGTACCATACATCTAATAAAATTTTAGATAAAAATAAATATATATAAATTGTTATTTTTATATTAAGAATATATTTTTTATTCTAGTTTTTAATATGCCTATATACAAAAAAAAAAAAAAAAATAAATAAATAAATAAAAACTCAAAATTACGCACACATTAAAATAAAGGGCAATTAATAAAAATAATAATAATACTTTGCATTGAACTTGAAAATTATAAATAGAACCTTTAACAATAAGATAAGCATGTTTAATTAGCTACATTTAAATTAAGTTTATCCATGAATTTAAATTAATGTTATGTATTATTATTATATTGTTGTTTAGTGTTAAATTCTTGGAAAATTGGATACAACAAACAGCTCCAAGCAATTTCCTTAGCACTGTAATCGTTCTGTTGCCTGACTAAATTTCCCGCTGGATTTGCCTACACTAAAAAGTCAAACTGAGCAATTGCAGACAACACGCGTTGCACTGCTCTCAGGCTTTGCGAACACTACTGCAAACAATATATATATATACGTATAGATATATATATATATATATATGTGAGTGTGTAGCTGTAAGCCAGCGTAAAAGTTGGTCTACTATTCACATTAAGCATACGCCATGTGTTAGCTGGCAGTGTATGGAACGTTGCGTATACGTTCCGTATGCCGACGCCCGCCAAAAACACAATTTCTGTTTCGGCTACGTGGTGAAATTTAAATACAAGCTACTGTAATTATGAAGTATCCGGCTCACTGTGGACACCACAAAAAGTCATACAGACACAGGCACACAAACACACACATACATGTGTGTGTGTGTATGTTTGTAGTACCCGAAGCCTTAACTTTGTGTTTGCTTAAACAGCAGCTGGCGCCTCGGCTTTGTTTGCTTTTCATATAAATTGTTTCGCACAATTTTCGCTGCTGTTTTTTTTTTTTTTTTTTTTTATACCGACATATATATATTCCCCTATTTTATGTTGTTCTTTTTTTTTACTGTGCTTTACACACACACATATTTCGTATATATCTTGTGCCCGCACGCTTTTCACTTAATTTCGTGTTACATTTTGGGCCCCATAACTTTTGCCCCAAACTAAACGAGTTTTAATAAGCCACGCGTTTTGGCTGTTTATGCATTTGCGATTTCATAGTTTTGTTTAGGCAGTTTTCCCAACCATCGTGCGGGTCAGCCGGAAAAGCAAATAGATTGAGATAGAGATAAAGAGAGCGAAAGAGAGCGAGCGACAGAGATCGAGTAAACTGTTGTACAGTTTCAGTTACAGTTGGGAGTTGTTGCTTTGTTCGCGAAACCGAGACAATTCCAACAATTTCAACTTTTCGGCAAGCAAACAAAACTTTGCCCACAAATAAACAACAAATGAAAGCCAATGCTCCGTGGCCAAAATAAATAAATAAAAAATACATAAATATATATCTGTATGTGTGTATGTGTGAGTATATGTGTGTATAAAGAAACGTGTGTATAGCTGCAACGCTGTACGAGCGTGTTGCCTGTAGCTCGCCAAGTAAACCAGGTTAAGCACCTTTACTAAGAGACGATTCGCGTAAGCAAACTGTAAGCCCTTATGGTTAGAATACCCTGTAATTTAGAGAAGCTTCTATATTTGGAGAGAGTAAAATAAAATATAATGTAAAAAAGTAAAAAAGTAAAAACAATAAGTAGACCAATAATAAATATGTTTTACAAAATGCAAATTGTTTAAAACTTGAAGTAATGAGCATATGTTAATTAAATTTTGTAATATAATTTTTTAAATTAAAATTATTTTGTTTAAAATAAAAAAAAATAAATATAATAAAATGATCTAATAATAATAGTTTTCTATCATTTTGGTCCGTATAAATAATATCTAATACATTTTTTTTTCTATATAACAGAAATTTATAGTTGCTCAAGGATCGACTTTAAGCACATAAAGATCCCTATGCCTCTGATCCTATTATATGAACTAGAATACAATGCATTGTCATTGCAATGGCAACTGATTTAAGTCACGGGAACAGAGATGTTTGTTTATAAAAATAATATTCTTTTATTAAATTTTTTTTTATTAAATTATATATTTTTTGTTATTTATTAATTTTTTTCTTTTTATTAATTTATTTATTTTTTATTATTATTTTTGTTATTATTATTTATTTTTTGTTTTACTTTATTTTTTATAATGTTATTATTATTTTATATTTATTTTTTTTTTAATATAGTAAATACTTGAATTGAATAATTATTTGTTTAAATACACAATTTATGAAATATTAAAATATTATTATTGTTAAATATTATTTAAAAAGAATACATAAGCATAAATCACTCATCTAAGTACTGAGAGAAAGCGAAGCTCCTCGCTTTAGTATAGATTCATTATAGATCGCAGTAGCTTACTTTAATGATTGCAAAATGTCTCACTAAAGCCGAACTCTTATTTTAATAAATGTAATTTCAAATTCTTGCTAACTCCAGACAGACTGACTGAAAAACTGAACTACTTAAATAAAAGCAGCATTGTATATTGAATATTATTGAGTGACAGGTTACACACAATAATATATATTATAATATAGCATATAGCATATAAAAGAGTATATCACTCTAAACAGATTAAGCGAGGAATAAAAGTGAAGTAACAATCAAGGTAAGCAGACGATATGCTGCACACACACACTCACCCATACACACACACACACACACATTTATAGTGTTATTATAGTTGGAGCATTATTTTAAGGTGTAAAAGCTGGCTGTTGGCAAGTGTGTGGAGCATAAAACAGTCTCGCAAACGTCCAACAGCTGCTATGGAGCATGCAACAAACGAGGCTGCAACAACCACAACCAAAACAACAACAAATGCATAAAGTTTTCAAACTGAAACGCCCACACACATTCACACATTCACTCGCTTACTTCTAGGAAACTATATGTTATATAGAAAAGAAATGCCCTGGGCAATTGAGCTACATATCGAATTGGCAGGCAATTGGATTTCATTTTTGATTTAGCATGCATTCAACTCACTTCGTAATCAATTGAGAGCAATCAAACCAAATGTTTCAAATGTCTCTGATTTTTGATGAAAATGTAATCATCTTTGCAGCAAATGCAATTCAATTCGTTTGCAAACTAAACTAGTTAAGTCGATAGCTGCTCAAATTTGCATTTATTGCACAAATTTAGTAGATTTTTTTTTGTGAATAAAAATAATTAAATAAAAATTTAAAAAATAATAATCTTCAGCTTTAAAAATGTATTTATTATGTTTTTTTTTTCTCAGAATATTAAAATTGAAAGAAAATAAAAGTTTGCAAAATATTTTTTACAAGTATTTTTTAGCTCACTGCAACTAATTAAAAATAAAAAATTTTCAGAACTTGTTAGAGTGTAACTTAAAAAAATGTCAAAAATGCCTGGCTTATAAGCCACTTTTTCAAAATAGGCATATTTATATTGTACATTTATAATGTAAAATCTTTTCAAGCTTTAAATTAAGTATTTTAAAACGAGATTTAAACTTTATATTTTTATAAAAAAAAAAAAAAAATTATTTTCTATATATATTTATTTGAGTTCATTCATTATTAATATAAATTCAATAAATTAATTTATAAATTATTATATATAACTATTTATTTATTCTTTAATTTTAAAATGTTCAGTCTAACATCAAATTGGCATCGTACAAAGATCAATTTAATTTCCATCTACATAATTTCGTAAATGCATTTTTATATTTTTTATAAAAAATAATAATAATAATAATAATAATAATTTTTTTATACAAAATACAAGTTTTAATTCTAAATAAATAAAATTTGAATTTAAAAAAAAGTTACAATTTTACAAAACTAAATTTTGCTAATATTTATATTTTGCGTTTTCGAATTAATAGTTTTATGTAAGCTTAAATTTATAATATATAATAATATAAGAATATAAAACTGTATTTGAAGTCAAATATGGTTCCAAGAATTATAACTGTTAATTTAAGAAATCAAATTATAAAAAATATTTTGTTATTTGGTCGAATGTTAAATTGAATTAAACCCAAAATAAATCGGTTTAAGCACTAATGGAATTAACTGCCGTGGCTGGGCTTACTTGTATGCAGCAAACGGCAAAAATATTGTAAGAAAAGCCACAGCAAAAATTCCCACATATACATATACATATATACATGCGAACTATTTATGTATATGCGTACGTATTTATATGTGTCACACAAGGAAACAAAAGTGCTCTAGTTGATCATGCCTGACTTGCCAATACCCCTTGTAGTATCGTGCCCAGAAACAAAAACATATGGATTAAACAACAAACGAACAAGCTGCAGACTGTATTGACTAGCCTCTCTCTGCTGTTCAGGCATACATACATATATATGTATACACATTTTTAACATTTTTTATGAGCATTTTCACTCCACTATTATACCCTTTCTTTGCACCCACTTGCAATTGTAAAAGTGTATATAGATATATATATATATATATACATATATAATAAAAAAAAAAAAAACATTCTGTACAATTTTGTGAAAACTGTCTGAAAAATGCGCGCATATATTTTTCAATGGTAAACCGATATGTTGCTGCGCCTGACAGCCTGCAATAAAAGAAGTACACATAAGCAGACACACACACACACACACACACACACACAAATACGAGCAGAGACTGTGAAATACATAAAAGTGGGCGTGAACAAGGGGCGGCACTGTGGAGGCCTCCAAGTGCTCAAAACGCAGCACGCATTGAGCTTTGGCAAACCGCTGATGTGCAAACAATAAAGTTCAAGGATACACACATACACACACACACACACACATGTGTGCGTGTGTGTGTGTTTGCTAGTGCCATTTGTAATAGAGTTTGTTGCATACTTTGCGGTCGCCTAGCCCGTGGGTCAAGTTGCGTTCATGTTGACTTTGGCAGCCCAGTTAATAGCACTCACACACACACACACACACACAAACACACTCATGCTGTTTGCTGAGTTTTAATTATGCTAATGCAAAATGCAAGCACACACGCTCACTACCTAACACACACACACACACACACACTCTCTGTTGCTGCAGGTGTTGTGCCTTGAGCGCTAGCAAAAGTTGTTTGACTTTTGTGCGGCTTCTTTTGGCCTTTTGGGCCAAAGCGTTTTTCGGGGCTCATTTTTGGGTCAAGCTTTGCCATCATTTGCCCAAAACAATACACCTCAAGCACTAAATTAATTGTTGCACAGACACGCCCCCCTGTATTTACACTCCCACATAGCTGAGCATAGTTCACGCTCGCTTTCCGATTGTTGTTGTCTTTAATTAAAAATTCAAATTGTTTGGCATGCAACTAAAAGTAGTTAGTTGGCTCCATCTATTCTCTCTGCCACTTTATTGCTGTCTCACACACACACACACAGTTTTTGCTGCCCCATGCACTATGGGGAAAATTCCAAAATATCGAATATAAATTAATAACTTGAAAACTAAGTCAGATAATTTGATCCGGTTTTTTGATTATTATTATATATTCCCTCAGAAATATTTTTGGAAAAGGGGCGTGTCCCCGCCCACACAGATAATTTTTTTTATTATTAATTTTAAAAAAAATTTTTTTTTTTTTTAATTTTGGTTATTAATATTTTAAAGTAATTATTTTTATTCAAAAAGAACTAAATATTCTTTAGTTTCGAGTTCTTGATCAGCCGGAATTCTTGTTCCGCTAAAATCGTCTTCGGATTCCATTTGGCATTTATATTTTTGCAAATAATGCGGCTTTTGCTTTTCAAATATAATTAATAAGCTTAATCTTATTTAGTTTCACCTTTAGAAAATCAAGAATTACTTTTTCATGGTTAAATTTGCATTTTCCATTGAGCCAAACAGTATTAAGCTCAACGTTCGAAGCCTCGTAGACACCTGCAAGAAATTAATTTGCGCCGGTTGTGCGGAAAAGTGCACATTGAGACAAAGTGCATTAAAATCATAATCAATGACTCTACGATATACAATTGGAATTACACTTATCACTGCTTCTACTTTTTTTATATGCCTTCTCAAAGTTGAAATTCCTTTACAAGAAATGGCATTGAATAACATTAGCTAATTTTACAAAATATTAATAGAATAAGCATAAATACAAAAAGTTGGCTTATTCAACACATAGTAGAAAGTCTCATAATTGATATCCTTTTTAAATTTCTTTAAAATTATTCATAGTCTTTGAGTAATGACAATTTGAAAATCGGCTACCAAAAATTGCAATCTACAGGCACGTGCTCTTCGAAAACAAAAGCTGACTTTAACAGCTGTTAGGCTTAAAACTGGACTGTTAATTAACATTGTGGGTATTGTTTCTAAAAGTTTGGAGTTTTCTAAAGATGCTAGTAAAAAAAATAATTTAATTTTAATACTTTGAAAAAAACACTAAATACCCGAAAAACGGCAAAATTCCCCATAGTGCCATGTGGCAGTCTGTTGCAGCACACTTGTGCGAGTATTTAATTACATTTACTCTTTGGAAGCGACTGCCGAGCAATGAGCACATAGACACAGAGCAACCTTCACCCGCTGTCTGATAATTGTTTAAGCACACAATTCTAATTAGTCTTGGATTAATGTGAAGTGCAGCTGATTGTTGAGCGCTCGATGGCTGGGGCAAAAGGCTCACTCCCACTCACACTACACTTACACTCACAACGGCAAAGACAATAAGTCGCATTGGCACATTACGCTTTAATATAATGTGGGGGAAAAATAACAAATTACTCAGATACGTTTTCGCATTAAGCGTAAAAGTTTACTTTGAGCGTAATTTGTTTCAGAAACTAATCAATTTATATGGGATAATTCATTGAAATAAAAATATTAATAATTTATTAGGTGTTAAATATATGCTATAAGATACTTTTAAAAATAAGCAAAATAAATTGTTGTAATCAAAATCTTTAAAATTCGCTTCACAAGACATATATAATATACCCAATATACATTTATCAATTCTAATTCTATTTTTTTTTTTATTTTTTAAACATTATTAAAAATAAATTAATTGCTGAAAATATGTTAAAAAAGTTAAAATTAAAATACAGCGAAATTAGCAGAGTCCTAAGAATTTATAATAATAAAAATATAAACAATAAAAAAATAATAATTTACTTAATTTTGCTTTAACTTGCTTTTCAAAATACATTTTAAAATTATAAGAAGCAAAGTAACTAAAATAAAAATATGAATGATATTAGAAAACAAAATTGTTGCTTACTTTATTTTAAGGTTTTTGATTTTTTTAATTATTAATAAATAAATAATTATTAAATTTAATTTTTAATTTTTTTTTATTCATTTATTTCTTTTATTTATTTATTTATTTTTTTTTTGCGGTATTATTATTTTCATTCTTATTGCCAATACTATAATTATTATGGTTGACAAATTACGAACATGATAAAAATAACAAGGCGGACATTGCACAAACCCAATATACTTTTTCCCTTTGGGAACAAAGTATAAAAATAATATATTAAAAGTAGTAATAATAATTAGAGAGATAATTATAATATATAATATATAATATATAATATATAATATATAATATATAATATATAATATATAATATATAATATATAATATATAATATATAATATATAATATATAATATATAATATATAATATATAATATATAATATATAATATATAATATATAATATATAATATTTAATATTTAATATATAATATGAGAAGTAATAAATATATTATTTAAAAGAAAACAATGATATAAATTCAAATTATACGATAATAATTTTTATATTAGTATTTTCAAAGGAAAATTTTTATAATGTAATTATTTTTTTTATTAAAAAAAAAAAAAAAAAAAAAAGTGTTAACTGTTTATTACATTTATTGATGGAAATATTTATTACATTTTGTTTAACTTTTATAAAGTTTTTAATATCAATTAATTATATATTTAACGTATTTTATGCATAAACACATAATTATAAATAATTTAGTTTTTCATTTTTATTAAAATCTTTAAAAAATTTCAAACTTATTAATAATATTAAATAATCCGAGTAAATCTTACACTTTTCAATTAAATAGAAATATTGAGATGAATATTATTTATTTCATATGTCTCAAATTAATTATACAGAAACGTTTTCAGCCTTAAAAATAATTGTGACTTTAACTAGATCCCATTAATTAAATCAAAAACAAACAAAATGCAGAAGTTCCTTTCTTGAAGGCATTTATAAAATATATAATAGAATTTTTATGTATATATTTGTTACTAATAAATTCCATTATAGTTTCATAAACACCTTGATGAAAGCACCTTCTCATTTATGCTGTTTACTGAATGTGTCAATAACTTTTCTGTTTATCTCATATATTTCCACGACACTTTTCAGCTAGCACAATACCGAGGATTTTATATCAATTTATCACTTCTTCCCTTCCATTGTGTATAATATATATAAGAAAAATATAAGTCGAGCTCTTAAATAAATATTATACGAGTGCGATTACTTATAAAAGTCATAGCGAAGAGGACAACAATAAATACTTGGCTGGCTTAAGACACGGAAATGTGTCCCGTGGACAGCAACTAATGAAGGGTCACTTATTGAATAGGACAAAGACAAAGGTATCTTGTAAATCATGATGACAAATGATAAACGAGAATTGTGTAATTATGGCCAGGTTCAGTGATAAATTTATGCATTATTTACCAGGAATTATAAGTGTCATAGAATATTCCAATTATACTGCGAGAGACCAAGACGAACATAAAATATTTTGAATTTAGTTCAAAGAATTTTCTCTCTCCATTTAACATAAAAATAACATCAAAGCCATTGTCCTCAAATTTAATTGAGTTGGGAAATCCAATAAAAATTGATGGAAAAAGTCAAATCGAATTATTGAGCAAGAAATGTTTAGAAATGCGTGTAAATTCACAGTCCTATTTCTTAACAAGGTTTTCTGAATGTATTTAAAGTTGCATTTTTAATTGAAAACTAAATTGAATTGAATTTATCTTGAGCCGAGTGTCAAATTCTTTTTAGCCTCTATGATTGGTTGACTTATCACAAATCACAAATCTGTGCTGCTCCATTTAGGCAAACGAGGCGCAACTTCATTGAAAGTGATTCCCAAAGCGACCGCAAAATCCAAAAAAAAAAAAGACAAAAAAAAAAGACAAAAAAATGGAAAAACACCTACCTACAGCACGTATGTACAATGGGACGTATGTGCGATGCGTGGAAGTCTTAGCCCGAGGTTAGGTCACAGTCAGCGCGCGATATGCAAAACAAAAACGGTTACAATTTAAAGCCACACTATTTGCATATGTAATTCTTTTCTTTTTTTCTTTTATTATTATTATTTTGGAGGCTGCAAAGATAGCCTAACAATCACGCACAAAAACACACAATCACTCGACACACACTGTTAATTGGAAATGAAAATGTCGTGAAAAATCACGTCAAAATTGCGCGCTTTGGCGCAGAGCAGCGCGACAATTGAGAATCGCACGTAACTTTCGCTAACCGAACGCGTTGGCAGACACGAGACAACTGAAAGGACAGCACAACTGATGCTGTGCTGTGGCTGGTGCTGCTTGTGCTGCTGTTGCCGTTATGTTGAGCCAGGCGCAACAGTATTAAGAGCCGACAATAGACAGGGCGGTTATGCAGCCGAAGGTTGCCAATGTCTAGCCGATTTCAGCTTCGTTTCCTGCAGTCAGCTGTAAGCTTCGGCAGCCTGTGGATGCTGTACGAAATGTGCTCTCGTTCTCTCCCATTGTGCAGATACAGCGCTGTGAATGCGTTCCACATGTGGGACATGCCGGTTGGTTACTTACTCGTTCACTAGGTCACTCTACAGTTTTGTTTGCTAAGCAAGTGTGAGTGTGTGCGTGTGAGTGTATGTCCGTGAGTATATGTGTGTGTGTAGCCTCTTCACATTGCATTGTGAATGCCGCATATGCCAGGCCGGTTTTGTGGATTACTCTTTGATACAATTCTTCTTTTTGTTGATTTTCATATTGCTACGTTTTTGGTTTTTTTGGCTTTGACTCGTAATAAAATGGAGCTCATTTGTGGGCAAACTGTTTGCATACTTTTCGACTGCACTGTGACTGCGGTCGCTCGCCTTTAACTCCATGTTAAATGCCAACCGCCCATGCCAGCAAGCTGATCGCATTACGACCCCTAAAGGTATACCACAATTGAGGCTACAAATTAAATCAATATATTTATTGGTATATCGTATCAATAAATGCCCAAGTGAAAATCAGTCGACCAATCAAATTTGTTGACTTGCCTCTTCCTTTTATTTATCTTATTTTATTTATTTTTTTTTTTTTACGCAGAATACACAAATACAAACACAAAGAAAAAACTATGTAAGTTAGCTAAGTATAATTTTTATTAAGTACCCTAGGAAATTAATTGACGACTTTTTAATAGTCGAAAGAAGAGTTATTGATAGAAGAATGTTGAATACATATATTAATATACGCATAAGTTTTTTTCTTTAAAAAAAAAATAAATATTTAAATGTCTACATATTTAATTAATTAATTTTTATATAACCAAGTGATAATAATAATATGATTTATATGAATGAATATCGCTAATAGATTGAGAAAAGAAATATGTAAAAAAATAGTTTTTTAATTGATATCGTAGGATAGATATCTCCATATACAAATCTATGCATACGTATAGCATATATAACTATTTACAAATATATAAATTATATATAGTATATGTATAAGTATATTTATATAAGCTCAAGCAGCTCTGACTTTATGCATTTCATATTTATTTCTTAATTCACACAAATGCAAATATAGAAAAGAAAATCAAATAAATACATTATATATTATAAAGGCTCATTTAGCTCTGTTTGCAAACGTTACATATTTAGTAGCAATTTCATCATACCCTGTCTACCGCTTAGGTATTACAAATTCGCTGCGTTGACATTCGCATGTGAATTCGTATATGAATTTGCCGCTTCAACTGGTCTACTTATGGATATAAGAACATCGTCTGATTACCATGCGTGCACAATGATAATGAAGATATTGTGCTCCTTCATTTGCTTTCATCTTGGATTTCGAATAGACTTACACACACACACACACACACATAGGCATACACACAACTAATCAATGATGATGACGTGTACGAATGAAGCGAACCAAATTATTAGGTCAATATGCTTAAGTTGATATTGAATGGATTTCTAAGAGCAGTATTTATTGCAAATATATAAATATGTTTGGCTGCTTTATACTACATATAAACGTTTATTCATTTATATATTATAATTAACATTAATTAATTTGTTATGTTCACTAACTAATTAAACCATTTATTAATTAATTCGATGTCAGTTCAATTTGAATATGCGAAATTTCATATTAGTTGAGTTCCTAATTTAATAATTCCTATTTGTAAACAGAAATATTTTATTTAATTCATAGTTATTAAAATAGAATTTTAAAAATATCAAGTTAAAGTTTTTAGCCTTATATTTACATTTATTTTATTTGTTTGAAAAATTATTTGTGTTATTTATAGATATTTAATTTAAAAATATTTCTTATATTTGAATTTATATTTAAAAGCTTTTTAATGTTAAATTTTTTTATTATAATACTAAATGATATTTAAATTTATAACATTTTTATTTTCATGAATTTTGAATTTTATTTTTATGAATATTTTATTTAAAAAAAAAAAAAACATTAAAATTTATTTATTTTATATTTAAAAGCTTTTTCATATTACTTATGGATATTTGATTAAATTAGACTGAAATATTAGCAATATTAAAAAGATGTTTATTTTATATTTTATATATTAAAATTAATATTATTTATATTTAAAGTCTTCAACATTATTTATGTATATTTTATAAAAATTTGTATTTTTATTTATATTTATATACTTTTTATGGGCTTTTGGAATATTTTTGTTTGAATCTATAAACAAAACTACTAAATAAATAACAACAATATGGAAACTTCTCATTTCACTTATCATTAATTTTAGAATAATACTAAACTAAATTTACTTTCAATAAAAAAATATAAAAAAAAAACGTTTTCACTTGACTAAACAAATATAATACCAACTAAAAAAAAATAAATGCTCTTAGAAAAAAACTCATAAAGCGAAAGTCATAAAAACAGAATCAGGACGAGGTAACGTTAGAAAAGAGAAGGAGTAGAAGAGGAAGACCATGATGTAAACAAAGAAAAAACTACAGTAGAAAGCATTCAATTGTAAAATTTCTCTGTTGGGACATACAATATGATTAGCTAACATGAAGTCAATGTGAAAGCGAATTACAAAACAGTATAGACCTCTTGAGCGAAAAAAAAAAAATGGTGGAGGGGGGGCGTGGCATGGCGGGTTGGAGTCTGCTGGGGCTGCAGCTCGGGCGAAAGGCTGTGAAAGACATTTACGAGCGTTTGAATTTGACAGATTTCTTTTATTAAAGCGACAGATACTGTGAAAGCGACGAAAGCAAGCGCTCAAGCATATTAAATTCAATTGTATGCGAGTGTGTAAGTGCATGTGTGTGTGTGTGTGTGTGTGTGGGTGTGTGGGTGTGTGGAAAATTTAATAAAAACAAACCGCAATAGAAACAAGACGAGACGAGACAAGACGATGCGATATAAAAAGCAAATCACATAAAGACGTCATAAAGCACGTTGTGCACTTGAGCGCGTTTTACCACACTGCCAGAACAGGATAAAGACAACGCTGTGCAGCACTGGGTCATCAAAATGGCGAACACAAAGTGCGGACAACAGCAATTCGATTTCATATCAAAATGCTACGCAAACAAAAAATGAAAATAAAAGCTCTGGCAAAAACAACGCAATGCTCAACACTTTTGCATTATGTGCAGCGTATCAATCAACACTAATAGAAAGGATACAAGCAGAGAGAGAGCGAGAGAGATAGAGTGACAGAGAGAGAGAGCGACATAACGTGCCTAATTAATGAAATAATTAACTTGCAACTTTTACTTTTTGCTTAAGTGCTTTCCTAGCACTTTACTCATACCTCACAAACACACACACACACACACACACACACCCGCCCATATACACCTACACGAGCATGTATATGCGCACGCAAACAATTAATTTCATCAACAATAGAGAGACCGAGAGAGAGAGAGAGGGAGAGAGAGAGAAAAAAACGTTGAACGGAGTAAAGGGAATTAGGCAAAAACAAATTCGTAGCATATTTGAAGGCACGAACCAGCATAAACAATAAAGTCAAGGTCTACGCCGAATCAAAGTTGCCTTCAGCTTAATTTAGCTTAGCACACAAAATGCTTTTGAAGTTTTTGCAACACTTTTTCTGTGCCCACAAAACTAAATAAGTTCAACTAAGAATTTGAGCGGCTTAGTAAAATACTAAGGATAACGATGGATAAAGAGTATATAAAACATTTACACATTCTCTTCTAAAATAGTAGATATTAAGATAATATACTATAATGATATTTGCAATATAAATTCTAGTTAAAATTCTTATTTATTATTTATTATTATTTCAAAAAAATTTTTTTCAAACTTATAAAATATTATTTAAAAGAAATGAAAACATATGTATGTACGTATAAAATAATTTCATTAAAAATTAAATTAAATATCTAAGCTTCAACTTCACTCAATCGAGCTCAATCAATCATTTGCAGTGAGCCATCAATAAAGTTAGAGCATACAAAAGGTCACGAGGAACTCTGAGCTAAATCCCTTAGCAAGCAAAAAGCTGAAGATTCTGAACAAAAGAGAAGGAAATAAGCAAATGCTTGATGAGTGCGTCAGCATAAGCAGTTAGACGTGCACACACACACAGCGTGCACGCACGCCAGCAAGAATAGCAAGAACAAAGCAAAAGCAACAAATAAATCAACAAATCAAAGAACTTAACTAAGAAAAAAAAAACAAGTCTCGACGCGACGCAGCCGAACCGAATACAATGAATTAACCAATGTATACATAGGTTAGTCAGAGAGTGACAGAGAGAGTGTGAGTGAGAGTAAAACATGTGTTGACGAGCAGCATACAATACAGTTATGGCAAGTCAAATAGCGCAGCGCTCAAATAGATAACGGCACACACAAAGTTAGCGCCAAAGCAAACAATGGCAAGCAAAAGAAAAGAAACCCTTTAATGCAAATGGTGAGAAATGTTTTGAGCGAAATTTGTAGCTATTCCTATGCCGCTAACTGTGAATATAATTACCTATGTGTGTGTGTGTGTATATATATATGAGCGACTGAAGCAGAGCAAGCAGACTGACAGCGCGGCATGAGTGATTAACACTGCTAGAGACGCTGGCGATGAGTTCCACAACCAACGGGAGCTAGAGAGTTGACAAAGAGGAAGACAGGCAGCCAGGCAAGCAGTCAGAGAGCCAGCAAGCCAGCCCCTGACAATTATGTGGATTAGCCGCAATGGCGGCTGACTGTAGGGCCTTAGTCAGCAGCAACCCGGGGAACTGGCTCAAAGTTTTGGCAGCGATTTGCGACGCTTCGGCAATTAGTCAAAAGCAGTTAACACGCCCTTAATGCGAACGCGCTGCGTCAAAAAGTGTCTCTGGTGCATAATTTATTGCCCAGCACTTAACAATCTAATATAACGTGTTAAATCTCATATAATTATAATATAATACTAGCTTTCATTTGCATTTGAATGAAATTCAAATTTGAAAACAAAAAAGTCATTCGATTTAAGTGAGCAAGAGAGAGTATTTATTACGTTTTAATTTAATATGCGAAATATGTTTACTTACCCATTGTAAAATATGCTGTTAATTTTATTAAATTTATAGAGTCACACACACACGACGCCACAATTTAATTGCCACGAACACACACAACGCACAACCGCTCTTCAGTGATATTCAAGAACAACTGTTGCTTAAAGGCTTCTGCTAAGCGTAGCCTGCCATTTGATCACTATTGTGGTGAAGTTACACGTGTAATTACACCACGGCAACTACACATGTCACTCATTCATCAGAGCATATGTATGTGTGTCCCTCTCGCTCTGCAGTAGGAAGGAGCATGGCAAATCTTATGTGCTCAAATCTGTGTTCTCTTTCGTTAAGTGTGAGTATTTTTGTTATGCTCATTTCTGTTAGAGTAAAGTAACTGATTTGCTTATGTCTATGAATAAATATAAAGAAATTGCACGTAAACAAATCAGAATACTGCTGATGTACTATGTATATATGTACATATATACGAGTATGTATTTATGCCAATGCAATTACTTATACCACTTATTCACCAATGCACTTTCATCACTGTCGAAATTCTCAATATGACCCAATCGTTCATTTGCATAGTCACCGTCTCTCTCGCTCAACAGTAGATGTGACAGCAAAGGAAAGAAATCTTAAATGAGCTCTAATTTGCCTTCTCTTTGGTTAAGTTTGAGTTGTTTTGTTATTCACCATATTCAAATTTGTATGCCCATTTCTGCAAGAGTAAAGGGTATACTTGCTCGAGACTTTGAATATAATGCGTTGACAACTGTTTTATAATTATAGGGCATTGCATAGTCGTGCATATCTTGCACACTTGCTTATTACTTTGCCATATTGGCATAAAGAATAGGCTTTCAGCTCCAATTATTGAAATGTGTTTAAAATCAAAAGGGAAATTGAAATGGGAAACGCTTTTCCGCTACCTCCATTCCCTACACGGTATGTGAAAAGTGCATTGCATATCGCGAATTTCTCTCTTTGCCACTTTTGCATATCAATTAACCCACTTTGCCAGAGAGTCGAACCAATTTCCCCCACACCAAGTCCTCTGCCCAAACACTACACAAAAAAAGCCTTCCATAGCTTTGCAGAGAAAAATTTGTTATTGGCAGAGGGAGGAAAAATGAAAAGAAGAAAATCGTTAACCATTTGGTAGCCGCTGCTCATTGCCAATTAAGTTTAATTGGCCGGCAGGCTAAATGGCCTCAAGCCAAACTACTTCAAATATGCATACAAAGTGAGCGCACGAAATCCCAACGATTCCTTGACCCCGCCCCCACTCTCGGCCAGCCCCAAAAAATGTGCCCATTTAACAATCAATTTACTTCACAATAATATTGCTTTTGTCCAACCAACTCTGGCCTATCGACTCCAGGCCGAAGCACTGAGGTAAGGCGCGTTGCACATAAATTCATAAATGTTGCTGCCACATTTCGTTGCATATTCATGCAATTATTGAGTGCTGGGCCGATGCGATTCTGATTCGGATTCTGATTCTGATTCAGATTCCGTTTTGCGTTTCCGATTCCAATTGCATTGCGTTTTTAATTGGACTGATTTAGATACCCCCAAACAACATGTTTTGTGGCCATGTTTCTGTTGCATATTTTTCGAGTGCTGCAACTGCTGCAAGTGCTGCAAGTGTGGCAAAGGCCAATTACCAATTGCCAATTGAAATTTGAAACGTGCCCATTGCATTGCCATTGTTAGTAAATCAATTGATTTACTCCACTTGCAGCTGTTGGCTGGATCTACATCTCGAATGAGCGAGCATTAAAGAAAAATTGTGACAAATTGTGATACAAAGTTCATAAATTTGTTTGACTTGATTCTTGGGCGAATATATCTATTATACTGCCTCGATAAGAAAGAAGTGCATGATTTTAGAGTCTGATTAGATTTGCTAAAAAGTAGATTTTATAATTTCCTTATGTATTTAATAAATATATACACAAACATATAAATAAAAAAAAAATAAATAAATAAATAAATGCATAAATAAAAAAATACATATAAAAAAATAAATAAGTAAATCAATAAATAAATAAATCAAAAATAAATAAATAAGTGAACAATAAATAAATAAATACATACATATATAATGAAATATATAAATCAATAAACAATAAAAACTAAATAAAAAAAAATTAATAATTAAATATAAATAAATAAATTTATACATAAATAAATAAATAATCAATAAAAAATAAAATAAATAAGTAAATAAATAAAAATCTAAATAACTACATAAATAAATAAGTAAATAAAGAAATATAAAGAAAAATAATCAATAAATAAATAAATACATAAATCAATAAATAATAAACTACTAAATAAAAAATAATAATAAATAAATATAAATAAATAAATAATAAACAGTTAATAAAAAAATAAATAAATAAAAAATACATACAAATAAATAAAAAATAAATACATCAATAAGTAACTACATAAATAAACACAAATAAATACATAAATACATGAATACATAAATAAATAAAAATAAATAAGTAAGTAAATAAGTAAATATTAAAAAAAAATTAAAAAAATAATAAATAAAGAAGTTAAAAAATTATATATTTTTTTTAAATAAATAAATACAGCCTACAGTGAAGTTAAAAAAAGAAACGAAATCTATAAGCCTTACTACTTTTTGGAAAAATTCAGTTTATTTGTAGATATATAAAATAAATTTTAAAAAATAAATAAATAAATAAAAAAAATTTATTTAAGCTGGTATTAAATATTTTAGCATCGTATCATATTTCACATTTTCAAACTGCAATTTTTAAAATTTATTTATAATTTAAACTAATAAAAGTATATTTTCTTAGCAAAAACTCAGTCGATATCTTCGCTTTATGAAACCGAAATTTTTGACTTACGAACAATATACTTGATTTTTACTCAATTCAAAAATTCTCATCAAAATACTAGATGCATGAATAGGCTTAACTAATTAGTATATCAAATGCATTTAAATTTATTTATGTTTACATTTAAGAAAGGAAACAAAATTATTTGAATTTAATTTCTCTTATTAGAATAAAGCTAATGTATACAAAATATTCTTTCTTAAATTATAAAAAAAATTTCATATTAAAAAGGAAACTCGACTAGTTTGAGTTAAAGCATTCAAATTAATGACTAAATAAATAATAATTATAATTATAATAAAAACAATAATAATTAGAAAAATGTGAATCTAATTTTTGCTAGTTGAAACTAAATCTAAATCCTTTTTTATTATTTATTTATTTTTTAAAATTCTAGTTTACTTTTACAAATATATTTCACCTTTATTTTATAAAATAAATACTCACCTGCATTTATTTGTCTAAGTTTTGCTCAAAGCATTTTCAAATAGAGGTCTTTAAGTTGACGCAAGCTCTCTAAATTCCCATTTAGATGACTTGAGTCACGTTCGTATTTCGTGCAATTGGTGGGCTCTCTGCGGGTAGCACACAAACACACACACACTCAGGCACACTCACACACACACACACATTCGAATGCAAACACACGTCACTTGCAACAAATAAAGCAAAGCGAGTGGAGGCGACACACATTCTTACTTAATATAACAGAACTACTATATATATGTATGTATTTACCCGTTGCAAAAAATCAAATATCCGTGCATACATCATATGTCTGACAGCAATATATATATATATATTCAGCTCGTACTATGCTGCGTATACTTACTGTCACGTGGTCACGTAGCGCATACGCACTGTTGCCAGTTGGCGGTTTGAAATTTAATGTTTGCATTTGACAACAGCTCGTTTTTAATAAGAAAAAGAAATACTGCAAAATACTTGTAGACATTGTGAATATATAGAGTATATATAAAAGTAAATAAATATACATATACATTTACATAGATATAGATATGGATATAGATATAGTTATATATCTGCTGAATCACATTTGACACACATAAACAATATTCCTTTGATCTTTGCTTTACAAATTATATAAGTACTTAATTAAGTACAATAAACGCCAGTGTTGCCATATTGAACAGAGGAGAAAAAGCTAAATTTAGCTATAAAGGTATACAAAAAAAAGCTTTAAAAAAACTTACATTATTTTTTGAGCTACAATGGATATTCTCTTATTTATGTTTGATAAATTTTAACACTCTTTAACACTTAAATAAAAATTAAAAAGAAAAAAAATTATATGTAAAAAAAAATGTCAACCAAATATTATTAATTAATTTTTAATAAAATAATAAAAAGTTTTAAAAAGCTTCTTTTTTAATTCCCTAAAAGCTAGATTTCACGCATTCCGCCCGTAAAAAAAAAAATAATAATAATAAGTAAAATCTGACTGCTAAAATTGGCAACACTGCTAAACGCTTTCAATATCAGACCCAATACAAATGTAACAGAAATCCATCTCTGTGGAAATCTGTGCTTAATGCTAGCTCTAGGCGCTGGCCGTCACATTCAGCTGCTCGCCCTTCTGCAACAGGCCATAAAAAATGGAGTTGGGCTGCTGCTGCAAGTGCCTCGGATTGCCGTCCTCGACGATTTGACCCTCTTGCAGCACAATAATGCGTTCATAATCCAGAATGGTGCTCAGGCGATGCTGTGCATTAAACAAGAGAGTGCAATGAGAAAATACGAAGAAGAAGATGATGAAACTAAAACAAGGACTTACGGCAATGGTTATAATTGTTCGACCCTGGAAGGCCTTGTCTGCCGCCTTGAGCAGCGCCCGCTCCGTGCTGCTGTCCAATGTACTTGTTGCTTCATCCAGCACCAGGCAGGCGGAGCCACGCAGTATGGCACGTGCCAGGCAGAGCAATTGCCGATGGCCGGCACTAAAGCTGATGCCGCCATCAGAGATTTCCGTATCTGAGAGAGAGAGAGAGAGAGAGAGGGAGCAGGCATCAGCGACAGGTAAAGCAGAGAGATATATATATATATATAGAGCATAAAAATCGGATTTTAGTGCGTAATTAAAGTTGTATTTAATAAGCGTGACGTTATGGCCGACTGGCTAAGCACGCCCTTAAGCCTTAATGAGGCGTATTAAGCGAAGCTGCAAGAACGACTCTGCGCCGTCGATGTAAATGTATGGAAATGTGTGTGTATGTGTGTGTGTGTATGTACAGAACTTGGCGTAGGTGTGTGTGTGTGTGTGTATGAGTGTATGGAGATTTAAGGTGTGAGTATATGGCTGCTTGTGACAAGGACAAAGACTTTGTTTAACGAATTCGAAGAATGATTGTTAATGATTAGCTTTAGAATGAAGTCTATATATGATGCTGATGCAACATGAATATAATCGACTATGTATAGAAAGTACTTAAAAATGCTCAAATGCAAAGTTCTACTTCACACTCCAATAGTCTACACGACTTACGCTGGCATTCCGTTAATTGAGTCAAATGATGAATGAGTATATGCAAAGGCATGCATACTACATACATACATACATACATAGCTCCCACACAATAGTTAACCGTTTTATTATCTACACGCTGTTCGCGATAGCCATCCCAAAAAAAATCGTGCTCACTCGCTCTCACTCTCAGCAAGAGACTTCGGGTCTTTTCGTTTTTTGTTTTCTATTGAGCGCCTTGAGTTGAGCTATTCGCGTCACTTGACGCACATCCGTGCAGGTAGCGATACGATTAGCGACGCGCAAGTAACTAAAAACTGAAACGCAACACACATGCACACACTCAATTCACCACAAACAAGCTGCCGAGAGACAATCGCAAATGAGCAATGGTTGCTCTTTGAGTTTTTACTCAAAGTATGAGTGAAAGATGCTTATTGGCGCATAACGAGAAACGATCAACAGTTATTTACGAGCTATGTTCTAGTCTGCCCTATGGGCTGCTCTTAAGCGCCTCTATAAACATACATACATATGTACATACATAAAAGCATCTTAGCATGAAGCTGCAAATACGCTGTAGAGCGCTTCTCGAAATATGCTGTAGAGAGCTAATATGAGCTATGTCTTCATTCAAGATTTAGAATTCTAGCAAGACATATATAGCCTCATTGATTAGCTGGCATTGGACAAACTCAGTGACGTCATATAAACGACTTCTGCAACTAATTTTCATTTCTAGATGTACTACATATGCAGAGTTACGCTAATCAAGTGAAGCTTACGCAAATATGCTTAATAAACTAGATGGATGCATTCGCAGCAGCCACAGACGTATGCCACATGCGAGCCAATCAACACAAGACGTCAAATATGCATGAACGATTTAAAATGTTTTTTATTTTCTTTTTTTGCAAACATCAAACAGACAAGTTAGCTGCCAGAGTCTGGCGAATATCGAGGGTTGAAACGAATTTGTGATAGTTCGAGTTGAAATGCTGGCGAGGCGGCCAAGCCAAACGTCATGTTTGCTGCCAAAAATAAACATGATTTTTTCATAAGGCCAACTCCGCAGCGCACATAGAGCTGACAGTCGCTGTTGTTGGCTTTCTGTGTACAACAATTGAAACAACAACATCTATAACAAATGGAGAAAATTGTGAAAAGCGCACTTACCCAAGCCCTGTGGCAGCTGCACGTTGACAAACTCCTTGAGCTGCGCCAATTCGAGACAATTCCACAATTGCAAATCCGAATAATAGCAGCGCGGATCGAGATTTTCACGTATTGTTGCATTAAACAAATGCACATCCTGTGGTATTATCGACAATCTCGTTCGCAGCTCGTCTGGCCGGATTTGCTGAATGTCCACATTATCGATGCGAATGTGGCCATTTGTCGTCTCCAGGACGCCAAACAAGGACAGAGCCAGCGAGGATTTCCCACTGCCCGTGCGGCCACAGATGCCAATCTGCAAGTGAGTAATCAAACAGAGATTGTAAATACATATATATGTACATATATAAAATATGAAGATATGTGCAAATGTATGTATGAATGTATCTATTGATTGGCTAAGTCAAAGACGACAGACGAGTCGAATGTATTTCTCTAGCCACAACTTGGCTCAATTCGGTATCTCGCATATAAATAAAAGTTGTCAAACTAACTAAATAACACTTTGGAATTAGTTTCAGCTGAACCGATTCACATCTATTTCTATTTCACTTCTCCAAGTCTAAAATTTGTTTCAATAAAAGATCAAGAAACTTTTAAATTGGATCAAAAAATATATAACTCAATGGAATTTGAAGTTGAATATTTTATATATTGAAATAATATTTCAGAAACACATGGAAAACATATAACATATACCAAATAAATACTTTTAAAAATGTAGACAAAATAGACATTGTAAATAATAATTTACAATGAATAAGAATTTGTTTATGCTTAGATTCTTATTTGTTTACGTATTTTATTTAATTTATTTTTATTTTATTTTATTATGTTTTTAGTTATATTAACTAAATTTATTTTTATTTAAATACGATTTCTAAGTACAAAAAAAAAAATATATATATATATATACATATATATAACTGGGTTTTCTACTAATATTTTTGATTTCTTTAATAAATTATTAGCTTCCATTTAATAAATGATTATTAATAATAATAAATATTATTAACAATAATAAGTGATTATATTATTTTTAATAATATATATATTGGGTTTTCTACTAATATTTGTACGGTCTTTAATAAATTATTATCTTCCATTTAATAAATTATTATTAATATTAATAAATATTATTAACAATAAGAAATGATTATTTAATTATTATTAATCAATTTATAAATAAATAAATAATAAATTATTCAAATAAAATGTATTGAAATTCTCAGAGAAAAATATAAATATAAATATATTTAATTTTTAATTTTTTTTTATGTATTTGTATTTTTTATTTTATTTATTTGGAATCAACATTTTTTTTTCCGTGCCCACAAATTTTATACAATTTCAAATTTTTAATTTTTAAATCTATAATTTAACTATTCCTGTTTTAAACTTCAAAGCTTGTCTTAAATAAACTTGTTTACATTTATAAAAACAAAAATTTTATTTGTATTTAATTAAAATATTTATAAATTCTACTTGTATTACTATCTGTATTCTTATAAAAACTCAAGTTATGCTCAACCACAACAAAATTTATATGAAATCCTTTTTTTTTGTCCACTCTATTGAATTATATTCTATGTGTATTATATTTTTCAGACAAAGCGAAAACGAAACGTGACAGAAAAAAACATTTAAATGTGCTGTGCAATTGAAATCGAATTTGTGAACGAATTTTAAGATGTGTTAGCTATTAAATGTTAAATAATAATCGACTTTTTAAGCTTGACATAAAGCAATATTTATATTTTTATTTATAAATGCAAATACATTCAAATATATCTGCACATTTCTAAGCGAAAATACAGCAATATTCATCATAGAGTATTTAAAGTTCATTGAGAAAAGATTTTTATTAGTTTTTGGCATATAGTCAATATTGATTTTTCATATTGCTTTTTTATTTTATTTATTTTTTGTGAATTGAATGTTTATTGCATTTACATATTTTTTTCTCACCACAAAATGTAGTACAAACTATTGAATAGTATATATATTTTTTTGTTTTTTTTTTTTTTTTTGCCAAAAAAATTGTATTTGCTTTCGCTCTTTGTTTTATAACATATGTTAGAAGTATTGAAAGTTCTGCACATTTTATTTTTACTTGCTGTGTGCTAAAAACCATTTGTAAATATTTGAATGACTTTTGAAAAAGTTCAAAAGAGCGAGGAATTTATAACAGTTGGAGAATGAATATTAAAAAAAAAAAAAAAACAAAGTAATGAAATGTATATTTTTTCTTGATAAAATAAATTCATCTGCTTCAAACTAACTTGATAAATGCCAATTAAAATATATGGAAAATAAATTAAAATTAAATGCTAAATAAATTAATTGGAAAACATTTGAAAAATGAATAAAATCAAGAAAATTATTGCTTTCCTTTACAAATGTATAACTCGCATGCGCATATAATAAAAAATAAATAAATAAAAAAAATATTTATGGGTTGCAAAAAGGTCTCCTAATTCGCTAACATAATAATTCCCCTTATTTCCGTTCAAGTACTTTGCTCTTACTTGCCTCAACGCACTTTGACTACCAAACCTCACTCGCACATGATTTACTCTAGCACATTCAGCGTACTCTTCCATAATGATAATGGATGTATCTATCTAACGATAGATGCAAGTAGTTGCTGACTTTTCAATCAGTTATTGACTCTTTGCAATGTCTGACCATTTCAGACGAGAATGCAGAATGCAGAATGCCAAATGCCGAATGCTGAATGGATTTGTGTGGCTTTGGTTAGTTTGCGGCCAAAGTGCACACTCAGTTCTCAATGGGCGCTGTTTGAGCTGCAGTTACAGTTTGTTGAGCTGCAAGAGATTGGCTTCTTGCATCTTTCATGCGATTCCATTTACTGCATATATATATACATACATATGTATTGGTCTGTGTTTTTCTTTTATGCCTAGTGTTAGTGTTAGAGAGGGTAAAGAGGGCTCGCTGCAATCGCAACAATTTAAGTTTTTCTAATTAGTCAGAGTCTAGCTGAAATTAAATTTATTTTTTTAAATATATTTTTTATTACTATTATTATTATATTATATTACTATTATTTTTTCCAATAAAAACGAAATTATATTGGAGCAGAAATTCAAGTTAATTATCCAAAATTGTTGTCTATCTTCATATCTTCAATATTACAAAGTATATGTTATCGATAAATATCGATTGTTTTACTTCTTCTCTAACACTTTTGCCTTTTCCCTTAAAATATAAAAATATCAAATTGTATACATTTATTAATATACCGACGCTTTTAACAAATTAATTTATGCACTTAGCTAAAATCGATAAAATATCGATTTGTTAATTTTTATTAAAATTCTTATATTTTAATTTAATTTAATATTATTTTATAAATCAAGGCTTTTCTCCAAATGTTTGCCCATTGCTCTATATTTTATACATCAAATATTACAAAATAAATATAAATACTCAGCTTCTATATTTTTTGTATCATATATAGTACATATGATTATTTATATATAACATTTCATCTATAACTATAATACTCAATTATTTATATTCCTTCTTAAATCTGCGACTCTTATACTCATTTACAGGGTATCTGCTAGTCGATCAATCACATATTGTATACGAACTGGTTGGCTGTGACAATGTTGATTGTACTTACCCGTTGGCCTGCTGGTATCTTTAAGTTGAGGTTGCTGATAACATTCTGCCTTTGTCCTTCATAACGCAGGCTCACATTTTCGAAGCTGATGTCGCCACGCTGAGGCCAGGAAATCGGAACGCTTTGGTCTGCCCAGGAAAAAAGAGAAAAGAAATGAAACATATATACAAAAATAAAAGACAACACATAAACAAAGAGCGTAACGGATGCACTGAATAAATGTAAACAAACGCTTATATTAAATTTAAAACCCGAATCGACAAAGCGTGAAAATTGTGACCTTTTCGCTCGACTATATATATAGACAGAGAGCGACTTTTTGCGCCCGCAACTGTCAGTTGAATATTTGAAAACTCGAAGTGAAAGCACAAAAAATTGAACCAGCTAAGCAAAAAGTGATGAGGGCCAACGGGCAACGGGCAAACAAAAACTTCATGAAAAGGATCTTCCAGATCATGGCACGCACTCGAATGCTTTTTAAAGTCAACCTCAGCAGACACTCCTAAACAGGTTTAAACTGCGCTCGAACGGCTTAGCCCAAAATCGATACGGAACTGAGGCAAAAGAAAACCAAAATCAAACGAACAATTGAACAACTAAAATCAAGCTGATAGACATATTAAAAAAAAAAAATAAATAAATAAATAAATTAAGAAATGTTGTGTTCAAAAGTGTTCATAATCATTTAAAATAATCATTTAAAAATACTTTCGACCTATAGAAAATTCTATTAGGTTGTTCACTAAGTAATTTCGTTTTTTTTAGTGAAATTCAAACACAATATTTTTTATTTTATAAAACATTTTCTGAAATTATGTATTCTTCACTTTGCTCTATACTTTTTGCCATCTTTTGGGCAAGAGATTTATTTCACGATCATAAAATTTTTTATTCTTGCTGGCAAAAAAACTGGTTCAAGTGGTTTCTGACGTCCTGATTTGAGGTGAAGGTTTTACTACCAAAAAAATTCAAATGAAAACTATTTCACAAAATCCAACAAAATTTTTTACATAAAAGCTTTACTACATCAGTTATTGGAATATATAACGGTAAAGCGCTTAAGCGCAAAGTTGGCTAATGTCAAAAGACGAAATTACTTAGTGAACGACCCAAAATAATCAAAATAGTATTTATATATTGACTCAAAAAAAAAAAAAAAAAAAAACCAAAGAAAAAAAAAACAAAAGAAAAAAAAAGAATAATTTAATTTAAAAAATTAAAATTACAACAAAAAATTGTTTACTTCCAAATAAACAACTGATTTGACTTAATAATTGCATATTTATAATATTCTACTATATTAAATCTTTTAATAGTTTGTTCTCCTTCTCTGCTAAATAAAATTGAAAAATAAAATAATTTACAAAATATTTCTTATTAATTTGACTTCAGATCCGCACATAGACTATATCGACACATTTCCGCGCAAAAATCGTATGTCGAAAACCGAAATTTTACAGGAGAAAGTTTATTTAGTATTCTCAGCTTATAATGATTTAATCAAAGCTGAATTTTCACTTCACAAAATGCTCTTATCTTGATTAATTTTTTAACTTTGAATGTTCTTTTCGTATCTCCACAGAAGAATACTTTTTTATGAACATACGACAATTTCGCGCGAACATTAATTGAAAATTGAAGCGGATTTATTTTCAAATCTAAAGCTTTTTGAGTTACAATCTTTTGCATACTTGTGAGAAATACAGTTTCCAACAGCTCTGAATAAAAATCTCAATTTTGAAAAAAAAAAACTACATACGATACTTTCGCGGAAATAAGTCTATATTTTTATTTTTTCGTGACATATATAAAAAGTATTATTCTACATTTTTCCGAATTGTAGATCAATTTCTTTCCTACTAAATTTTTAAATGAATAAATAAATATACAAAATATAATAAATATGAATTTTAAATAATATAATAAAATGTATATTATATCTTTTTGTTGAATTTTTAATAAAATTTACATTTATATAAATTATAAATAAATTATAAATGCCCTATTTAAGCCACTGCTTGAACACAATATCGATATCGCATTTTCAGCAAACATCGTTCAAGTCACGATGAAGTCGTGACCCGTTAAATATAACAAACTCACTTTCAACTCTAATAATAATAACTAAAGAGCGCTCATCTGGCAGCACTTGAACTAGTTCCATTGAAGCTGTCAAATTGAACTGGCTCTGGCTGCAACGTCAAAAACTTCAATAGTAGCTGTCAAAGCAACACAATTCATTCGAAAAGTTCTGCGAGAGTTAATCAGACGAATTTAATTTTTTCTCAAAATGGTGCTGGTTACAAATGATTATAGCATCGCGTCACAGGCGAACATCTACATAAAGGAAGTGATTGGCATAAAGAAAGTATTGAATCAGTGGTATTATCTCTTACTGTTGAAGAATCAAACCTCCATACTTCTACCATCCGAAATGGCCAAAGAACTGTGCCCCATGCAAATCCTAGACTTCTATGTGGACAAATGCGAACTAGTGCATGGTAAAATGGTTGTGCCGCAGGAGTACATCATGGGTGAGTAGCCGGGTCAGGAGTGTACAGATCGTAGTATATATATATATATTATATAATTACAATTTAATTGCAGATGCCTAAGATGCATTGAAGAACTATGAAGAATTGTTTGACTTCACATGCGTTGCCTTGTGAAAAAACTAATCTTTCATAATCACAAAAAAAAAAATAAAAAAATAATGAAAATAAAAATAAAAAAAAATAAATAAATAACAACAAAATGGAAAGAAAACCTGTTAAATTAAATCAAGAACTATGAAGAATTGTTTAACTTCACACACTTCACCTGCGTTGCCTTGAGGAAAACTAATCTTTCATAATCAAAGAAAATTAAAAAAATAAATAAATAAATAAAATAAAAATAATAATAATGATAAAATAAAAAAGAAGATGTAATAATATATAATTGCACTACAGCACAATAAACTTGTTAAATTAATTAAACAACTATGAAGAATTGTTTAACTTCACGAACTTTGTTGCCTTGAGGAAAACTAATCTTTCTTAATCAAAAAATATAAAAAAAATCTATAAAAAAATGTAATTATTTGTAATTACACTGCAGCACAAGAAACTTGTTACATGAGCAAATCCTGATAAATAAAACTTATATATACATATAAAAATGGTTTACATTTGTTAAGCAATAAATTTGCATAGGCTAAAATAAAGTTTCTTAGATTCAAACTCGCTTGCATCAAACCAGTTTCATGTAGAATAAATGAATGCAAATTATTATTCAGATTTTTAAGAATGTCATAGCTTCTATACCTCAAATTTATTTTTAAAATAAATATAGGACATTAGCTAAAAATATATAGAAACAACTTAAATTTAATGGATAACACGGAGAGTACAAGATGCTGATGGCATGAAGTGTATATTAAATGTGGCAGTTAGGGATACCCTAATTGCTGAGTGTGGTCCGAATTTCTGAAACAACCTCGTACAAAAATAATAAACTCTCTAGCTCTTGTATCTTCGGAAATGGACGCGTTCATCATACGGACAGACGGACGGACAGACGGACGGACAGACGGACGGACAGACGAACGGACGGACAGACCGACGGACAGACAGACGAACGGACGGACAGACGGGCGGATAGACAGACGGACAGACGGGCAGACCGACGGACGGACGGACAGACGGACGGACAGAGGGACGTTCGGACGGGCAGACAGACGGACAGATAGACGGACAGACAGAGCTCAGTCAACTAATTTTTTTGTGCTGATCAAGAATATATATACTTTGGGGACAATAAATACAATTGTTGAATCAATAGATGAAGACGCGACATATATATAATATATATAGTTCATATGCAGCTAGTTTTCGTTCAATACAAAATTATATATAGTTTCAAATATGAATTCAATCAAGCATTACATATATCAAAATATATCAAAATCATGAATTAAACATGCCGTTTATTTTGGATCCTGAATTGTCACATCAATAAAATGCGCCAAAAATTCGCTCAGAGTCAATTAATTTCACGCAAACTCAATTCTGTCGGATAGTGTAAGTGTTTGGCGCAACTCGAGCAACTGTCATAAATCAATTGTTACTCAATGAGCCATATAATGGCCATAGCTACCAACTAGTTGCAGGTGTAACTATGCACACACACAGACAGAGAGAGAGAGAGAGAGAGAGAGAGCGAGGGAGAGAGAAAGATAGATAGATAGATGCTCGGTACTCACAAGTTTTGATACGCCTCGCTGGCTCATTAGATAACGCGACCTTGTCGCCAAGTGCTGTCATTGCCTTATCCTTAATCATTGACGTCCTTGCCGCTGTCGTCGCCAGCTGCCGCTTGTCAACAACTGGTGCCGTGTGGAAGTTTAAGTGATTGCCATTGCCGGTTGCAGCTCCTGCTGCTGCTGCTGCTCCTGCTGCATTGCCTGCATTTAATTTATCAGCAGCTCGAGCTGAGTCGCCGGCAACATCAACGCCAGCTGACGTTGCGCCTGGGTAAACTTTGTCAACGTTAGTCGTGCAGGGCGACCTATCGACTTCATTGCTTATTTCCGTATCCTGCTGCTGCTGCTGTTCGTGCTGCTCCTGCTGCTCCTGCTCTTCCTGCTGCGTCTGCTGTGCATAGTGCGCAATGCGTTCGACCGAGCCCGCATACATCTCCATATCGGCCAAAAGTTTTACAACCCAATTAAGGTAAATCGGCACCAACAACGTGTAGTTTATGGCCAGGCCGACCAGCGAGGGCGTCGGCGTCAACTCCTTGGAGCTGGCGCCTTTATTGATGGCATAAGTTCCTGCCATCTCCGACGTCCTGCCACTTGCTGCCAGCTCTGCCTCGGCCTCCTGCACATAGCTGCTGCAACTGACGCTGGCCGTTGCCAGTGCCGTTACGATGGCCACAAAAACAATGCAGCCACCCAGGTAATCCTGCAATAAACAGAGACAGTCAAAAACCAAAGGAGACTCAGAGAGAGCGAGAGAGAGGGAGAGAATCAGAGCTAGCTGCTAGCATGATGCATGCTTGTTAGTGTTGGCATTTTGGTAAAGATTTTTTCCACATGACTTTTTAATCAGCCCACGTGTGCGTGTTTGTGCTTTTCAATGCTCGCCCATAGAAATGGAAAATAGAGCTTATTGGATTTATGCATTTTTGGTCTTCTGAAGAGTAATTGAATGCATTCTACAGAGAGCATGACAAAGAGATTGACTTTTATAATACAAAGACAATATAAGAGTATAGCAGAAAACATTGCATATTCCTGAGAGACTCTGACGCAAGCCATTTTCGTTTCAATTTCATTTCATGAGAACCAGGTATATAGAAAGAGATCTCAATGTCACTAAAATTGGAGACAAAATCTGGGAAGTGGCCAAAAATTATGAAGATAGGTTAAATTCCAATTCAAATAGCCTGGCTAGGCGCCTAGGTACAGCAGCCCTTAGACGTACATCCACTAGAAGAAGACTAAAACGCCATCACCCTCGAGACCTGCAGGATTGTATCTTGACATGACAAATTTTTTATAGTATTCATATACTTTCCATAAAAAATATATATTTTTTCTCCCTATTTATCCTATGTTAGAATTAATATAGCTTTAAGTAGTTTTATAATTTTTTAATTAATTTCCATTTAGATTAAGTTACGGTACGTTAAGCTGTAAATAAACATTTATTATAAAAAAAATAAAATAAATAATAAATAAAACATTTTCCAAAAGTACAAGCAAGTCTCACTTGGACACATTTTGATTATTTTTTGGATCAACTGTTGGACATAATCAAAGCGAAATATAATCATATCGAACAAAAAAAAATTTATTTCAATATATTAAATAATTTTATATTTCTTTACTTTGGAATCAATTAAAATCAGTACTCAAGCGCCATTCAGTTCTACACTTCAAGCGCTGAATCCTTTTCAGCTACATAATGCCCATGATCATTATACAATCTAGAAAACTTAGTCTGCTTTGTATGATAAAAATTAAAATCAAATCAAATCTCGTTTTTCGAACAGAACGACTCATAAAAACTTATTATGAGGAGTGTGAAATATCAAAATTTATGTTTCATAGATAGGTATTGTATCACCATGTGAATTTCTGTTAAGATCCTCTACAAACCAAGCTGCAAATTATAAATTAACGAAATACAAAAGTCATGCGACACAAAAGCCAGAGACTTTAATTTAAAATACTTCGTAATTTAAATATTCATAATTTGCCTTATATCGATTAAAATCGAGAATTGGATGCGATATTCAATTCTCGATTTTAATCGATATAAGGCAAATTATGAATATGTAAATTACGAAATATTTCAATTAAAGTCTCGAGCATAACATGAACAGATATTTAGCTTAACACGGAGGTAGTACTAGTAATGTCGCGATTAATCAATTGATACACATTAATCGATTATTTTGCTGTCATTGACGATTTAATTGTATCGTAAAATGGATTGCGATTAATTAAAAAAATAATCGATTATTAAAAAAAAAATAATAATCGCGGCGTTTCCTAGAGTATTTTCGCGGAAGCAGCAAAAACTTTTTAACCATTGCACAAATAAAAAGTGAAGTTGGACTTATTTATTAAACTTTTTTTTTAAATAATGCAATTTGGAAGGCAATAAATTCAGTCAGCTTGATTAAGCCAGTTTAACCAACGATTTAATACAATGGAAATTATTTTATTGCTTCACTATTAGATCTCAAACGCAAAGGAGAATAATTCACATAATTTAGTGCCAATCCAGCTTACTAATAGACACATCAGTGCCAACAGAGCGCATCTTTTGTAAAACGGGCGCTACTGTTATTTAGAAAAGTTTTTGGATCTTAATTTCAAACTTAATAATTAAATATTAACATCATTTACTTTTTTTCTATACAATGTCATTGCGTTAGACCACTAATTATACATACTTAGTGCTCATACAAAATACAGAAAAATAAATCAGTTCATTAATGATTAATCGATTACTTGCCGTCGATTAATTGAAATGAATAATCGTGTCGATATTTGACTAATAATTTATATTTGCCATCTTTAGTTAGTACGCGCATTAAGTACAAATACTCTTTAATCTATTTCGATATAAATTAGTTTTGCTAAAAACATATTTTATTCCATTATTTCATTCTTTGCCTCTCTCTCTATCGCTCTTTCAAAAATTTGACTTCAAATGCATTTTTGATTGATTAAAAACCAACAAACTAAATCCTATGCAATTTGATTCAATTTTCCATAATAATTTGCTGTCAATTTTTGAACGAGTATTAAACAATGAGTTACGCTCGATTGCAATGTTCTGAGTTGCTTTTTTTTTTATCTTTCTAAACGGATCCGTCAGCTCGTTGGCCCGCCTGGCACTGGGCAAACTTTTTACTCTCTTTCATCTTAATGAAAGTTTTACGGGGAAGCTGCCAAACCACAATTGAAAAGTTTTTGCTACCAGCTTTAGAGTGGGTAGAGAAGGCGCCAGTTGGGTCGATTGAATCTGGATCCCACACTGCCTCTCTCTCTCTCTCTTTCAGTCTACATACATATGTATGTGTGTCTGCATGTGAGCAATCCTCGAACGTAACTTCAAAGCTGTTGCATTTGCGGTCTTAAGCAGTCTTTGACTTTACTTGGCATACAGAGCTATGCGTAATAGCTGTTTCAGACCTAACCACTTTGATAGTTCAGTTAGTTTTTGTTTGATTTTGGATTGATTTGAACAGCAATTAGAAAGTAGTGTAACGCATGCTGCCAACAACTATTTGACTTCCAAATTTAGTACTTTGCCCAGGAAGTGAGATATTGAATATTCCGATTGTTGACAGCATGTTAAAATGCTAAGAGAAATATATAAGGAAAAAAACTATATATATATAAAAAATTCGATTAATATTATCTACTATATAAAAAAAAGTCGGGTTTTCCTCCAGAACGTAGGGTATTTGTGGGAAATTCCGTGAGGTTTATAGCAAAGAAAAATATAAAAATAAGTCCTTCCTGGCGCGATATAAACTAAACTATATTAAACAGTAAATTGTATGCTTTTTTATACTCTGATAAAGTAGGCCTTGACATCGAATCGCACGCTATATGGCTGCTCAAAATTTTGTTTGTTCAGTTCGCTTTCGCTTTTGTACAAAGTAACTAACACATAAAAAAATAAAAATAAAATAAAAATAAAAAAAAACCCTTTCCTCCAATTTAAATTTCAAAGAATAAAAATAATAAAACAATCAAAAAAAAAAAAAAAAAAAAAAATGCTTCTAAAAAATATCTACGACGAATAAAAAAAAAAAAAAATCCTTTCCTTTCCTCCAATTTAAATTTCGACGAATAAAAATAAAAACACAATCAAAAATAAAAAAGAAAAAATGCTTCTAAATTAAATTTTTACGACGAATAAAAATAAAAAAGCACATATATTGTGCAAATTTTTATTCAACTTCAACAGCAGGCATTTGTTCTTAAGGTGGTAAGTTGAACTGTGTAAATTATGTGGATCGTGCATTTGAGGTTAAATTCACCAGTCTGTGCATAGTCCAAAATGCCGAGAGCACGACGTGCAAACATCGGGCGCCGCAATGGACATGCAAGACCGCAACAAGTGTATTTACAGAATTTAAGCCAAGAAAGACTAAATATAATAAGGGAACATGACCGATTGAGACAACGAGTGAGCAGAGGAAGTTCATTGGCATCATACAATCGCTTGGGATTCCAATATGATCCCCCTGCGAACTACAGTGATGATGACAGTTAGAAATTGGACTAATGACAACTATATGCCGATATTGCAATGCGTTAAAGTTCAAAAGAGAAACGGCTGGAAAAGTCAAACTGGATCCATTACTTGCACCACCACAGCCACTGGAATCATTTATCGAAGGATCTGATCCCAATTCCAACCATTTTCTTCAACGCATCCTTGAATACAATGACTGCTCCCGCATGACTTCTTTTTGGAGCTAATATCATTCGAGAAAGCGGCTTCATGCCAACTTGCAAGGTAAAAGATACAACACACGCAACCAATCAATCACACCAACACAATTGCAACATATAACAACTGCACATACACCACACACTACACCATCACACGATCAGAAGTCGCACCGTACTTATAATAATTATTCTAACTTAATTATTTGCCATCACAGATGCAAGGACAAATATATCATTTGCATGTTTCAATGGTGCCAACACCAGGTGAACCGCATCAATTTCAGAAAATATATCATATATATCATTGGTGGATCAGCTGAACATTAATGCAAGTGATGGACAATAATACTAATGGTATATTCTTCCTGGACGCACCTGGAGGAATAAAAAACGAATTCATCTGGTGGCGAAACGGCGTGCGCCGGGTTTCCTAGTATTATATATAAATATGTAAATTTATAATATGTAGTGTATGTGCATGTTATAAATTTACATATATACACAGATTGGATTGTACACTAAAATGTAGCAATATATCGAATGAAAAGGCTTATGATGTATGCTCAAGTTTTCACGATCACCAAGTAAAATAGACATCTCGCTCTTAAAACATTCCAAATACAAGACTTGATATTGGGCATATAGTAACATTCGTATATACCACTAACGAAAAAACTATATAATAAATGTACAGTGGCTTCAAAGTCCAATCGGACAAGTGTTTTTATTTAGTTCGTTATGTTTTTCCTATAGCAGTAAGTTCCTTATTTTATGTTTGAAAAATTGTTTTGAAATCTATGTCTTTCATTCTGAAACCAAAAACTAATTTTTGAATTTCAAACAGCAACATTTTATTAATTAAAAAATCGACAAAAGAAATAAAAAAAGAATGAATAAAAAAATTTTTAATTTATGTTTATTTTTCAATTTTTCAAAAATCTTCATTGGTTATGAGCAGTTGAAATTTTTATTTGATGGTGGGTCAAATAAGCTGTGATCCACTGTGCATGGCAGGTCTACATTGTCTAAGCTGTAAAATCAAATATGCATACTGTCACATACCATATGAATATCTGGAGCTTTCTTCAGCCAGTTCTAAGCCTGCCCTTTACGATATTTACAAAAATCTATTATAACCATGACTCAAATTACTATTGACTGTCTCTCAATATCTACAAATAAGTTTCTTTCACTCACACTTTGTGCAATAATTGAGAGAGCAACCGATTGCAACGGTTCTTTCACGAATTCGTTCGCGATCGGCTTGCAATCGCGTTCGTTTTTTCGCTTTCTTTGTTTCGCTCTCAACTCAATTTAATTGAGTTAAATGAAGCATCAAATCCCTTGTGTATGTGTTGGTATGCATGCGAGGTAAACTAAGTTTGTGCATGTGTGTGTGGAAATATGAAGACCGTTTGCATTGACTCTTTGAGTAATTTGCGCACTTACAAAGTTTCATTGTGCGAGAGCCAGTTGTAACGCTACCTGCATGCGAATAGTTCAACTCAAGGCGCAAGAGTTTCTTGCTCAGACTGACAGAGAGTGAATAAGAGTAAATAAGAAATATGAGCATAAATAATAAAACAGTTAACTGTTATGTGCGAGCTATGTTAATGATTGCCTACCACAATTGAATAATACTAGATTATGCAAAGCGGCCTGTTAAATTAACAGTGAAACGGAGCCTTTTAACAGTGATTGACTACAACATGCATATTACCTAAGAGAGAATAATCAAAGCGAGTGAGAGAGATGCACATCTAAACCGCAAATATGTTTGAGTCTAATAAGAATGTATTTGTCAAATACCAAATATTAACAAAAGGAAATATGCAAGTCAAAATGTTTTCACTGACATTTGTTGGTAAGGAAAACATACATATTACAACATACATATACATGTATACAATCTTCATGCATATTCAATTGAAGCGTGTGAAAACACACAGAAGACTTGCTAACATATCAACGGTTAATGGCAACTTCACAATTCGCTCTACCAGTGCGCCGCAAGAGCTCATTGCATATGGCTTAAATAACCGAAAGCCAGAAATTGAATTGTTTAATCATGGCACACTCGACAGTTTGCACCTGAATTATGCAAGTTATGTGCTGGGGGCGGGCGGCGAGGGGCGTCAGTCAACGCATAGTTATTCCCATAACGACAATGCAATCAACAATATATACGAGTATGTATTGAGTTGTATATCTATGTGAATATTAGCTGACCGCACTGTGCATACAACCAATAGAGCAAAGCTCTCCCCCTTGGCTCTGTCATACATTATGCATAATTCCAGTTGCCACAATTGCACGCGTCAACACAATGTGCAACAATTTGAGTAGTCAATGGATACTTAAGATCCATAACAGACACTTGAACAACTGTAAACTATAGCCTGAGCAAACTGAGGACTCAAAGGTATGCAGATGGGCAGCCTTTGCTGACAGTGCGAGTCTGCACGATGGATGGACACAAGGCCCCGCCCCAGGATTAAGCATCGGGCACCTGAACACTGAGGGTCACCTGAGCTGGCAAACAGCGAGAAATATCTGCTATTTGCATCCCTCTCTCACGCTCTCCCACTCTCTCTCCCTGTTTCCCTAAACTGAAATGCCAATTCAATTGAAATGCACACACAAGGATATTTTACAGAAATCAAATGTGCATATTGACCAAGTCTCTATGGACCGCAACAGACGTGTGGACGGTGTGGGACAGTGGGACAGTGGAGCAGTGGGGACAGACAGTGGATACGCAAAGGACTCACCAATGATATGCCCAGCCAGCGGTTACTCGTATTCAATATGGTAAACGCAATCGTGTTCGCCTCGAGTCGCTTGAACAGTATCTCAGTGAAACGTGCCTGCTGATTGTATGCACGTATTGTGGTCACACCCTGTATCGTCTCCGCCAGATGCGATATGACCGGCGAGCTGCTCGAGTTCTCGATGCGCTGCAGCTCACTTAAATAGACAATTTAAGAAAAGAAAAGAAGAAGAGATAAATATCAATTCGAAATTGTTACATTTTAATTTAAATAACAATCAAATCAATTATATTAATTAACTTCATTTAATTTAATTTAAATGTTTATCAAAAAAGTAAATGCTAATTAAATTACATTTAAGTTTATAAAATAAGATATAAAAAAAATATCATTCTTTTTAAATTTTATAAAATAAAATAATATATATTAGATTGATCGTATATATTCAATATGTGTATAATATAAATAGAATTAAAATAAATAGAATTAAATTAATTTACATATAAATTGTTGCAATATTATATTTAATAAAATTATAAATTAATATACTTTATGTAAAATAATATAATATATTTATATAATTTTAATTAACTGTATTTGGTTTATACATTTAATTTAAATTAATATATTTCATGTATATAAGATTAAAAAAAATTAAAATAAAAATAATTTGTATTTAATATAAATATAATTTTAAATTAATTCACTTATACATTTATGTAATATTAGATTATATTAGGCCGGTGAATCTAATATAATCTAATATTACATAAATGTATAAATAAATTAATTTAAAATTATATTTATATTAAATACAATTTATTTATAAAATAGTACCCAAGCAAATATTAAAATTTAATTTATAAATTCTATATTTAATGTATATAAAATAATATAATTTTAATTTGCTTTAATATGTGTTGAATATAAATATAATTTTAAATGAACTTTTTTCTAAATTTATGTAATATTAAATTATAACATATAAATTAATATAATTAATGCAAAATAATATAATATAATTTTAATAAACTTTATATAATTTATGTATTTATTTTATATTCAGCCATATTTAATTAAAATAATAATAACAAAAGATATAATTTATAAAGATTTGTAAGAATAATTAATTATTCATGTATTTTTGTAATACTAAATTACGCTGTGATATAATGACTTTTGACTGTTGCAGTAGTATTAAAGAGGAATAGAATGAGTTAGAATTTTAGGGACACAAATTAAAGGATGTATTGTCATCGGAAAAGAGATAACTATAGTTTTTGCTGAACTTCTCGGTTCGCTGAGAACCGTTAAAAGTGCCACTTGCGCCATTCGGAGTTGCCATACTGTTTTATTATACATTTTAGCTAAAAAAACCGAATATTAATGTAAAGCGAATTTTTTTATTTTAATTTAAGTTTAATTTTTTATAGTTGTTATTTATTTTTCAATCTATACTTTACCATTTTTACTTTTTTTATTATAGTAAATTTTATATGTTTTATTTGCTTTTGAAGTAGAAAAAAAAAAACCGAATATTAATTTTACACACTGTATATAATAATTACATTTTTATAGTAGCTGTCTTATATAAATCTTAAAATAAATTTCATTTAACTTATACAACTATATAATTTACCATATATTACTAATTAATTTATTTGAAATTTATTTAATTATTTACAAATTTGATATCAAATAGATTTGAAATTTTGTCAATTATGATCTAAAAACATCTGCAGTTACTTTTGATACACATTCAAATGCCAAATGTTTGCTTTGCAATTTTCACTAAAAGCTGAGTTAATAATTTGACATATATATTTTTTTAACCTATTTGTCTAACGCTAATTTTTTTTTTAAATATATATATATATAAATTGTATTTTAGTTTTTCAGAATATTTCTATAGCTCGAAGCTGCAGACAACCTAAACATCTGTTTAAATATGCTCTCGTTTGTTCTGCCTCTATTAGAAGCAATAAGCTAAAGCTTTCGAAGCTTGAATTCAAAATAAATAATAAATAAATATATTTCCTTTTGTTATTTATTAAATAATAACATTTGACAAATTTGTCAACCCAGCTCAGAATTTCTATATAAAATAAGGTAAAACAAAAGTGAATTGCTTCAATTGTTAAAGTCTTTAAAGTGTATTTAATTTTTGTCTATTTTATTTCATTTTATTTGTTTATTTATGTTTTGTTTTGAAGCCCGACCAACTAATGGACCACAGCAATTGTGCCTCCGCCCCCTTCCCCACAGTTGTTGTCGGCACTATAAACTTTCTCTGCACAAAATTTACTCGCAAGACAATTAGAAGCCACAAATGCTTGAATAGAAGGCTGCTAATAGAGCCACTCGCACTATCTAAACAAAAACAAAGATATCCCAGGCAGAGCCAAGGAGCAGTAGAGATTGCGAATTTCGTTTAGCTAAATGCCGAATACTTAATACTCTTTGATGATGAATATATTCTCTCATATATTAATGCTCAATATTTAATAACAGTTAAAATTATTAGAAGCTAACATAACTGTTCAAAAAACAGATCTAGTAGCCTGTGTCTTATAAGCCACACATAAAATGCAGAGCTCCCTCATCATTAAATGAATAGTAATTATAACAAACTTTATAAAATATATTTACTTAAACGAATTGACATAATTACATGCATAAACATGCAAATATCTGTGATCTACTCTTATCTCATATACGAACATATATTATAAAAAATTATATATGTATATAAAATCAAAATTTCAGTTTATAATATAATATACTATGTTTATATAATGTGAGCAATTTAATATATATAAAAAAAAGTTCAGATAATAAATAAAAAAATTAATAAAAATATAAAACATATGTCTTATTTAATTTAATATGTCTTATTTAAAAAAAATAAATAAATATTTAAAACTATTCGTTTATTTTCTTAAGAAGAGTGCTCTATTCGTTAGGGTTCCATTAGGATTAGATAGCCCATTCATAAAATACATAACAAGTTTAAGGACTTCATACGAACGGACAGAATGATTATCGACTCAGCTCGACGTTCTGATCAAAGATAAATATACTTTATAAAATCCTATGCCAGGGCTTGTGCCCACCGTTCAAGAGAAAAACATCATTTCAATTAAAAAAAAAAAAAAAATAAAATTAAAATAAATAAATAAAATGAATGGATATTTATAATTAAATTAAAATAAATAATAATAACAAATAGAAAAATATATAAATAAAATTAAAAAGTATTGGATATTTTTATATTTAAATTATAAATTGAAAAAATATTTAAATTAAAAATAGAAATAAAATAATATAATAAGCCATAAAATAAAATAAAAGTAAGGAGAATTGAATAAAAAAAATAAATGAATAAAAAAAAATAATAATAAAAAATAAAACATTTATATTTAAATTAAAAATTGAAAAAAAAAATATTAAAATTAAAAATAGAAAAAAAAACAAAAAAAAACAATAAAATAAAATAAAAGTAAGAAGAATTGAATAAAAAAATAAATAAATAAGAAAATTAATAAAAATATAAAACATATGTCTTTAAGCCATTTGTTAAACAAAGTGGATAAAAAAAAAAAATAAATAAAATTTAAAATAAAAAAATAAAATAAACTCTAAGTATCTAATTATTTT